>JARQOD010000005.1:481257605-481281504 GCA_033576555.1 Oophaga sylvatica
TGTACTTTTGCTTTTTCCAGTTTTTTCAGTGGCTGCTGTTTTTGTTACACCAGAGAACTAATTTAGGTGGTAGAGGTCGTGTGATCTCAGGTGATTTTGAAATTAGTAGAGTTGGTGTTTTTCAGGGTTTTCTGGGATTGCAGTAAGTACCCTTCCTGTCCTTTTCTATTTAGATAGTTTGGGCCCCAGCGTTTGCTCATACTATTTTCTTTCTGTGTCAGTATTTCCTCTTGTCTAACCGCCATTACATGTTTGGGGGCTTTCTATTATCTTTGGGGTTCTGCTCCGGGGCAGATAGCTTTCCTATTTCTATCTTTAGGTGTAGTTAGTTTCTCAGGCCGTGACGAGGCGTGTAGGACCAACGTAGGAACGCTCCACGGCTGCCTCTAGTTGCGGTGGTTAGTCAGGGTACTGCAATTTCATAGATTCCAACTGCTCTGGTGTATTTCCTTTTTTGCCTGCACTCCTCAGCTACCGTAACATAACACATTAGAATACCGGCTACTCCGGTGAGGAGATTATTGCTTGTGTTCTGACTGCATGATCACGGACTGCTATCCGCACAGCAGTTAACCGTGTACCTGGACCCAGTAGGGTTACTCAGCGACTCTGTGACGCAACAGGGTTCGCTTTAAAACGCTAGTCAGCGCACTAGTGTTTTACTTTGCGGCTCACTGAACCTAAGTGAGTTCGCACTTATCGCCATATAGCGCTGTGGCATTCCCGCTAGCGGCTCTGTGGATTAACAGAGTTCACACTAACTGCCACAGCGCACTACGGCGTTTATTTTAGCGACTCTGCGGGATAACAGAGTTTGCTACTCACGCCATCTTACTAGCAGCAGGCTCTGCCTGCACGGTGGACCCCGGGCTGCGAACGCACCTCTCTACATTATCTATTAGGTGCGTTCTGCAGACCATAACACAGTGCTTTCAGACCTCAAATAATGCAAAGAAAACAAGTTCATAATCATTTAGAAACAACAATAATAATGTTTTAACTCAGGAAGAGTTCTGAAATCAATATTTTGTGGAATAACCATGATTTTTAAAAACAGCTTTCATGCGTCTTGGCATGCTTTCCGCCAGTCTTTCACACTGCTTCTGGCGCAAAAAATTAAGCAGTTCTTCTTTGATTGATGACTTGTGACTATCCATCATCCTCTTGATCACATTCCAGAGGTTTTCAATGGGGTTCAGGTCTGGAGAATGTGCTGCCCATGACAGGGTTTTGATGTGGTGGTCTCTTAATTTTTGCCAGAGCTGTAGGTATTATCGAGAATAGCTTCTTTTCTTCCTGCAGTATGAGAGTACCATATTATTACTCATTCCCCCTCGCCTAATGCTGTGTGTGGGTCTTCTAGGTATAATGGATGGTTCAATCTACCATCCACATCCTAGACTATTTGAAAGGATACTACTGCAAAAAATATATCCAGAGTATCAATAAACCAATTATTAGTCCATCATTGAACAGGCTTTGTAGAAGACCTTGTTCAGATGTCCATGGTTTTTCAGGTAAGGAAAAAATGGTCTGATTTTTTGATCCGAGGTTCATCAGTGTTTCATCACCAATTTTCACATATGGATAAAAAAAAGCTGTACTTCACTGTTAAAGATGAGCGAACCCGAACCGGAAAGTTCAGAGTTCGCACCAGACACCAAGTGTCTGGTACTGAACACCGGCAATTTACTGTATGTCCGGTTTACTGTTGGTTCACCAGTCTAATAAAGTTTGTTGAAAGGTTGCAACACAGCCAACAAGATTTTAGACTGTGGGCACTTCCGTAGCCATCACAGCCATGCCAAGTATTGGCATGGCTGTGATTGTCTAGTGCAACATGTGATATGGCCTGTATCATGGCCGAATCACAAATTCCGCCGTCATTATGCTCTCGTTAGTGCAGTGATAGGGCATATCTGGAGTGAGGGACAGATTCTGACTGTGCACTCCGCAAACAACTCTGTGTGTACTCTGCAACGCATATATGTGCTATTTCTGTGCTAAAATCCACTATGTACACCCTGCACCCCCCGCCTGTACTGACTTTTAAGCTGCTGTGTGTACTCTGCACTTGAGATGAGCAAATGTGTTCGGAAAACGTTTGCCAATCTAAAATTTGTCACGAACGTAGCAGATTCGAATTCGTGTTCGGTTCCTCAAGCATTTTTATTCAAAGTTGGGAAAATTTAGTCACAGTTTGGTAAATCATCGAGTTTCCACTAATGCTTTTGTTATTACTTTGGCTAAGATAGTGCTGCTGTATGATGAGCGGGGGAAATGGGGTGACGTGTTTGATGAGGGGAGGGGCATGGAGAGGGGAGAGGAGTGGCACGCTTTTTTTTTCTTTCTCTCACTTAACTTTATTTGTGTTGATTCCAGCAGCCAATCAGAGCGCAGAAACCATGCACAGTGTCATGACACAATGTCTTGTGTGATTGGCTTCCGAAATTACATGTCCGTGGCCATAAAAAAGCAAACATCTTATTTTGCTGGTGCCATTTTCTCACAGTCACAGTGCAGAGAAGCCGCTCCTGCTGGTGCTGTAAGTGAACTTGTCAGTTAGCTAGATAGTATCCTACCCTGTGAAATAAATCTTCCAGCATCGAACTAGATTGTGCAAAAACTGTGTGGCAGTCTCCGAAGGCCCCATTTGCTACTCCAAATCATTTGCGATAAAACTGTGTTTCAGTGACAAATCAGGTTAGATTTCCACTTAAAGATCGTTATGCCTAATATTGGGATGCAGCGAGCAGGCCTATTAGCTAATCCAAATCGTTTGTTATATACTGTGTTTCAGTGTGAAATCAGAAAGCCAGATTTCCACTTTAAAATCATTAGTGTGCCTGAACAACACTGTTATACCTAGGTAAATAAATAGTAATTGTTCATTTAGTGACAGGTGACTGACAGCTGTGGGCCTAAAGCCCCCGTCTCACATAGCGATATCGCTAGCGAGATCGCTACTGAGTCACTAGTTTTGTGACGCAGCAGCGAGCTCACCAGCGATATCGCTGTGTGTGACATTCAGCGACGATCAGCCCCCTGCCGGGTATCGCTGATCGTCACTGAAATGTCTGGACATTTTTTTTGATCGCTGGTCTCCCGCTGACAGGCACGCATCGCTGCGTGTGACAGGCGGGAGACCAGCGATCCGCTGGTAACCAAGGTACACAGTGGGTTTCCAGGCACCGCACAGCGCCTGGAAACCTGATGTGTACCTTGGTTACCAGCTCCCTGCATCAGGGCGCTGGTATCCAAGGTACACTGCAGGTAACTAAGCGATGTTACCCGCAGTGTCGCTGTCCTGATCGCTGCCTGTTTGGCAGCTCAGCAGCGATAATATAGCGATACACCAGCGATCCTGATCGTTGTCGGGATCGCTGGTGTATCGCTATGTGAGACCCAGCCTTAAGGTTGTGAAACAGCAGGGTACAAGAGAGGAAGGCAACTTACAACATGAGTGGGAAAAAAGTGAGGCCGTGGTTGAAGGGGGAATAATGTTAATGAAAGCTCAACTGGACAAACACTGTCTTGTCGTATCCAAAGACCAATAACAGCATCTGTTACTGGATAGTCTACTCAATTCCCTTTCTTTGGCAGCCGCACAGTGGTACACCTTATAGATGAGGCTCAGAAAGAGCATGTGCTCCAGTGTATGGCAAGCGCTACATCAAGTGACCTCTCTTCCTCTTCTTCCACCTTAACATCACACAAAGTACAATCCTCAGAGGTGACACTCCAATCACCCTTGCTTGAACCTGGAGCCAGGGAAGACCGTGTGAGATAACAGTGCAAACCTGGTGGCGGTCCCATGCTGGGGCAACCTCACACACGTGCTTTGTATGTCTCACGTTCTCAACCTGGTGGTATAGCAATTTCTCTGCTACTATCCCGGCCTAGATGCTCTGCTGCAGAAAGCACAGTCGCTGTGTGCTGACTTCTGACGATCGCACCCTGCAGGTGATCGACTTGCATCGCTGAGGTCTTTGGGCCTACCGGTTAACAGTTTGATTTGCGATGTTCCATCATAGTGGAATTCCACGCTGCACATGTTGCAGCAACTGCGGCAGCACTGACAAGCCCCGATGCAGTATGTCCTTTTACGGTATTGATGAGCAAGTTTCTCGCATTACACTCGCAAGTGTGACCCCGGCCTTAGAAATAGTATGGACTATTGGGTTGCCACTGTTAGATCTATGGTATTTAGCCAGATGCTTTCCCCCTGGAAAGGGATGCACGCATGCTGGAGTATCAAAATACGCTTGTAGACAATCTTTAGGCTATGTGCACACGTTGCAGAATTTCCGCGGAAATTTCCGCGGCAATCCCACACCTCCCTGCCGTGGGAAATACGCATTTTTATAGGTATGCGTATTCCCGCAAAAAACTAGTGTTTTGCAAGCGTAATTAGCTTGCAGAATGCTAGCGTTTTCCAAGCGATCTGTAGCATCACTTGGAAAACTGATTGACAGGTTGGTCACACGAGTCAAACATAGTGTTTGACAAGTGTGACCAACTTTTTACTATTGATGCCGCCTATGCCGCATCAATAGCAGAAAGATCTAATGTTAAAAATAATTAAAAAAAAAAAATCGTGATATTCTCACCTTCCGGAGGCCCCCGCAGCCTTCCCGCCTCTCAGCGACGTTCCCGGCCAATCCCGTTCCCAGGCGTCCTTAGCGACAATGACCCCAGATGACGTAGCATCACGCGAGACCGCTACGTCATCTGGGGTCATTGTCGCAAAGGACGCCTGGGAACGGGATTGGCCGGGAGCGTCGCAGAGAGGCGGGAAGACTGCGGGGGGCCGCCGGAAGGTGAAAATATCACGATTTTTTTTTATTTTCCAACATGTTTTAATGATTTAAAGAGTATTACAATAAAAGAAAATCATACAAGTCTTGAAGTAACAAGCTTATTTGACAGGCGTAAAACTCACAATATTGATTTAAAGAGCATTACCAAAAAGTAAGTCATACAGGTTTGAAGGTATCAAGCTTATTCGACGCTTATTTGACAGGCATAATACTCATAAATGTACTCCCTCCTCCCTTAACCCTCCCATCCCACCCCAACATATAAACCCCTTGAACGACTCTGCATTTGATTAACAAGCTCAAGGAATAGGATTATGTCTGCTAATTTTCTGAAGACCATGTGCTTAAAAACTTCCCAGTCAATTTCTCTTTATTTGTCAGGGTATCTAGCCAGTCCATTCGAAAAATATACATTATTTTGGAGTATATGAGAGATTTGGGTGGTGGTAATGGATTTAGCCAGTGCTGCAAGATACTTTTCCTGGTAGGTGAGACCCATATTATCAACATGGCCTTAACATGTTTGGGGAATTTGTGTTGAGAGCTATCTGAAATATTAAATATTGCCCATTGCGGTGTCAAAGGAAACAATATCCCACCAAGATTCTGCAGTTCGGTGTAGATAGACTGCCATATTTTTTGCACTTTGGGACAACCCCACATGTGATGAAATATGTCTGTGTTTCCTGTCCCGCATTTGGAACATGTGAATGTGCCCCTGGAGACATCCTAGACTTAATATGTGGGGTAATATAAGCTCTATGAAGGAGTAATAAAGACATGTCTGCATAACTACTGGAGGGGATCACCTTCCGTTGCATCAAAGTGGCATCTAAGATTTCCCCGACTGTGATGTTCTGTATATCATTAACCCATCGTGCTGGACCTGTCTTTTTGCCCTCCCATGACCATTGCTTACGCAACAGTGTGTAAATACTGCTTGTCGAGGCTATCTGCACCCTGGCGGTCCTAAACGATTTTTTATTTTAATAATTGTTTTAATATGGATATGGTACCCAGGGCCTGGAGGAGAGTCTCCTTTCCTCCAGACCCTGGGTACCGTCCGCACATGAACTGCTTACTTTGCGCATGGTGGGCATAGCCACATGCGGAAAGTAAGCGGTTCAATGCATTCTATGGCGGCGGAATCGCCGCGATTCCGCAAAAAGAATGCATGCTGCGTACTTTTCCACAATGCGATACTGCCGCGCAAAAACACGCATGTGCACAGCATTGCGAAATCCCATAGAATATAATGAGTTGCGTTGGGTAAGCGTTTTTGCTGCGGCAAAAATGCTAACAATCCGCAACATGTGCACATGGCCTAAGAGTGGTTTTCCCAGAGATAGCAGTGAGGCACACAGTGTGCCTCCTAGTTCTAGACCTCCAATCCCGGGAACAACAAGGATTCATCGCAAAAACATTAGCAGCAGTGTAAGTGGCATAAGCAATTTCTGTGAGTAGTTTCACACATTTTTTTACACCAGCCCTTGCACTAGCAGAATAGAGTACAAGTCTGACACATTTTGAATGACTGGAGAGGATGGTGCAGGAGTATCTGGAGCTCCATATCAATGCCATCAGGGGAATTTGGACCCTTTTTGCATTTTAGTTTTCAAAAATGGAATAGTGGACTGAGCTTGCCTTTCACGCTTTGAAGGTTTTGTCATGCCCGGCAGACAGCGTTTTCTCAGAACGTCTCTTCACCACTACTGGTGGTGTCCTGATGGATAAGCGCATCTGGCTGTCCCCTGAAAGTACAGAACTGCTAACTTTCATCAAATGAACAAGTCATGGATTTCTAATGACTTTTTCACACCAGTCGCAGACCGGGCAGACTAGGCAATGGTGTCGTTTTTCATGCACTTATTTTGCGTTATTGCAGTCTGTGTCATCTTTGCAGTGTCTTCTGTGCCTGCTGTTGCTACTGCTGCTGCTGTTACAACCAATTTTTTGAAGTGTGGAGATTCCAAGTTCGGTCTCCATCTGGTGGGTTGTCTCAGTGGTGGAAGGTGTGTCAGAGGCCTATTATAATATTTCTACTCTGTGAAAATTTATGCCACTTTGTCACACACCACTAATTATTTTTTTGAAATGTGGACACTCCAAGTTGGGTCTCTATCTTGTGGGTTGCCTGTGGTGGAAGGTGTGTCAGAGGCCTATTATATGTTTTCTACTCTGCCACTAAAGTGGCATCAATGTCCAGAGTAGAAATATTATAACAGGCCTGACACACCTTCCACCACAGGCAACCCACCAGATGGAGACCCAACTTGGAGTCTCCACATTTCAAAACATGATTGTCAGACACCACGAAAGTGGTGTAATTTCCACAATTATTTTATGAAATTTGGAGACTCCAAGTGGGGTCTCCATCTGGTGGGTTGCCTGTGTAAGTAGGGCTCACAGACAGGCAGGCCTGCACTTATAGGTAGTTGACTGAAAGTGTTACTTTCTTTACATTTTTCTATCAATATTACTGTATGAAACTGATATTTGTGCCATCTGATGTGGGCTGGAATAGAAAAAAAAATTGGGCTGTTGCATGAAGTATCAGGTCTCCCAGCTAAAAAGGCTTGCACCGCTCCCTTAACTACCAGGTCCTCATTGAAACTTCAATTCCAAGCTGTAAATGCTGGGTTAGACCCTGATACCTCAAGCATGGCCCATGGCTGACTGCTGCTGTACCATTTGCAAATTTCTACTGTGGGTCAATTGATGCCACTTTTCACGGTGTCTGTCCCTAATTTTAGCTGTTTGGGAAGCTTTTTGTCCACTGTGAGGCAGTGACAGGTATTATATGCTAGGGACGCTATGCATCCCCCAGGATGTGCATAGAAATATATTAAGGCTGCTGGAGTGCATTGCAGTCACAGATTTAGCTGTGGTTGCAATGCAGAATAAAAGTGTGTGGTCTTGGACAAGCTATTTGCCCAAGGCAGATTTAAGAAAACCAAGCAAAGGCTTTTATTTTTGGAGCGAACTACAGGATGGTAGTGGGGTGGTTTGCTCTCCAGCCGGGTCTTACAAGTGGCCCATGGTGACAAATTCCTTTTTTTTAAAACCCTGCAGTGAAGGGTTGGGTGTGTCAGTGTGTGTTTGCAAACTGCAGAGCAGGTGGCTCTGCAACAGCCAGCTTGTATGATGTAATACAGAGGCAGGGGAAATGAACGCCTGATGCCCTTTCAGAGTGACACGGTAGTGCAGTCCCCCACGGCAACCGGTCTCGGATATGGACTGTTTTGACGCCCGGCTGCAATCCGGAGAATACCGTGCGCTGTTCATTTTGTGAGTGCTTTAGGGACATTAAATACGTTTGCTTTGAACTTTACTGGGTCACTGCCTCATTACTGCATGGTCTGAACACCGCCACACTACAAACCCCTAAAGGTGTTGTGTATACGTTTGGTTTGGCCTCCCATTGAATCTAATGGGATTCGGGGACGTTCGTGGAACCGTTCGGAAAACATGTCCGGCGAACATCTAAACATTCATTGAATCAAAAGGTTCACTCATCTCTATTCTGCACCCCCCACCTGTGCCAATACTGTCCATTAAACTGCTGTGTGTACTCTGCACCCTCCGCCTGTGGGTGTACTACCCTTTAAGCTGCTGTGTGTACCCTGCACCCCCTCGCCTGTGGAAGTACTGTCCTTGAAGCTGCTGTGTGTACTCTGCACCCCCCCACCTGTGAGAGTACTGTCCTTGAAGTTATTTTGTGTACTCTGCATACCCACCTGTGGGAGTACTGTCTTTGAATCCGCTGTGTGCACTCTGCACCCCCCACCTGTGGGAATACTGTCCTCAAAGCCTCTGTGTGCACACTGCACCCTCCACCCGTGGGAATACTGTCTTTTAAGCTGCTGTGTCTACTCTGCAAACCAGTCTCTGTACTGTGCTAAAAGTCACTGCGTGTACTCTGCACCCTCTGCCTGTGGGAGTACTGTTAATTTAAACCATTGTGTGTTTTTAGTAGTCTGAGAAAATAAATACTATAATTGTCATCAGTCACCTTGTTGCCATTTCTAGGCCCCAAAAAATATTTCAGGATCAATGTGTGTTTTCTAGTAGTCTGAAAAATAAATAATTGTCATCAGCCATCTCATGGCCATTTTGAGGCCAAATAAATTAATGTTCTTGCCCGATGTGTGTTTTTTAGTAGTGTGTGAAATTAGCAATTTGCATCAGCTAGCTCATTGCCATTTCCAGGTTAAATCAATAATTTTAATATACTGCTGTATCTATATGAGTAGTGTGTATAAAAAATGAGTGTACTCTGCAGCGGTTTTGTTGAGTAGTGTGTCTAACAAATAAAAAACAAGAAACAAATATCCTAAAATAAAACAAAATAAAAAATATATTGCAAAACATGCATGAAGTTGTAATAATAATAATAAGGGTATTTGGTAAACATAATTTTGATCAAAAGAATGTACAAGCCATCCCGCCACGTCAAGGCAACCCTTTGTGGGACAGTCCTACTCTAATATTAAAAACCTTTCCACTTGTCAAGTGACGTAAATGTGAACAAGGCAGAGGGACTGAACCCACCAGTTGAAGCATAGGCCAGACAGGATGGATTTTTCAGCTCAAAAGCAGGGCGGTCACACCCTTATATGCACAATATGCACTAAGAACTAAATGAAAAACTGGGTCTGAACTGAAAAAGTAAGTTGATGTGTATGCAAAATGTAAATGCATATCAAACACATGACCATTAAACAGAGAAAACAAAAAACAAGAAACAAATATCCTAAAATAAAACAAAATAAAAAATATATTGCAAAACATGCATGAAGTTGTAATAATAATAATAAGGGTATTTGGTAAACATAATTTTGATCAGAAGAATGTACAAGCCATCCCGCCACGTCAAGGCAACCCTTTGTGGGACAGTCCTACTCTAATATTAAAAACCTTTCCACTTGTCAAGTGACGTAAATGTGAACAAGGCAGAGGGACTGAACCCACCAGTTGAAGCATAGGCCAGACAGGATGGATTTTTCAGCTCAAAAGCAGGGCGGTCACACCCTTATATGCACAAGATGCACTAAGAACTAAATGAAAAACTGGGTCTGAACTGAAAAAGTAAGTTGATGTGTATGCAAAATGTAAATGCATATCAAACACATGACCATTAAACAGAGAAAACAAAAAACAAGAAACAAATATCCTAAAATAAAACAAAATAAAAAATATATTGCAAAACATGCATGAAGTTGTAATAATAATAATAAGGGTATTTGGTAAACATAATTTTGATCAAAAGAATGTACAAGCCATCCCGCCACGTCAAGGCAACCCTTTGTGGGACAGTCCTACTCTAATATTAAAAACATTTCCACTTGTCAAGTGACGTAAATGTGAACAAGGCAGAGGGACTGAACCCACCAGTTGAAGCATAGGCCAGACAGGATGGATTTTTCAGCTCAAAAGCAGGGCGGTCACACCCTTATATGCTCAAGATGCACTAAGAACTAAATGAAAAACTGGGTCTGAACTGAAAAAGTAAGTTGATGTGTATGCAAAATGTAAATGCATATCAAACACATGACCATTAAACAGAGAAAACAAAAAACAAGAAACAAATATCCTAAAATAAAACAAAATAAAAAATATATTGCAAAACATGCATGAAGTTGTTAATAATAATAATAAGGGTATTTGGTAAACATAATTTTGATCAAAAGAATGTACAAGCCATCCCGCCACGTCAAGGCAACCCTTTGTGGGACAGTCCTACTCTAATATTAAAAACATTTCCACTTGTCAAGTGACGTAAATGTGAACAAGGCAGAGGGACTGAACCCACCAGTTGAAGCATAGGCCAGACAGGATGGATTTTTCAGCTCAAAAGCAGGGCGGTCACACCCTTATATGCACAAGATGCACTAAGAACTAAATGAAAAACTGGGTCTGAACTGAAAAAGTAAGTTGATGTGTATGCAAAATGTAAATGCATATCAAACACATGACCATTAAACAGAGAAAACAAGAAACAAATATCCTAAAATAAAACAAAATAAAAAATATATTGCAAAACATGCATGAAGTTGTAATAATAATAATAAGGGTATTTGGTAAACATAATTTTGATCAAAAGAATGTACAAGCCATCCCGCCACGTCAAGGCAACCCTTTGTGGGACAGTCCTACTCTAATATTAAAAACATTTCCACTTGTCAAGTGACGTAAATGTGAACAAGGCAGAGGGACTGAACCCACCAGTTGAAGCATAGGCCAGACAGGATGGATTTTTCAGCTCAAAAGCAGGGCGGTCACACCCTTATATGCACAAGATGCACTAAGAACTAAATGAAAAACTGGGTCTGAACTGAAAAAGTAAGTTGATGTGTATGCAAAATGTAAATGCATATCAAACACATGACCATTAAACAGAGAAAACAAAAAACAAGAAACAAATATCCTAAAATAAAACAAAATAAAAAATATATTGCAAAACATGCATGAAGTTGTAATAATAATAATAAGGGTATTTGGTAAACATAATTTTGATCAAAAGAATGTACAAGCCATCCCGCCACGTCAAGGCAACCCTTTGTGGGACAGTCCTACTCTAATATTAAAAACATTTCCACTTGTCAAGTGACGTAAATGTGAACAAGGCAGAGGGACTGAACCCACCAGTTGAAGCATAGGCCAGACAGGATGGATTTTTCAGCTCAAAAGCAGGGCGGTCACACCCTTATATGCTCAAGATGCACTAAGAACTAAATGAAAAACTGGGTCTGAACTGAAAAAGTAAGTTGATGTGTATGCAAAATGTAAATGCATATCAAACACATGACCATTAAACAGAGAAAACAAAAAACAAGAAACAAATATCCTAAAATAAAACAAAATAAAAAATATATTGCAAAACATGCATGAAGTTGTAATAATAATAATAATAAGGGTATTTGGTAAACATAATTTTGATCAAAAGAATGTACAAGCCATCCCGCCACGTCAAGGCAACCCTTTGTGGGACAGTCCTACTCTAATATTAAAAACATTTCCACTTGTCAAGTGACGTAAATGTGAACAAGGCAGAGGGACTGAACCCACCAGTTGAAGCATAGGCCAGACAGGATGGATTTTTCAGCTCAAAAGCAGGGCGGTCACACCCTTATATGCACAAGATGCACTAAGAACTAAATGAAAAACTGGGTCTGAACTGAAAAAGTAAGTTGATGTGTATGCAAAATGTAAATGCATATCAAACACATGACCATTAAACAGAGAAAACAAAAAACAAGAAACAAATATCCTAAAATAAAACAAAATAAAAAATATATTGCAAAACATGCATGAAGTTGTAATAATAATAATAAGGGTATTTGGTAAACATAATTTTGATCAAAAGAATGTACAAGCCATCCCGCCACGTCAAGGCAACCCTTTGTGGGACAGTCCTACTCTAATATTAAAAACCTTTCCACTTGTCAAGTGACGTAAATGTGAACAAGGCAGAGGGACTGAACCCACCAGTTGAAGCATAGGCCAGACAGGATGGATTTTTCAGCTCAAAAGCAGGGCGGTCACACCCTTATATGCACAAGATGCACTAAGAACTAAATGAAAAACTGGGTCTGAACTGAAAAAGTAAGTTGATGTGTATGCAAAATGTAAATGCATATCAGTCTCCTCTCCTCCAGACCCTGGGTACCATCCGCACATGAACCGCTTACATTGCGCATGGTGGACATAGCCACATGCGGAAAGTAAGCGGTTCAATGCATTCCTATGGCGGCGGAATCGCCGCGATTACGCTAAATTAATGAACATGTTGCTTTTTTTCCGCAAGGCGTTTTTTTCGCGGAAAAAAACGCTGCATGTGCACAAATATTGCAGAATCCATTTAAATGAATAGGATGCTTAATGCTTGCGTTTTTTTCGCGTTTTTGCCGTGGGAAAAAACGCAAAAAAACCGCGAAAATTCCTGACGTGTGCACTTAGCCTTACGGTGTAGCTGTGCCTAAAAAAAACTTTGCCTTTAAGTCTCTGCAACTCTGCCTCTGGGAGTACTGTGCATAAACGCCTCTCTGTGAACTCTGCAGCTGTGTGTGAGAGTCTGTGCCTAAAAATAATTACACCTTGCTGCTGTGTTTGTACGAGCTGGGTGCCTAAAAAATAGTTATACTCTGCACCCATGTCTGTGGGACTGTGTCAGAAAAATCTGTGTGTGTACTATGCACGTGTCTCTGTGGGAGTACTCTGTAAAATGCCTCAGTGTAGGTGTACTCTGCAAAACAATCTATTTTTTTTTTTAAATTTGGGTAGGCCACAAAACATTGTGACTGGAAACCAGAACTGCGGTGCAGTCTAACAATGGCTGGGTGCGGCTGGTACACTTCTATATTCAGCCAAAGGTATGGACAAGCCTTGTGGGATCCACACCTGGTTCATTTTAATGTGAGCTTGCCCACGTTGGCTGTGGACGGACGCATGCACCCACCTATCATCACACCTCCTGCCATGCTAAACACACGTTCCGACAGTACAGTTTCTGTAGGGCAGGCCAGCATCTCCAAGGTGCAAAGGGCAAGCTCAGGCCATGTGTCCAATTTGGAGACTCAGAAGTTAAATGGGACAGACCCATCAAACAGTATGTGGAGACATGTGGACATACACTCTTCCACCAAGTTGTTGAAACGGTCATGCTCATGAATTTTATCCCTTGAGCTTGTGTTTTGTGGTCAGCTTCTCTTTCTGCCGAGCCATAGGAGACGCACCTTTTCTCGGAGTGTTTGAGTTCTGTTTTTTGGCTGCAGTCTGTCTAGCTTAACACAGGCGTATTCCTTTGTCCACCTATCACCTTTTGGGTGCAGCCTTATATTCTGTCTCCGAGGGTGTTTCCACAGTTGTATGCCTTTGTCCACCTATCACCTTTTGGGTGTAGCCTTCTATTCTGTCTCCCAGAGGGTGTTTCCACAGTTGTATGCCTTTGTCCACCTATCACCTTTTGGGTGCAACTTTATATTCTGTCTCCTATAGGGTGTTTCCTCTTGGTGATAAATTCATTTAGATGTTCCGACATTGTACTGATGTTTGGAGCCAGTCTGTGACCTTTGAGCGAAGAATTTTCACCTTGTTTTTTCCTTGCTATACTTTGCACCTTTCTTCTGTTTGCACCTCTCTTCTGTTTTAACTTTAGTAAGTAGGCTGTATATTTGCTAAGAATAATTGCTTTATTCTTGTATTGGTATTTCGTTAACTTACTCACTGTAACATCTTTCCTTTGTTCAGCACACTTCTCCTCTTGTACTTAGCTCACACTGTGCCCTCCGATTCTTTAGGAGGAACGTCAAGCCACTCTATGACCGTTTAGATCTGAGTTCCCATCTAATAGTTCTTTGGTTAAGGCTATCTCTGTACCCACAGACACCACTAGGGACTGCGGCGTCAGGATATCAAGTCTGTACAGGAACCGGCAGGCTGGTTTTTTTTTTTTTTAGTGTCTAACCTATTAATCCTGAGTGAGTTGCTACACAGGCATAACCTAAACGGTGCCTCCTGCTAATACGGACCATATCAGATGGTGGTGCCTGATGTTGTGACATACTAAGTAAGGTTTTACACATTTCTGCAATGCCAACTCTCTCTTCCCAGCTGTGTTACTTACTCCTCCTCTGTGCTTCCACTGAGCCCACACTGTAAGGTGAGGACACCATAAGTAGTGCACCTATCAGCATGTGCTTGTATTCCCGCATTTTAGTATCACGCTCTAGTGTCGGCAATAAGGATGGCACGTTGTGCTTGTAGAATGCGCTCGTATTCCCGCATTTTTGTATCACACTCTAGTGACAGAAATAAGGATGGCGCATTGTGCTTGTAGTGGGGATCCAGCAGGGTGGCCACACATTAATCAGCACTTGTAACAATCCTACCAACTCGTTGGTCATTGCACAGGCACAGCAGCATGTATTGACTCACGTGTGCCAGGCTGCCCAAGGCAGCAAGACACTGTCCACAGTGGGAGGTGTATCGTCTGTGTCCTCTCTATCATCTGTATCCCCCAACCAAGCGGAGTAGGAGGAGGCAACATGGACAGAGACAGCTGACTTAATGGCTAGGGGTTGTCCCCAGTACCCAGTAGCAGCCAACTTAATGGCTAAGGGCCAGCCTTAGCTCTTTTGGACCCTCATCCCTCTTTTGCTGTGCAGCTGGAACAGCATGACCACCACCTCTTCCTCCGAACTGATCACATCATTTGGATGGTCTTGACTGAATGAAGGGTCTAGAACCTCATCATCCCCCATCGCATCTTCACACCTCTCCAGTCTGTGCTTAAAGGTACTGCCACACTAAGCTATCCCGCTAGCGATCTCGTTAGCGTTGCATACTAATGAGATCGCTAGCGGGATTGTTTCTATATCGCTAAATGCGGCCACATTTAGCGATATAGCTAACGACGCTATCGCCGTTAGCGATCTTCTTAACGACTTTAGCGGTACAAAAGTACCGCTAAATCGCTAAGAAAAGGTGCCACACAGCGATTAGATACTTACCCAGCGGGAGCGCCAGCGATGAAATAGGGTCCGGAACGATTCCAGCGACGAGCGAGATCACAGCAGGAAGCTCGTCGCTGGAAGCTGCCGCACTGAACAACATCGCTAACGGGATCGCTAAATAGTGACGTTTTTTAGCGATCCCGTTAGCGATATTGTTTAGTGTGGCATACCCTTTACTCCTCTGCTTGCTAATCCACTTCTGTCCTCCCTACTCTTCTACTTCTCCCTCTGCTAATCCCTTCATAGTCTCCCAGTTCCGCAACGCATCCACTTCAAGCTACTAAAACTGACCTACAAAGCTGTCTATATTCCCCCATATATCTCTGGACTACTCTCACGATATCTCCCACCACGTAATCTTTGGACCTCTCAATACCCCTTTCTCTCATCCACATACATTCCTCATCCAATCGCCTGCAAGACTACTTCTGAGTATCCTCCATCCTTTGGAATTCTGTAGCCCAACATGTTCGATTATCTCCTACATTCTGAAATTTCAAGCTGATCTTGAAAACCCATGTCTTCAGCACAGTTTACTGCCTGCAATTACCCTGCTGCCACCTTACCACAGCAGAGCTACTGCAGCTTCCGAGCCTACTGCCTCCTTTACCCTGTAAAATGTAAGGCTGCAAGGATAGGATCCTCTCCCCTATGTACCTGTCTGACACTATTAGTTTGTACATTGTAATTTCTATTTCTGTTTTGTATGTAACCTCTCCTCATGTATAGCACCATGGAATCAATGGTGCTCTAAAAAAAAATTACTAATAATAATTATCCTCTGCATGATGTTTCACCCAGTCCTCACCCATGCCTTCCTTGCCAGACTACAAATATCGGAAAGCTGCAGCAGTTGGCACCTGTATTTCACCACCATCAGATGTGCTGCGATGGTCAACATAAGTGACAGGGCATCAGTGCATTCAATTTCTTTCAACCATTGGGCAGGGCCAGGTGGATGCCTCATGGAACCACAGCCAGCAGCGTAATCAAAAAGAAGAAGTGACTGCTGCATGACTTTGGATTCTGACTGTTTGCCTGATTTGCAAGGGGATGAGGTGGAAGACAAATGCCCATGGGCCTGAGGTGCAAAATCTGCCGAGCAAAAGAACTGAAGGCACTCTCCGCCAACCAATCCAAAACCACTTCTTGTTCTGGCCTTACTTTTTGTACTAATGCCTATGAAATTACACAGAAAGTCCTGACTCCTGCGTGCACCAGAGGAAGATGTTTCATTTGAGCACAAAGGCAGGGCTGTGGAGTCGGTAAGACAAACCTACGATGCCTCAATATCCCTGGCTCCCAACTAGAAGACTCAGACTCCACAGCACCGCATCACTACTGAGCATGTACATAAAGTACTGCACAGATTCATCTCCTCTAAAAGCCGAGAACCAGGAACAGAACAGACATTTATAGGATATTTCATAACTTTCCCAAATTTGTATTAAAACATTTACAGCACATGCTGCATTGAACTACTGCACCCAATTTATTAGATACTTTAGGAGTTGGACTCCATTTTATACAGACTGACTCCATCGAAATGGACAATGACTCCACGACTGTGACATCACAGCCCAGTTAGCAGGCACAGATCTACAACGCCCTCTCTCACCTTGCAGCTACACTACCACCAGCAGCAACAAAGCCTTGTCCCCTATTTGACGCTCTCCTCGTTTTCAACCCAAAAAAGTACATAGTATTACCAGGCCTGAATACACACAGAGGCCAGCAGATTATTACACTACCGGTTTTCAGAGTATGCCCCCAACAAAAACCAGTGTTGGCTACCTCCTCCTTCTACGCCACATCCACCTACGCCTCAATCTCCTTCTCCACTTAGACCTCCGCCTCCTGATTATAGATTTTTTTTTTTATTCTATGTTCCTTTAAGTCTGTTCCCTAACTAAAACACCCCCTCGCTAAAATAGTGCTGGAGAGCCAAACAAGAATAACTTAAAGAGATTGTCCACTACTGGTGAAGTGTATGGCAAGTGATAATCCACACACCGTGACGACTCCGCTGCCAGGTCCAGCAATTTGCATACTGTCAACTGGAGTCTTAGCTAAGTCTCTCAAAAGAACATTGTGAAAAAATGGCTGATACTCAAGTCGGCACGTGACAACAAACATGCAAATCGCATTCTTAGGTGCCATAAAACCTGGTTATAGATTCCCTTTAAGGCACTGGAGGTGCTACAGACTCGTGCCCTGTGCTAAAGCATCCATGTCACATGCAGTGGGACTAAATCACTGTGCACCAAGTCCTCTGAGAAATATTTTCATGAACCTCTTTACTACCATTCCCAATGGATCCTTTTTTGAGAGGAGGCACAGTTTTACTCAATTTGAGGTGGGCTTCTGCACTTATGCATCCTGCTCTGCTTATCATTGTCACTGCTGTCCAGCTCTTTTCCAAATACGAGGATCAGGACAATCTTACATCGTAGTTTGTTTTGATGACCTCTTTTCATGGCTTTTATTTTTATTACATTCTACTTCTAACACTTCTTTAGCTTTGTCTTTGTTAGTTTATCATAAGCACTCCTCACATCTCCCTATTTTTTTTGTACTGATTCATAACATTTTATTCACTCCTTTGGGGTTCAGTTTCTATAATTGGTTTGAGCCCTCAATAGAGATCTTGAAGGATCTTACGTTAAGCTTTTCTGATGCCTCCTTTTTCATCTCGTTAATTGGCACAGTCACATTTAGACACACAGTGTTTATAGTTTTTTTTATGGAGTTTCCTTTTATAGCAGTTCTGGATAAATACAGGACCGGTTGGAATTCCAGAATCCAGAATGATGTTCAGAATTCATAGGTTCCTATTAATGATTTTACGTTAGTCCTTTAAAATAATTGCGCTTTATACTTATTTATACTATTTATCTCATGGGACTCTTGTACTGCACACCCTTAAAGGGATAAAAAAATGATCTATCAGGTTTTTATGTAAAGGTTAATAAAAAAAAACAGAAATATTATAATTTTCACACTGGGTACTGGGTCTAATATTACTGGACTAACATGAGATTACAGTAAAAGATAACACCTCTATACACAGAGTAAAGGTACTGTCACACTAAGCGAGATCGCTAACGAGATCGCTAAAGAATCACGGATTTTATGATGTAGTAGCGATCTCGTTAGAGACTTAGCTGTGTGTGACATGTAGCAGCGATGTGGCCCCTGCTGAGATGTCGCTGATCGCTTATGAACGTTCTGAGCCATTTTTTTGGTCGTTGGTGTCCCGCTGGTGAGCCTGAATCACTGAGTGTGACACCCTTTATGAACGACTTCACCAGCATTGCAGGTGGGACTAGGTTTTCCCAACGACCGCAGAGGTCGTTATACAGATCGCTGATCTCTGATGAGATCTTTTTGCTTGGAAGCTAATAGCGACCACATAGCGATCGCACCAATGATCTCGCCAGGTCGTGTCACTGTCGTGATTGCTGGTGCGATCGCTAAGTGTGACAGTGCCTTAAGTCACACAAAATCCATCATTCACAGCAGGTGATGTCACAGCTCACCTCCTCCCACTCCTTTCACAATACCTTTTGTGCAGGTTACAGCATCCTCAGATAAAGCTTCTATACAAACGAATATGGGAAGAGTCAGTCAATCGCTGCTAAAGTCCATGAGCTGAATAGTGGCCAGTGTGAAAACGGCCAGCTTTTTTTTTCTTTTATCAGCTTCATGCAGTGAAAATTTCCGTTTTTTCCTTCGCTTTTTCATAGAGCCGTAACTTTTAGATTTTTCGATCCACAAAGCCATATGAGAACTTTTGCGTGACAAATTGTACTTTTGAATGACGCCATTCATGTCATCATGTGATGTACTGCAAGGCGGGAAAAATAATTCCAAGTGTGGCAAAATGACGAAAAAAAGTGTAAATCCAAAATAGTTTTGGGGTTTTCTTATTTACCATGTTCACGATATGGTCAGTATGATGATGCACATACCAAACATGCATAGTTTTGTTTTTATTTAAATGGTAAAAAAAATTCAGAAACGTTTTTTTTGATTGGTGTCACTATTTTCCGAGATCCATAACATTTTTGATTTTTAGGATCTTGGGCTATGTTAGGGCTTATTTTTTGTGCCATAAACCAATGTTTTCATTGTTACCATTTTGAGGTAGATACAATATTTTGATCGCCTCTTATTGAATTTTATTGCAATGTTGCGGCAGCCAAAAAAATGTAATTCTGGCGTTTCAAGGATTTCTGTTAAGCTGTTTACTGATTGGATGAATTTATTTTATATTTTGATGGATCAGACTTTTACGAACGCAGCAATACTAGCTATGTGTATTTTTTTTAATTGCTTCATTTTTAATGAGGCAAAAAGGGTGGGTGATTTGAACTTACAATATTTTTATTCGTTCTAAACATTTTTTTTCTTCACTTCTTACAGTACTTTTTAAACTTTTTGTAGGGACTTGAATCTGTGGTCATCCTTCACTTGTACTATACACAGCAGTGCTACAGTACTGCTATGTATAGCAAAATTCATGGCAACCCATCAACGCCCCACTATCACTTTTAGGATGAGCGGATGGGCTCATAGAATGATGCGCCCTCCAGCCGGCGTGTATTAAATGTTGCTGTCAAATATTAACAGCGATATTTAACAGGATAACAGCCATGGGTGGAGCTTTGCTCCAGTAACAGCTGTTAGGGGCGGATGATGGCCGAATAATTCAGCGATCATCTGCCAGGAAAGATGTAGGCTCAGCTTGCGAGTCTGCATCAAAGTCAGAAACCCGGCCTATGGCGTAACTGTATGTGATATGTGAGGAAGGGATTAATATACTGATATAAAAGACTACATCAAAATGAAAGATACCTTTAGCATGGAAACCTGATTTAAACAAGGGCTAATTTTTTAATGACACATCCCCGTTAAGGAAATCCATTGATTTTTGTTGCGGATGCAGCTGGATTTCATACTGGGCTGATGATAAGATTGGGTGGACTTGGTTCTCTTCTCTTGACATCTACCATTTGGAGAGACCTCATACATATTTAAACATTTAGCAGATTTATGAAATCGCTGAATTTATGAAGTTGACTTTAACTTCTTACACTATGGCTGGTCCGAACAACGAAAGCAATTGTTACCATCCACCTTTCGTGCCTCCCCTTTTCCTTATAGATTGTAAGCTCGCGAGCAGGGCCCTCATTCCTCTTGGTATCTGTTTTGATCTATGTGTTTATTGTTATGCTGTAATGTCTATTGTCTGTACAAGTCCCCTCTATAATGTAACGTGCTGCGGAATATGTCGGCGCTATAGAAATAAAATTATTATTATTATCCTGTGTAGTGTCAACATTATTTTCAGATCTGCTAAGGACTTAAGCTCTACCTGAGATCTGGACAATATGATAATATGAATAAGCCTGGAGTCACACCAGCGTATCACATCGGATGCGATATGCTAATGACCCTAGTCTCCTGCTCTGCTGCGAAAGGGAGCCGAGTGTCAGGATACTGTGCTCCAATCATCTTGAACAGAGAGGATCAGAGCACAGCTATGGAGAAGGCAGAGAACTTAATTTCTCCATCTCCTCCACATATATCGCACCGCACTCAGATGATATCCGAGTGCTGTGTGTTATGTCACTAACACCATAGACTTATATGGGTGCAAGTGAGCTGAGACTCAGCCAAGTCTCAGTGCCAATCGCAGCATGCTGCGATTTCACACACACATAGAATACGGCCAAGAAAAAATACGCCGCTCTGGATTGCCCATAGAGTAACACTGGGCCGAGTGCTATGTGATGTTTAATCGCACGTATTGGGATCAGAGCACAGTCTGTGCATCGCTGATGTGTGAATTCAGATGACCAATAAACTGCAGACCAGTTGCATCCACAAATTGTGAACGTGATGCTCCATGTACGTATAGTGGACTGGTGCAGGAGATATGCCTACCACTTACATGCACTAGTCTACTTTGTAAATTGGTGAGATTAGCACATGATGTGATTATTTTTCCCCCACATGCATCTTTGATGTGAGTGACAATCAGAACTTGTGCAATCTGTTTCGTACACGAGCAGCCGACGGCCCGAAATTGTTTGAACTTCGCTTAAAAGTGAACGCTACAGTGACTTTTGTAAAAGGATTAATCAAAAAGACTTGTGTGCAATCACTACTTGTCTTAAAGGGGTATTCCCATCTCCAAGATCCTATCCCAATATATAGTAGGTGTAATAATAATAATATTAGCAAATACCTCCGATTAGAAATGTAGTATAGATTTTTGATTCACTATGTCTCTTTACTAATCTGCAGGCATTGCAGGACCTTAGTTATCCATGGTTACGACCACTAGCAAATAGCGAACTGTCACTTCATCAGTGAACGTAACCATGGATGCCTAAGGTCCTGCAATGCCTGCACATGAGGAAAGAGACATAGTGAATAAAAAAAAAACTATACTACATTTCTAATTGGAGAGATTTGCTAATATTATTATTATTACACCTCCTACACATTGGGATAGCATCTTGGAGATATTTATTTATTTTACTCACTTATATAGCGCCATTAATTCCACAGCGCTTTACAAAGATTATTGGCACTGTCCCTGATGGGGCTCACAATGTATATTCCCTATCAGTATGTCTTTGGAGTGTGAGAGTAAACCGGAGAACTTGGAGGAAACCCACGCAAGCACGGGGAGAATAATAATAATAATCTTTATTTATATAGCGCCATCATAATCCGCAGCGCTTTACAGTTTAACAGTTTCAAAACACAAATCATAAGTAACAACGTTAACAATACAATAATTAAAGCAAAATAAGCCGCCCCTGCTCGTGAGAGCTTACAATCTGCAATGAGGTGGGGGAGATACAAAGTACAGGTGTGTATATACAATGGTGCATTTCCAATGATGGTCCAGCCATCTTGAGGGAGTGAGGGATGGATGGAGATAGTGAATGGGCTACACACACACACTTACACATAGAATGACTTTGATTAGTGAATGTGATAGGCCGCTCTGAACAAATGTGTTTTGAGGAGCGCCTGAAACCATGCAAATTATGGATAGTCCTAATTTCTTGGGGTAAAGCATTCCAGAGGATTGGCGCTGCGCGGGAGAAGTCTTGGAGTCAGGAGTGGGAGGTACGGATTAGTGCAGAGGTTAGTCGAAAGTCGTTTGCAGAGCGCAGCAGTCGGTTAGGCCGATAGATAGAAATGAGGGAGGAGATGTAGGGGGGTGCTGCACTGTGGAGAGCTTTGTGGGTGAGAACAAGTACTTTGAATTGGATCCTATAATGAATGGGCAGCCAGTGTAAGGACTGGCGAAGAGCGGACGCGTCCGAGTACCGATTAGCCAGATGGATGACCCTGGCTGCTGCATTAAGGATGGACTGGAGAGGGGATAGTCGAGTAATGGGGAGGTCAAGTAATAGAGCGTTGCAGTAGTCCAGGCGGGAGTGGATCAATGCTACAGTGAGGGTTTTTGTTGTTTCCATGGTGAGAAAAGGGCAGATTCTAGAGATGTTCTTTAGGTGTAGGCGGCAAGAGCGGGCAAGAGATTGTATATGGGAGGTGAAGGAGAGATTAGTGTCAAACATAACACCCAGACAGCGAGCCTGCTGCCGGGGTGTTATTATGGTGCCGCCCACGGAGAGGGTAATGTCAGATTTAGGGAGGTTAGTAGACGGCGGGAGCAGAAGAAGTTCAGTTTTGGAGAGGTTGAGTTTCAGATAGAGAGCGGACATGATGTTGGAGACTGCGGACAGACAGTCACTGGCGTTCTGTAGTACAGCGGGGGTAGAGTCGGGGGATGACGTGTACAGTCATGGCCAAAAGTTTTGAGAATGACACAAATATTATATTTTCACATGATCTGCTGCCCTCTGGTTTTTATGTGTATTTGACAGATGTTTTTATCACAGACAGAAATATAATAATTGCAAACATATGAGTAACAAAAGCTTATATTGACAGTTAGAATGAGTTAATGCAGCAAGTCAATATTTGCAGTGTTGACCCTTCTTCTTCAGGACCTCTGCAATTCTCCCTGGCATGCTCTCAATCAACTTCTGGACAAAATCCTGACTGATAGCAGTCCATTCTTGCACAATCAATGCTTTCATTTTGTCAGAATTTTTAGGTTTTTGTTTGTCCACCCGTCTCTTGATGATTGACCACAAGTTCTCAATGGGATTAAGATCTGGGGAGTTTCCAGGCCATGGACCCAAAATCTCTATGTTTTGTTCCCTGAGCCATTTAGTTATCACCTTTGCTTTATGGCAAGGTGCTCCATCATGCTGGAAAAGGCATTGTTGATTGCCAAACTGCTCTTGGAGGGTTGGGAGAAGTTGCTCTTGGAGGACTTTCTGGTACCATTCTTTATTCATGGCTGTGTTTTTAGGCAAGACTGTGAGAGAGCCGATTCCCTTGGCTGAGAAGCAACCCCACACATGAATGGTTTCAGGATGCTTAACAGTTGGCATGAGACAAGACTGGTGGTAGTGCTCACCTTGTCTTCTCCGAATAAGGCGTTTTCATGATGTCCCAAACAATCGAAAA
>JARQOD010000005.1:481281604-481341213 GCA_033576555.1 Oophaga sylvatica
GAAAAGGGGGCACTTTCCAATTTGGGGTGGGTTTTGACTTACATCCTGCCTCTTACATTCACTGCTGTCCACTCTTTTCCAAATACGGGGACGGGAAAACTTACACGTATTTTGTTTTGAGACCTTTTTTCAGCTTTTTTTTTTTATTACATTCTACCTAACACTTTTTTACTTTGTCTTTTTTGTTATCATAAGCACTCCTCACTCTCCCTATTTTTTTGTACTGATCATAACATTTTTTTCACTCCTTTGGGGTTCATTCTAAAATTTGGGGTTTGAGCCCTCAATAGAGTCTTAAGGATCTACGTTAAGCTTTTCTGATGCCTCCTTTTCATCTCGTTAATTGCACATCACTTTAAAACACACAGGTTTTATATTTTTTTTAGGGGGTTTCCCCTTTTATAGCATTCTGGATAAATACAGCCCGGGTTGGGAATTTCCCAAAATCCAAAAGTTCAGAATTCTGTTCCATTAATGATTTTACGTTATCCTTTAAAAAAATTGCGCTTTATTATTATTATCTATTTATCTCAGGGGACCTTGTACTGCACACCCTTAAAGGAAAAAAAAATGATCATCAGTTTTTAGAAAAGGGTTAATAAAAAAAAAACAAAAATATTAAATTTTCACACGGGGTACTGGTCTAATATTACTGGCCCCAAAAGAATTACAGAAAAAGATAACACCTCTATACACAGAAAAAAAAGTACTGTCACACTAACGAGATCCTAACGACGCAAAGAACAGGGTTTTTTAAAGGAGACGATCTCGTTAGAACTTGCGGGGTTGGACATTAGCCCGAGTGGCCCCTCTGAGAGTCCTAAAACGTTTATAAAACGTCGACCCATTTTTTGGCCCGTTGGTGTCCCGCTGGTGAGCCTGAATCACTGATGTGACACCCTTTATAACCTTCACCACATTGCAGGGGGGCTAGGTTTCCCCCAACCCCGCAGGGGTCGTTAACAACGCTGCTCTGATGAGACTTTTTGCTGGAACAAATAGCGCCCCCAACGCGCACCAAGACTGCCAGGTCGGTCACGTCGTGATTCTGGCATCGTAAGTTACGTGCCTTAATTCCACAAAATCCATCTTCCAGCAGGTGATGTCACAGCTCACCTCCCCCCCCACTCCTTTCAAAATCCCTTTTTTGTCGGGTTACAGCACCTCAATAAAGCTTCTATCAAACAAATGGGAAAGCTCAATCGCTGCTAAAGTCCATGACTGAATAGGGCCAGGTAAAAAACCCAGCTTTTTTTTTTCTTTATCAGCTTCATCAGTGAAAATTTCCGTTTTTTTCCTTCGCTTTTTCATAGACCAACTTTTAGTTTTTTCGATCCCAAACCTAAGAATTTTTGCGTGACAAATTGTACTTTTGAATAAACCGCCATTCATGTCATCATGTGATTACGCAAGGCGGAAAAAAAATTTCCAATTTGGGGCAAAAGACAAAAAAATTAAAAATCCAAATAGTTTTGGGTTTTCAAATTTTACCATGTTCACGATATGGTCAGTATGATGATGCACATACCAAACATGCATAGTTTTGTTTTTATTTAAATGGTAAAAAAAATTCAGAAACGTTTTTTTGATTGGTGTCACTATTTTCCGAGATCCATAACATTTTTGATTTTTAGGATCTTGGGCTATGTTAGGGCTTATTTTTTGTGCCATAAACCAATGTTTTCATTGTTACCATTTTGAGGTAGATACAATATTTTGATCGCCTCTTATTGAATTTTATTGCAATGTTGCGGCAGCCAAAAAAATGTAATTCTGGCGTTTCAAGGATTTCTGTTAAGCTGTTTACTGATTGGATGAATTTATTTTATATTTTGATGGATCAGACTTTTACGAACGCAGCAATACTAGCTATGTGTATTTTTTTTAATTGCTTCATTTTTAATGAGGCAAAAAGGGTGGGTGATTTGAACTTACAATATTTTTATTCGTTCTAAACATTTTTTTTCTTCACTTCTTACAGTACTTTTTAAACTTTTTGTAGGGACTTGAATCTGTGGTCATCCTTCACTTGTACTATACACAGCAGTGCTACAGTACTGCTATGTATAGCAAAATTCATGGCAACCCATCAACGCCCCACTATCACTTTTAGGATGAGCGGATGGGCTCATAGAATGATGCGCCCTCCAGCCGGCGTGTATTAAATGTTGCTGTCAAATATTAACAGCGATATTTAACAGGATAACAGCCATGGGTGGAGCTTTGCTCCAGTAACAGCTGTTAGGGGCGGATGATGGCCGAATAATTCAGCGATCATCTGCCAGGAAAGATGTAGGCTCAGCTTGCGAGTCTGCATCAAAGTCAGAAACCCGGCCTATGGCGTAACTGTATGTGATATGTGAGGAAGGGATTAATATACTGATATAAAAGACTACATCAAAATGAAAGATACCTTTAGCATGGAAACCTGATTTAAACAAGGGCTAATTTTTTAATGACACATCCCCGTTAAGGAAATCCATTGATTTTTGTTGCGGATGCAGCTGGATTTCATACTGGGCTGATGATAAGATTGGGTGGACTTGGTTCTCTTCTCTTGACATCTACCATTTGGAGAGACCTCATACATATTTAAACATTTAGCAGATTTATGAAATCGCTGAATTTATGAAGTTGACTTTAACTTCTTACACTATGGCTGGTCCGAACAACGAAAGCAATTGTTACCATCCACCTTTCGTGCCTCCCCTTTTCCTTATAGATTGTAAGCTCGCGAGCAGGGCCCTCATTCCTCTTGGTATCTGTTTTGATCTATGTGTTTATTGTTATGCTGTAATGTCTATTGTCTGTACAAGTCCCCTCTATAATGTAACGTGCTGCGGAATATGTCGGCGCTATAGAAATAAAATTATTATTATTATCCTGTGTAGTGTCAACATTATTTTCAGATCTGCTAAGGACTTAAGCTCTACCTGAGATCTGGACAATATGATAATATGAATAAGCCTGGAGTCACACCAGCGTATCACATCGGATGCGATATGCTAATGACCCTAGTCTCCTGCTCTGCTGCGAAAGGGAGCCGAGTGTCAGGATACTGTGCTCCAATCATCTTGAACAGAGAGGATCAGAGCACAGCTATGGAGAAGGCAGAGAACTTAATTTCTCCATCTCCTCCACATATATCGCACCGCACTCAGATGATATCCGAGTGCTGTGTGTTATGTCACTAACACCCATAGACTTATATGGGTGCAAGTGAGCTGAGACTCAGCCAAGTCTCAGTGCCAATCGCAGCATGCTGCGATTTCACACACACATAGAATACGGCCAAGAAAAAATACGCCGCTCTGGATTGCCCCATAGAGTAACACTGGGCCGAGTGCTATGTGATGTTTAATCGCACGTATTGGGATCAGAGCACAGTCTGTGCATCGCTGATGTGTGAATTCAGATGACCAATAAACTGCAGACCAGTTGCATCCACAAATTGTGAACGTGATGCTCCATGTACGTATAGTGGACTGGTGCAGGAGATATGCCTACCACTTACATGCACTAGTCTACTTTGTAAATTGGTGAGATTAGCACATGATGTGATTATTTTTCCCCCACATGCATCTTTGATGTGAGTGACAATCAGAACTTGTGCAATCTGTTTCGTACACGAGCAGCCGACGGCCCGAAATTGTTTGAACTTCGCTTAAAAGTGAACGCTACAGTGACTTTTGTTAAAAGGATTAATCAAAAAGACTTGTGTGCAATCACTACTTGTCTTAAAGGGGTATTCCCATCTCCAAGATCCTATCCCAATATATAGTAGGTGTAATAATAATAATATTAGCAAATACCTCCGATTAGAAATGTAGTATAGATTTTTGATTCACTATGTCTCTTTACTAATCTGCAGGCATTGCAGGACCTTAGTTATCCATGGTTACGACCACTAGCAAATAGCGAACTGTCACTTCATCAGTGAACGTAACCATGGATGCCTAAGGTCCTGCAATGCCTGCACATGAGGAAAGAGACATAGTGAATAAAAAAAAAACTATACTACATTTCTAATTGGAGAGATTTGCTAATATTATTATTATTACACCTCCTACACATTGGGATAGCATCTTGGAGATATTTATTTATTTTACTCAATTATATAGCGCCATTAATTCCACAGCGCTTTACAAACATTATTGGCACTGTCCCTGATGGGGCTCACAATGTATATTCCCTATCAGTATGTCTTTGGAGTGTGAGAGTAAACCGGAGAACTTGGAGGAAACCCACGCAAGCACGGGGAGAATAATAATAATAATCTTTATTTATATAGCGCCATCATAATCCGCAGCGCTTTACAGTTTAACAGTTTCAAAACACAAATCATAAGTAACAACGTTAACAATACAATAATTAAAGCAAAATAAGCCGCCCCTGCTCGTGAGAGCTTACAATCTGCAATGAGGTGGGGGAGATACAAAGTACAGGTGTGTATATACAATGGTGCATTTCCAATGATGGTCCAGCCATCTTGAGGGAGTGAGGGATGGATGGAGATAGTGAATGGGCTACACACACACACTTACACATAGAATGACTTTGATTAGTGAATGTGATAGGCCGCTCTGAACAAATGTGTTTTGAGGAGCGCCTGAAACCATGCAAATTATGGATAGTCCTAATTTCTTGGGGTAAAGCATTCCAGAGGATTGGCGCTGCGCGGGAGAAGTCTTGGAGTCAGGAGTGGGAGGTACGGATTAGTGCAGAGGTTAGTCGAAAGTCGTTTGCAGAGCGCAGCAGTCGGTTAGGCCGATAGATAGAAATGAGGGAGGAGATGTAGGGGGGTGCTGCACTGTGGAGAGCTTTGTGGGTGAGAACAAGTACTTTGAATTGGATCCTATAATGAATGGGCAGCCAGTGTAAGGACTGGCGAAGAGCGGACGCGTCCGAGTACCGATTAGCCAGATGGATGACCCTGGCTGCTGCATTAAGGATGGACTGGAGAGGGGATAGTCGAGTAATGGGGAGGTCAAGTAATAGAGCGTTGCAGTAGTCCAGGCGGGAGTGGATCAATGCTACAGTGAGGGTTTTTGTTGTTTCCATGGTAGAAAAGGGCAGATTCTAGAGATGTTCTTTAGGTGTAGGCGGCAAGAGCGGGCAAGAGATTGTATATGGGAGGTGAAGGAGAGATTAGTGTCAAACATAACACCCAGACAGCGAGCCTGCTGCCGGGGTGTTATTATGGTGCCGCCCACGGAGAGGGTAATGTCAGATTTAGGGAGGTTAGTAGACGGCGGGAGCAGAAGAAGTTCAGTTTTGGAGAGGTTGAGTTTCAGATAGAGAGCGGACATGATGTTGGAGACTGCGGACAGACAGTCACTGGCGTTCTGTAGTACAGCGGGGGTAGAGTCGGGGGATGACGTGTACAGTCATGGCCAAAAGTTTTGAGAATGACACAAATATTATATTTTCACATGATCTGCTGCCCTCTGGTTTTTATGTGTATTTGACAGATGTTTTTATCACAGACAGAAATATAATAATTGCAAACATATGAGTAACAAAAGCTTATATTGACAGTTAGAATGAGTTAATGCAGCAAGTCAATATTTGCAGTGTTGACCCTTCTTCTTCAGGACCTCTGCAATTCTCCCTGGCATGCTCTCAATCAACTTCTGGACAAAATCCTGACTGATAGCAGTCCATTCTTGCACAATCAATGCTTTCATTTTGTCAGAATTTTTAGGTTTTTGTTTGTCCACCCGTCTCTTGATGATTGACCACAAGTTCTCAATGGGATTAAGATCTGGGAGTTTCCAGGCCATGGACCCAAAATCTCTATGTTTTGTTCCCTGAGCCATTTAGTTATCACCTTTGCTTTATGGCAAGGTGCTCCATCATGCTGGAAAAGGCATTGTTGATTGCCAAACTGCTCTTGGAGGGTTGGGAGAAGTTGCTCTTGGAGGACTTTCTGGTACCATTCTTTATTCATGGCTGTGTTTTTAGGCAAGACTGTGAGAGAGCCGATTCCCTTGGCTGAGAAGCAACCCCACACATGAATGGTTTCAGGATGCTTAACAGTTGGCATGAGACAAGACTGGTGGTAGTGCTCACCTTGTCTTCTCCGAATAAGGCGTTTTCATGATGTCCCAAACAATCGAAAAGGGATTCATCAGAGAAAATAACTTTACCCCAGTCCTCAGCAGTCCACTGCCTGTACCTTTTGCAGAATATCAGTCTGTCCATGATGTTTTTTCTGGAGAGAAGTGGCTTCTTTGCTGCCCTCCTTGAGACCAGGCCTTGCTCCAAGAGTCTCCGCCTCACAGTGCGAGCAGATGCACTCACACCTGCCTGCTGCCATTCCTGAGCAAGCTCTGCACTGCTGGTAGCCCGATCCCGCAGCTGAAACACTTTTAAGAGACGGTCCTGGCGCTTGCTGGTCTTTCTTGAGCGCCCTGAAGCCTTTTTTGGCAACAATGGAACCTCTCTCCTTGAAGTTCTTGATGATGCAATAGATTGTTGACTGAGGTGCAATCTTTCTAGCTGTGATACTCTTCCCTGTTAGGCCATTTTTGTGCATTGCAATGATGACTGCACGTGTTTCTTTAGAGATAACCATGGTTAACAGAAAAGAAACAATGATGCCAAGCACCAGCCTCCTTTTAAAGTGTCCAGTGGTGTCATTCTTATTTAATCATGACAGATTGATCTCCAGCCATGTCCTCATCAACACCCACACCTGTGTTAATGGAGCAATCATTGAAAGAGGTTAGCTGGTCCTTTTAAGGCAGGGCTGCAATGATGTTGAAATGTGTTTTGGGGGATAAAGTTCATTTTCTAGCCAAATATTGACTTTGCAAGTAATTGCTGTTAAGCTGATCATGCTTTATAACATTCTGGAGTATATGCAAATTGCCATTAGAAAAAGTGAAGCAGTAGACTTTGTAAAAATTAATATTGTGTCATTCTCAAAACTTTTGGCCATGACTGTATAGTTGTGTGTCATCAGCATAAACATGGTACTGAAAGCCAAATCTGTTGATGGTCTGTCCAATTGGGACCGTGTAGAGAGAGAAAAGAAGGGGGCCAAGGACTGAGCCCTGGGGTACACCGACAGTGAGAGGAAGAGGAGATGACGTGGAGCCAGAAAACGAAACAGGAGCGGTCAGAAAGATAGGAGGAGAACCAGGAGAGAACAGTGTCCTTAATACCTAGTGACTGGAGCCTAGAGAGTAGGAGACGGTGGTCAACTGTGTCGAAAGCTGCAGAAAGGTCGAGAAGAATGAGCAGAGAGTGGTCGCCGTTACGTTTTGCTGTCAGCTGGTCATTGGTCACTTTGATGAGTGCAGTTTCAGTCGAATGTAGGGGGGCGGAAGCCGGACTGTGAAGGGTCTAGGAGGGAGTGAGTGGAGAGGTAACGGGTAAGGCGGGAGTAGACTAGGCGCTCCAAAAGTTTAGAGATGAAGGGGAGATACATACAAACTTGGAATATTCGTTTATGGCTGCGCATCCATGGTTCTGTAATCTCTAAAAACCAAAAGAAAATGCACAGTTCTGTCATAAAAGATTTTGGAAAATTGCAGCAGAACTGTGTTTTAATTAAGGTTCAAGCAACAAAAAAAAAAACAAAAAAAAAAAAGGCACTAACGCAGCTTTAAAGGGAACCTGTCAGCAGAATTGTGCACAGTAACGTACAGACAGTGTCACATTGGTTGAAGAAATCTGTCTTGTGGTTGTTGTTCGTTTGAAGTTTTCAGTTAATGAGTTTCTCGTGCTCCGGGCGGTCTGTAAGCGGGGCTTTATTTGGTGCTCTCTTGCCTCATCTTAATCCTTGTGGGCTTAAATGACAGATCACTGAACTTTCAGTTACCTGCCTCCCACTTTAAATACAGTGCTTGCGCAGTTTATCTTGTGGTCTTTACAATAAAGTATTAACTCCAGCAAAATGGCACCAGCAGCTGAATTGCAATTTTTACCTCATTTCAGTTCAGTTTGAATTTTATTCACCATTTTATAGTTTTTCATTGTATTGAAAAATGAATGACGGAAAATTGCCCAAAGTGGGAAATGCCTCATTCAGATATCTGTTTATCACTTATGTGTTCTGTGATTTTCACTGATCGAAGACGTATCTATTATTAAGCTATGAAGTTTTTCACATGTTCATGTTTTTTAGCGGACCGTAAAAAATCATAGAGATGTGTCCGTTTTTGATTGGAGTCATGGATCAAAATTACCTACACAGAACTATGGGTCTGTGAAAATCACAGACACAGCACATGGACGGCATCAGTGTAAAATCCTTCTCATGACTAACATTGTAATCATTTTTTTTTCATGCGTGAATATCACTGATGAAACCTGGATGGTAAAAACTGACCAAACACTGATGACACTCAGGTACAAAATACTGATGAAACTGAAAAATCACAAATGCCTGAACGTAGCCAGTTTTGCCTATAATGCCTGTATGTTGAGGTCTGTCCTGTACATTCCACTGATCTACATATGCCCTTGCTTGATATTTTACAGAACTGTCATTATCTTCCACTTCTATCTCAATACAATAATTAAGCTGCAAGTTAATGAATGAGAAATGCAATATGCTGCTTGACTAGCAACATGTCAATGGCCTGGTGGTTCCCACAGAAAAGTCAAATGGTAGATTCTAACCACTGTTATTCCATGTCTACAACCAACTTCAACAGGCTGTCAGAATAAGAAAAAATAATAGGTATTTTTTCCTCCAGAAACAGAGCCACTCTTGTCCTTGAGCAGAGTCTGGTATTACAGCACATGCGGCAGATTTAAGGAGGACCTGTCGACAAATTTTAGAGTAAAATAGTAGCTGCATAATTTCATCTCACACTGAGAAACCTGTTCTAAGCTGTGGGGTGTGTTCTTTCTCAAGTGTGTTGCTGCCTGCTTATGATTGGTCAGAATTATACAGAGTGAAAAAGTACACACCCCCAGAGAAAACTCTGATAACTCCCACTTGGAATTTATTAAATTTAACTAGTTAGGTGTCAAATACTTTTATTTTTAATATCTTCACAATGGAGATGTGAATAACAAAAGACATTTTATTGCACTATGAAGCCACTAATACATTAAGTGTCTAGATCAACATGACAAATTTGGTGAAAAATCCTCTTTAAGGAAATCAGCAACACAGGAAACAACACTGCCGAAATAAATAATGTAGCCCAAGTAAAATGCAAAAACAAATCTATCAAACATAAAATGTTCAAAGAGTTCTGCCCTAATCGAAGAAGTCGTCAAAGTCATCGCCCACAACGTGATTTGCTTGAGGTCTTAGGATGGCTTCAATATCAGAGCTGCTGTCATCCGATTCCCCCCAAAAAGCTGCACAAAAGACATAAAACGGAATAACAATGTAATACAACAATGAACAATGCTTGCGTGTATAAATGCATAAACATATAGAAAACTAAGGATTTTTGTCAGTCATGTCTAATAAAGCACTAGAAAACCTGAGAAAATACAGCAAATACCTAGATTCCTTGCAGCATCTTATCACCTAGACAGGCTATGAATTACCTTGCTTCCCAAAAGCAAAATGATAGTGTTGTAAGGTCACACTTGTAAGAATTGGAAAATAACTAGGAAACTGCTGAACACAATGCAAGGGAGCGTGTCACTCAAATGGCTGTACTATTATCCCACTGAGATTACACAGAATACGACTGAGTCGGTAACAAAGGGAATGTGCCCCTTACAATTAGGGCAGGATAACATGAAACATTACTACCCTTGGAGACTGATGACAGACATTTGATATTTATTGTGTCGGGGGAACTATTTTAAATCCTAAGAAAGTGAAGGTATGGGCAGAAATGTGAGGATCACACGCAGAAAGGAACTCAGGGACAGACAGTATTCAGAAGTAATAAAATAGAACATTATATACTCGAGGCTCTCAGACATACACAAAGCAGAGCTGGAGGTTAGCATGTTGTCATTGTTTTCTCTATTACATTACTACATTTTAGAAGTATGACTTATTGTTGCAGCAGAATTAAAGAGCCGGCGTCACATTACAGTCCATAAAAAGCTTAATTAGAAGCAGACAGTCTTCTGATTAGGACAAAGTCTGCTAATGATGGAGATAATACAGCAAGGGAAATGCTTACCTACCAACCGATTGTTGGCCTTATGTATGGTCCAGCATTAATGCAATTTCTAGATTTAGGCCGGCGTCACACTGGCGACAGAATCGGACGACTGCAATACGATGAAATATCGCATTGCAGTCTGCCCTATGTTAATCTATGGAGCAGCTCCCAGTATCAGATTTTTTTGTGGTCCGTTTTAAACGTCCGAGTGCAATCGCAGTGCTGCGATTGTCACCGATTGTGGGTCGACTATCGCCAATGCAAGTCTATGGGAGCGATGAAAAATCGGATTACAAATGGACCGCACGTGTGACTTGCGATTAAATCGCATCGGTGTCCTTTAGAAAAGCCGGCAATTCATCCCCGGCTATACTGTAAAATCACACTGACAGCTTTAATAAAGAATAGAAAGAATAGATATACACACATAGAATACATATATATATATATATATATATATATATGTCATTGTGACATATATATATACATATATTTATAGTTCTTACACTTCTACATACTGTAATAGCCGCTAATTCAATTGCCGGCTTTTGTGAAATCACAGAAGCCGACATGAAATGATACATTGTTTCCACACAGTTAACCATGTCATTTCCTGTATTTTGATATATGGTTTGAACTTATAATTACAGAAGTGTATGTGTGCAAAATTTCAGACATGTAGGGGTTAATTAAAGGTGTAAATTCGTTGAAAAAAAATGCGTGGGCTCCCGCTGTATTTTCTCCACCAGACAGACAAAGCAAGCGAGTGGGGGCAGATAATAATAGCCTAGGGAGGGTACATTTTTTTTGTGCCCCCCCTGGCTACTAACATCTGCCCCCAGACACCCCAGAAAGGGCAAATCTCTAATTAGATTCGCCCTTTCTGGCACTTTGCCCGTCTATTCCCATTGCCCTGTAGCGGTGGCGAATGGGTTAATAAGGGGTTAAAGCCACCTTGCTATTGAAAGGTCACTTTAAGCCAGGTTAATAATTGAGAGCTGTCAATTAGACAACTATCAATTATTAATCCTATTGTATGAAAGAAAAATCAAACACACACAGTTTAATAAAAAAGAAGTTTAATTAAATAATCACACAGTTTTTGACCATATTTTATTTTCCTGCTAAAACCATTTCCTGTAATAAAAATAAAATAAAAAAGCAACATTATTCTTACCAATCCGATGCACAGTCAGGTCCCACGCTGTAATCCATCAGAAAGGGTTAACAGGTTACAGCTCGCAGAGAGCTAATACTGTCTGCTAGCTGTAACACCCCGAATGAATAACTTCCTCTCCCAGCGAAAGGAGAGGAAGAGATTAATGAATGGAGCTTAATTGATTTATTGCCACTTTCACTTCAGTGACCTGACCTAAAGTGAAAGTGGGACACAATCAATTAAGTTTCATTCATTAATCACATCCTCTCCTGTCGGCAGGAGATAAGCTCATTCATTCAGGAGCTATCAGCTGAGCACACAGCATTACTTGCTCTGCTTAGCTGATTGCTAGTTAACCCTTTGTGAAGGATTACATTGTGGGACGTGACAGATCGTCAGATAGGTAAGAATAATGTTGATTTATTATTTTTTCTTTATTATAGAAGATCAAGGGCTTCGCACGGATTAAGAGTTAAATAAAAGATGGTCAAAAATATGTGTTTTTATTTCATTAAAATAATTTATTCTTAAAGTGTGTGTGTTTTTTTTATTTCCTTCAATAGGATTAATAATTGATAGTTGTCTAATTGACAGCTCTCAATTATTAACCTGGCTTAAAGTGACCTTTCAATAGCAAGGTGGCTTTAACCCCTTATTAACCCATTCGCCACCGCTACAGGGCAATGGGAATAGACGGGCAAAGTGCCAGAAAGGGCGAATCTAATTAGAGATTTGCCCTTTCTGGGGTGTCTGGGGGCAGATGTTAGTAGCCAGGGGGGGCACAGTATGTAGAAGTCTAGGAACTATAAATATATATATACATGTCACAATGACATATATATATATATATATATATATATATATGTGTTCTATGTGTATATATCTATTCTTTCTTTTGTGATTTAAATACTATTCTTTTGGATCCATTATGTCAGTTTTGCAAGCCTGCGAGAAATTCTCGCAAGTCGGATGAAAATCGGATGTTACAAGGTACACACACATGCGACTAAATCGCATCTTTGAAGAAAAATCGGATGCCAGGCGGATGTGTGATGTCTACATTTTGGTCCGATAATCGACCGACTAAAACGGTCCGATTTTTTGTAGTTGTGTCTGACTCCGGCCTTAAAGAAACTATCTAGGAAAAAAATTTAATTGTTTCCTCCATTTGTAATTTACACGAGGTGAGAAATCATGAATGAAACACTTGGAAAGAAAATTGCCAGAACTATTAATCAGCTCCATTCTAGAGTTCCAAGTCACATGAACGAATTTATGTGTGAACAGAACATCAGTCTCTCTATCCATTCCTATGAGATTAAAAACCCCTCTTACAAATTAGACAAAAGTCATCCAAACCTGTCGATTTTGGTAGGATCAGACTATCAAATGTATATGTGAGCACCAGACAATCTGCCAACATAAATAAGGATCAGGTGATTGGAAATCATTGGCCCGATCCTTTTGTTCAGTGGGAAGATAAGTCACTGCCAGATGATTCTGGCAGCAGCTCTTTCATAGAGAAGAAAGGAATGCTCAATTAAGCCAAGCCTCGTGTAAAGGTGAGACTGGAGAATTAGCTGTCAACTTAAAAGGGTTGTTGAGTACTTGGACAACCCAAGTTTTTCTCCTTTAATGCTTGCCTATAAAACACCGCCTGCATCCACAAAGAAGTTCTGCAGTATACGCCTAGTTGATTGATGGGGAAAATTTGCACATTTACTTCCAAGGGGCATAACTTTGGAATGGAGAAGCACAAAAGAAACAGATGACCTGTTCCAGAATCAGTCAAACAGTGGCAATAAGAGGAGGTTCTCAGTATAAATGAAACTATGCTTAAACTACTATTAATGCCTTTCTATCCTTTAACTTTTTGGACCACTCTTCTGCAACCCAAGACTATTAGTGAACTGGAGGCTATTTCTCATGAGGAATCAGCTAAGATTCTCCAAGAACGCTGCAAAAAGGCTGATGTCTGACTGTGCACCATATTTTCAGCAGGTTATAACAGATAGAGTCGCTTTACTAAGTACTAAAGACTCTTATTAAGCAGGGAAAGAATAATTCTGAGTCTGCAGTGGTCAGTAAATTGCCACTTTGTGTTGAATTTGGAGAAACCACTTGTAGATTAGTTGTGGAGACATTTTATATGTTCTTATTTGATGAGTTATTGCAAACCGCAGAAAGTTTGTAAATTTTACTAATAAACCCAATTCTTAAAAGGTGCTTGAATAATTTTGACGGGAACTGTACAGTCTCTGTTAATTACAGATATAATATATATACTCACCTTTAGACTTGATATTGTTTGGTCCTTTGGAAAACATCAGATTTGATGCCACCGTACTAGTGTTTTCTTTTCTGTAGAGAAAGATAACAGAAAGAGCAGGGTGTACATTTTAAAATAATGGTTAATATACACTGAAGTTGAGCTAAAATTACATCTAACACAATTTTTAGTTAATGTATATTTTGTTTCCTCAATTGCATAATCTATCTTTACAATGGCCCAAGCTCCTTTCCTGCACAGCATCTTCATGCCCCACAGCCATCAGTATACATTTCAGGAGTCAGTGATTTTTCTTGAAAGGTTAGATTTTCATCAGTTTTTGGTCTATCATCAGAGATTCATTTTTCTTTTTGTGTCCAAGATTTTTTTTCACAAGCTTCCACTATCCCAAACATGAGAATTAGACAACACACACAGACGGCATCCAAGTGCTATATGATTTGTGCCCATACTTGCATTTGCGAGTCGAAAAATATCAACAGACATGTCAACAGCCATTATATAAACTCTTATGGGTATAAAAATGACAGAAAGAACTTGTACATGAAATACCACCATACGAATGACCCTAAAGGGGATAGATAAATGTCAGATCACTGGAGCCACACTGCCTTGCCAACCGACTTCCTGATTGACAGTTCAACCAGTGGCCTCGTTGCACTGCTGGACTGAATTGTTAACTCCTGGATGCTGCAAGCAGAGGCAATTTTGCCTCTGCAACGTCAGACAAAAGCTCGGGCACTGAAGGTGGCCAGATCCTGCCATCTGGTCAGCTTCAGAGCAGTGATTACATCTGTAGAAAAGACCTCGTAATCACAGCGCTCCTTCCTAGGAGACCGGCCACCACTAATATACTGCTGCGGTGGCAACAAGCCATAAACAATAGTATTAAAAATCCTTTTGCTCTTGAGAACAGATTTTAAATAAGTCAATTGCACAGTATCTTGTTTTTATAAGCACTATGCAATTTTACCCCTCAAAGCACCACTCCAGCGTGTTTTTTTAAAATTTTACCGCTGGAGTGGTGCTTCAAATCTAAGTTCCCTGCCCCTTGTCTTGTACTCGCATTCTGGCGCCTTCATCTGTAATCACCGCCGCACCCATCGGTCTCCAGTTGTTTGTGAAAAAGCAAATACTGTTGTGTTGGCAGGAAAGACACTACTTAAAATATGCAAGTTTTTACATATATTTTGGATGTGTTGAAACTCACTTGGATTATGCAGCAGTCCACCTCTGAATGGCTTAAGAAAAATAAAATTTAGACTTTGGAGTGGCCTAGTCAAAGTCCTGACCTTAATCTGGTTGAGCTGCTGTGACATGACCTTAAAAAGGCGGTTCATGCTCGGAAACCCTCCAATGTGGCTGAATTACAACAATTGTGCACAGATGAGTGGGCCAAAATTCCTCCAGAACGTTGTAAAAGACTCATTGCCAGTTATGGCAAACACTTGATTGCAGTTGTTGCTGCTAATGGTGGCCCAACCAGTTATTAGATTTAGGGGGCAATCACATTTTCCCACAGGGTCCTGTAGGTTTGGATTTATTTTTCCCTTAATAATAAAGACCTTCTTTTAACCCCTTAAAGACAGCTAATTCTTCAGCGCCGCTTTTTAACGGCACTGAGAGATAAGAGTATAGCACCCCCTGCGTCGGAATATCTCTGGAGAACATGATCAGGGCCGGTTTTTACGTTCCCCTGTCACGTGATCGCCATTATTTACCGAATAACAGGGATCACAAAAAAAAAGTCTGATTTAAAATTAAATTTTCTCTCCTCTGATATGATCTAATATATCAGAGAAGAGAGAAATGGGGATCCCAGAGCCCCCCGATACCTCCTGGTCCATCCCCCTGTGTCATCTTCCTGGAAAAAAATGGAGGGCGCATGCCCAGTGCGCTTGAGATTTGCTGGCCGGTACCCGGCTACAATATGGAATTTTTTCTATTGGTTCCTTTTGATCACTGTGATAGACCCCATCACAGTGATCAAAATAAAAAAAAAATGAAAATCAAATCCCCCTTTGTCCCCCCTTAGTCAGATAAAAATTATAATTTTTTTTTTTTAAGTTTTTCTGTTCTTTGCAGTTAGGGTTGGGTTTAGAATTGGATTTTTTTCAAAAGTAAAAAAAAAAAAATGATGACGATATGATGGCTAATGTTGAGCACAAGTGCTCGCTACTCAGATTTGCATCAGGTGGTAGGGTATGCACGGAGTATTGCAGATGCCCTGAAAGTTTTCTTTTGGGTGTCTAACAGTCAAGAAACATGCATTGCAGGGACTCTAGCATGTCACTCGAGCACCCACGATATTTGTTGCATACCCGAGCACCCGTGTAAACTGGAGTAGCGAGCACTTGACAACGTATTCAATATGAATACCAAATGTTATAAAATTCTGTGCCGTGCCTGTGGGTTCAAAATGCCCACTATAGCTCTGCATAAAATCCTTGAGGGGTGTGGTTTCCAAAATGGGATCACTTGTGTGGGGGTTTTCCACTGTTTAGGCACATCAACGGCCTTGCAAACACGACAAGGCATCCGCTCTCTATTCCATTTTTAGAATGGTGTCACTTTTGGGTATTTTCTGTCATATAGACCCATCAAAATCACTTCAAATGTGAGGTGGTCCCTAAAAAAAAAAATCGTTTTGCAAATTTTGTTGGAAAAATGAGAAGTCGCTGGTTTAACCCTTATAACTTCCTAGCAAAAAACTTATGTTTCCAAAATTGTGCTGATGTAAAGTAGACACGTGGGAAATGCTATTTATTAGGTAATTTCTGTGACATTACGCTCTAGTTTAAGGGCACAAAAATTAAGTTTGCAAATTGCAAAAATGTTATAAATTTTTGCCAAATTTCTATTTTTTTCATAAATAAACGCAAGTCATAGAGAGGAAACTTTACCACTATAATGAAGTACAATATGTCACGAAAAAACATTCTCAGAATCAGTGGGATCCATTGAAGCGTTCCAGAGCTATAACCTCGTAAAAAGACACTTGTGAGAATTGTAAAATTTGGCTATGTCATTAAGGTCAAAATTGGCTTGGTCACTAAAGGTTTATAAACTGCACTTTGTGATTACTTGTGTTATTTTTGTCTAATATTTACATTTGTTTGGTGATCTAAAACATTTAAGCGTGACAAATATGCAAAAGAATAGGAAATCAGGAAGGAGCAAACACTTCTCACACCACTGTGTATGTGTGAGTGCCTGTGTATACTATACAGGGTGGGCCATGTATATGGATATACCTAAATACAATGGGAATGGTTGGTGAGATCAACTTCCTGTTTGTGGCACATTAGTATATGGGAGGGGAAAAACTTTTCAAGATGGGTGACGACAATGGTGGCCATTTTGGATCCAACTTTATTTTTTCAAATGGGAAGAGGGTCATGTGACTCATCAAACTTATTGAGTCATCCTGGGTCATGCTCGTTGAGATGCTACAGCAACTGGATTTTGTAAGAGTGCCATTTGTGAGTAGCTAATATCCGCCGAAGGGATGTTCGACTGATGCCAGATCGGCGTGCTGAATATGAAGAATGGGCAAAACAAAAATTGGAATAGGACCCTCAGTTTACACAGAACACTATGTACAGTGATGAGGCAAACTTTTTTGGGTGGGCCATTTATATGGCATTGAAATCTGCTGCAATGACCCGGTTACTGCGTTCACCAGACATCAACACAATTTCTATCCGCTCCTCACGTGTTAGCCTCTGCGACATGTCAATGAATGTAAACAAAGAGAAACTTGTAAATAACTCATGAAAGAATAAAGTTACGTTAAAACCAAGCACACCATTGTTTTTCTTGTGAAATTCTCAATACGTTCGATGTGTCACATGACCCTCTTCCCAAAGGAAAAAATAAAGTTGGATCCAAAATTGCGACTTCAAAATGGCCGCCATGGTCACCACCCATCTTGAAAAGATTTCCCCTCTCATATACTAATGTGCCACAAACAGGAAGTTGATATCACCAACCATTCCCATTTTATTTAGATGAATCCATATACATGGCCCACTCTGTGTGCGTATATATACTGTATATATATATATACTGTATATTAATTGCACACACGCACATATAGGCACACACGGTATATGATTCTGTTTATATAATTACTCTGTAAGTTCCTGTGCATTGTAAGCTCATGCGGAAAGGCCCGGGCTGTTTACAGCCTTTGATCTGCCTTCATGCATATGGAGCGGGAACAAAGATTGTCTGGAAATGCCTGCTTTTGTGTGCACTGAAAGGCTTTTTTCAAGGTCACGTTGGAATTGTTCTGATCTTTTGTGTCCAGTATGTGTGTTGTTATTGCTTCTCCAAAAGCATACTGTAGCATATCTATTATACCCAATTAATCAGGCATATGGATCTAGCAATTCTGGAATGAGCTGCATTTGGAGAATGGAGAAGAAATAGTCAGTGCTCTGGACTCGCAGATGGAGCAAGGTTTGTTTAATCATCACAATGGGACAGTGATCTTGGTTATGACGATGGGGCTTAGGTTATGTAACAGACTTTAAAAATGTAACTATGAAAAGGATTGACACTTATAAATAATAATATAAATTATGCAAAATAAATATATTCTACATTAGTTCCTATCAGCAGAATGGCTGTGGAGTCAGTGTCCATTTTGGTGGAGTCGGTACAAAATGGACCGACTGACAATATATAATAAATTGGGTACAGTAGTACAATGCAGGATGTGCTGTAAATGTTTCCATAATAATTTGGGAACGTTATGAAATGTCCTATAAATGTCTGTTCTGTTCCTGATCTAAGGATCTGGGCTTTTAGTTGAGATGAATCTGTGCTGCACTTTATGTCCATGCTCAGTAGTGACCAGAGCTGTGGAGTCGGAGTCGGGAGTCAGGGAAATTAAGGAGTCGGATGTTTGGCTTACCAACTTCACAACCCTAATCAGCAGTGCTGAACCACAAGAGGACTACTTTGCAGACCCTCTTAGGCATTATGGAGGCCAATTAAACAGGTACATTTTCTGTCTGTTGCAGATACATAATTAAGGCATATATAAAATACTCCAATAGAAATTGTTCTGATCCAGTAAAAAAAAAAAATTACATTCAGGATTTCTCGGATGATGAAGTTGATGATAAGTAATCAACACAAAGAACAAAAATGAGACAATTGTCCATAAGAGCTTATAATCTGCAGTTGGCAGTTTGGCAAACAAAAGTCCATGTCCATTAACAATTAATACTTTTGGCCCTGTTCAGTGATTGACAGCCCTCCAGGTATAACTGGACCCAGCGTCGGACTGGAACACCTTGGGCCCACCAGATAAAATCATTCTTGGGGCCCACTATGTAGCTACATAGAAATAGATACAAGACCACCAATTGTGTGGTAAAACACGCTAATATCTGTGTATAAAATAGGGTAGTACAAGTCTTAATTATGTAGCAGGAGTTGGGGTAGCCCCCCTCATAGAATATAAAGCAGCCCCCTCATAGAATATAATGTAGCCCCCTCATATAGTATAATGCAGCCCCTTCATAGAATATAAAGCAGCCATCTTACAGAATATAATATAGCCCCCTCATAGAATATAATGTAGCCCTCCATAGAATATAATGCAGCCCCTCAAAGGGTATAATGCTGCCCACCTCATAGGGTATAATGCTGCCCCCCCATAGGGTATAATGCTGCCCCCCATAGGGTATAATGCTGCCCCCTCATAGGGTATAATGCTGCCCCCCCATAGGGTATAATGCTGCCCCCTCATAGGGTATAATGTTGCCCCCTGATAGGGTATAATGCTGCCCCCTCATAGGGTATAATGCTGCCCCCTCATAGGGTATAATGCTGCCCCTCTCATAGGGTATAATAGTGCCCTCCCATAAGGTATAATGCAACCTGGACTCGCTTATATATAGATATCCTGTATATAGATAGCTATAGATAGATGGATATAGATAGATAAGATATAGAGAGATAGATAGATATAGAGGTAGATATAAAGATATAAAAACACAAATTACAATACTCACCTCTCCTCCTCACTCTCACGCGGATTCCGGCGGCGGCTCTGCTTCGGTGCTGCCGTCTGCCAAACACAAAGCGGGTGCGCGATGAAGTGATGTCATTGTGCACCGGCTGTGAGTCAGAAGCAGAGGGGACTGATGGGAGAGGGTGCGTCATCTGACGCTCTCTCTTCCATTACAATGGAGAGCGGCCCTGACTCACTGCTGCATAGCGGCCGCGTGGGCTGGGGGCCTCTGGGGGAGCGGGGGCACTGGTCTCCCGGCCCTGATAGCGGGCAATGTTAGCCGGCTGCTGCAGAAAACACTTTGACTGACCGGAGACCGCTATTAAAGTGAAATGATATTTGCCCCTCTCCACGCCCATATAGGCGTGGGGAGCAGTGAATATTCATTTCTCTTTAGCAGCGGGGACAGGGGCTCCTGCCTCCTGTCACCTGCTGCTGCTCCGCTGGCACAGGGCCCCCATAGCAGCTGCGTGGTGTGCAGCTATTAGCGATACGCCACTGGCTGGGGGTCCCTGGAGTAGCGGGGGCCCTAGGCAACTGATGGCCCTGTATGCCAACGGTGCCAGGGCCCACCAGAGAATTCTCCGGTGGGCCAGTCCGACCCTGACTGGACCGTCTACTGGAATCCGAAGCATAGAATGCGGAGAAGTTTAAATGAATAAAATACCAGTTAGGGTTCGCTCACACTTGCCTATATATATGCCGAGTGCAATGTGATAATCGGATTGCACTCAGTGAGGCAGTGCAGATCTGTTATTTTTTTCTCACCTGTACTCAGTGCAGCATGTTGTGTATGGACACGTAAATCGGACGAGACTAGTTAATGCAAGTCTATGCTTGCAGCGGGAGTTTCTAATCAGTCTTCTCTGGGGAGTGTGCACTTTTACCAGACCCTCACAGATGCTGCCAATCACAGGTTGGCAGTCTCTTAGGCCGGGATCACACATGCGAGGAAGTCGTCTGACACTCGCATGTGAAATCCCAGCTCTGGCGCCGGCGCCGAGCTGGGATTTCACATGCGAGTGTCGGACGACTTTGTCGCATGTGTGATCCGGCCTTATACTGATTCCGCCGCCATAGGAATGCATTGAACCAATTACTTTCCGCATGTGGCTGTGCCCACCATGCGGAAGTAAGCGGTTCATGTGCGGATGGTACCCAGGGTGTTGTGAATGGACTTGAAATGAGTTCTGAGCAGAGGCTCCCTCTGGTGGTTACAAGCGGTACTGGACTGTCCAGTGAAGATTGTGAGGAGTGGGAATCAGGTGTTACTGACTGGTCTTATATAAGGGAGTCGCCTTCCCATCAGGGTTGCCGGTGATCAATTGTTCTGGTCTCACTCCATGATTCCTGTTTCCCTTGTAGCCTGCTGTGTCGTGTCTGCATCTCCTGCTAACAGATAAGACATTTTCTTCTTTTTGTTTTTGTGCTTTATTTTTGCATTTTGTCCTGCACTTCTGTGGGGGCCTTCAGGGTCCCCTCCGGGGGCTATTGCCCTCTCAGTTTAGTTCAGCCACTGATGTTTGTACTTTTGCTTTTTCCAGTTTCTTCAGTGGCTGCTGTTTTGATTTTGTTACACCAGAGAACTAATTTAGGTGGTAGAGGTCGTGTGATCTCAGGTGTTTTTGAAATTAGTAGAGTTGATGCTTTGCAGGGTTTTTTGGGATTGCAGTAAGTACCCTTCCTATCCTTTTCTATTTAGTTAGTTTGGGCCCCAGCGTTTGCTCATACTATTTTCTTTCTGTGTCAGTATTTCATCTTGTCTAACCGCCATTACTTGTTTGGGGGCTTTCTATTATCTTTGGGGTTCTGCTCCGGGGCAGATAGCTTTCATATTTCTATCTTTAGGTGTAGTTAGTTTCTCAGGCTGTGACGAGGCGTCTAGGACCAACGTAGGAACGCTCCACGGCTGCCTCTAGTTGTGGTGGTTAGTCAGGGTACTGCAATCTCATAGATTCCAACTGCTCTGGTGTATTGCCTTTTTTACCTGCACTCCTCAGTTACCGAAACATAACAGTATCACCGGCCACCAAAATTTAAAGTTGTATGGTACTCACAGAAGGGAAAAATATTGTGAAAGAAAAAACGGTTGTCAGAGTTATTTTTCTGTTTGTTGCATTTTTTTTTTTCCCTCTGTATCTCTGGGTGCTGGGGAGGATTTTTTCTCTCAATGGAGTTTGCACAGTTGTCTGGCCGTGTGGATCAGCTTGCCACTGAGGTTCAGAGTATTGCTGCATATCTTGCTAGGTTGCCTGTTGTGGAACCTAGGATTCCCATGCCAGATTTGTTTTTGGGGGATCGAGCTAAGTTTCAGAATTTCAAAAATAATTGTAAATTGTTTTTTGCCTTAAAATCTAAGTCCTCAGGGAACGCAGCGCAGCAGGTTCAAATTGTCATCTCTCTCCTGCGCGGCGATCCTCAGGATTGGGCTTTTTCCCTGACACCTGGGGATCCTGTTTTGAGTGATGTTGATGCATTTTTTCAGGCTTTGGGGTTATTGTACGATGAGCCTAATGTCACTGATCAAGCTGAAAAAGCCTTGTTGGCATTAAATCAGGGGCTTGATGACGCTGAGTTATACTGTCAGAGATTCCGTAGGTGGGCAGTCCTGACCAAGTGGAATGACGACGCTTTGGCGGCCCTTTTTCGGAAGGGTCTGTCAGATAATGTAAAGGATGTTATGGTGGGATTCCCTGTCCCCTCTGGTCTCAATGATTCTATGTCATTAGCGATTCAAATTGACAGACGTTTGCGTGAGCGGAGAAGTATGCGTGGAATAGTGTTGCCTTGTGAACCTGCTTCTGAATCCATGCAGTGTGATAGAGTGGTGTCTGGGGCACAGCGTCATGAGTTTCGAAAGCGCAATGGGTTATGTTTCTACTGTGGTAATGCCTCTCATGCTATTTCAGTCTGCCCTAAGCGGGGAAGACGTTTTGCACGCTCAGTTGTCTTGGGTAGTGTTCAGACTAAGTTTTTATTAACTGTCACTCTGATATGCTCTCTGTCCTCATTTTCTGCTCAGGCTTTCGTTGATTCTGGAGCAGCTATTAACCTGATGGATTATGATTTTGCTAAACGTTGTGGGTTTCCCTTGATACCCCCACAGAAGTCTATTCCCCTACTGGGGATCGATTCTACCCCTTTGGCTGAGAATAAACCTCAGTTCTCTACTCAGGTGATAATGAGGGTTGAACCTGATCATCAGGAGTGCTGCAAATTTTTGGTTCTGTATAATCTGCATGATATTATCGTACTGGGTTTCCCTTGGTTGCAGTCTCATAATCCTGTTTTGGATTGGAAAACTGTGTCTGTAACCAGTTGGGGCTGCCAATGTGTTAATACCAACACTCCTGTTTTTTCTGCCTCCCCCAGGCTCAGGATGTTCCTGACTTTTTGATTGATTTTTCTGATGTGTTTAGCGAAAGTAAATCTGCATCCTTGCCTCCCCATAGGAGCTATGACTGCGCTATTGAATTAGTGCCTGGTAGTAAATTCCCTAAAGGTCGCCTTTTTAACTTGTCTGTACCTGAACATGACGCTATGCGGTCTTATATCAAGGAGTCATTGGAGAAGGGTCATATCAGACCATTCTCTTCACCCTTAGGTGCCGGTTTTTTCTTTGTGGCCAAAAAGGATGGTTCATTAAGGCCGTGTATTGATTATCGGTTTTTGAACAATATTACTGTGAAATATCAATATCCGTTACCCTTGATTTCTGACCTGTTTTCCAGGGTGAAAAATGCTACTTGGTTTACCAAGCTTGACCTCAGGGGGGCATATAACCTTATTCGCATTAAGCACGGGAATGAATGGAAGATGGCATTTAATACCCCTGAGGGGCATTTTGAGTACCTTGTGATGCCCTTTGGGCTCACTAATGCTCCTTCTGTCTTCCAGTCCTTCATGAATGACATTTTCAGGGATTTTGTGGATAAATTTCTGATTGTTTATTTGGATGATATCTTGATTTTTTCCAATGACTGGGACTCTCATGTGAAACATGTTCGAACTGTATTCCAGATTTTGAGAGAGAATGCTCTGTATGTGAAGGGATCAAAGTGTCTTTTTGGCGTACAGAGGATCTCATTTTTGGGATTCATTTTGTCCCCATCTGTTATTGAAATGGACCCGGTCAAGGTTCAGGCCATCTGTGATTGGGTCCAACCTACTTCATTGAAGGCTCTTCAAAGATTTTTGGGTTTTGCCAATTTTTATCGTAAATTTATTGGTAATTTCTCGGTTATTGTTAAACCTTTAACTGATTTGACCAAAAAGGGTTCTGATGTGGTGAATTGGCCTCCTGAGGCAGTCTCTGCATTTCAGGAACTTAAGCAGAGATTCACTTCTGCTCCTGTTCTACGGCAGCCTGATGTTTCTCTACCATTTCAGGTGGAGGTTGATGCCTCTGAAATTGGGGCAGGTGCCGTTTTGTCCCAAAGAGATCCAGAGACCTCTAAAAGTAACCCTTGTGCCTTTTTCTCTCGAAAATTTTCTCCTACTGAACGTAATTATGACGTGGGTAATCGGGAGTTATTGGCCATGAAGTGGGCTTTTGAAGAGTGGAGACATTGGCTGGAGGGAGCCAAACATCAGGTGGTGGTCCTTACGGACCATAAGAATCTGGTTTATCTGGAATCTGCCAAGCGACTTAATCCTAGACAGGCCAGGTGGGCCTTGTTTTTCACACGTTTTAATTTTGTGGTTTCATTTCTTCCTGGCACTAAGAATGTTAAGGCGGACGCCCTCTCGAGGAGTTTCCTGGCGGACTCTCCTGAGTTATCTGATCCTTCTGTTATTTTGAAAGAGGGTATAGTTCTTTCCGCCATCTCGCCCAATTTGAGACTGGCTCTGGAGGGGTGTCAGGAGGATAAGCCCGAGCGCTGCCCTGTTGGGAAATTGTTTGTCCCGGACCAGTGGAAAAAGAGTGTGATGTCTGAGATTCATTGTTCCGCACTGGCCGGTCATCCCGGAATTTTTGGTACCAGAGACTTGGTTAGTCGGTCCTTTTGGTGGCCTACCTTGTCTCGTGATGTCAGGGAATTTGTGCAGTCCTGCGGGACTTGCTCTCGCTCCAAGCCTTGCTCTCGCTCTAGTGGTTTGTTGATGCCATTGCCTGTGCCCAAGAGACCATGGACCCATATCTCTATGGATTTCATTTCCGACCTCCCTGTTTCTCAGAGAATGACCGTCATCTGGGTGATTTGTGATAGGTTTTCCAAGATGATACATCTTGTGCCATTACCTAAGTTGCCTTCCTCCTCTGAATTGGTGCCTTTGTTCCTTCAGCACGTGGTTCGTTTACACGGCATTCCTGAGAACATTGTGTCTGACAGAGGAGTCCAGTTTGTTTCAAGATTTTGGAGGACCTTTTGTTCTAAACTGGGTGTTCAATTGTCTTTCTCCTCGGCGTTTCATCCTCAGACCAATGGTCAAACTGAGAGAACAAACCAGACATTGGAGACTTATCTAAGATGCTTTGTGTCTGCTGATCAGGATGATTGGGTCTCTTTTTTGCCTTTGGCTGAGTTTGCTCTTAATAATAGGGCTAGCTCTGCCACTTTGATGTCTCCATTTTTCTGTAATTCTGGGTTTCACCCTCGATTTTCTTCAGGACAGATGGAGTCTTCTGTCTGTCCAGGTGTTGACTCTGTTGTGGAGCGTATGCAACAGATTTGGGACCAGGTAGTGGAGAGGTTGTCCCTCTCTCAGGAGAGGGCCCAGTGGTTTGCTAACCGGCATAGGACTGATGGTCCTCGGTTTAAAGTGGGGGACTTGGTCTGGTTGTCCTCAAAAAATATTCCTATGAGAGTGGCATCTCCTAAATTTAAGCCTAGGTTCATTGGACCTTATAAGATCATGGAGATTCTTAATCATGTTTCTTTTCGTTTGCTTCTTCCAGGGACATTTAAGATCCATAACGTGTTCCACAAGTCCTTGTTGAAGAGGTTTGTTGAGCTAGTGGTTCCTACTACTGTGCCTCCTGACCCTGTTTTGGTTGAGGGCAATCTGGAGTATGTGGTTGAGAAAATATTGAATTCTCGTTTTTCTAGACGGAAACTCCAGTATTTGGTTAAGTGGAGAGGTTATGGTCAGGAAGACAATTCTTGGGTGTTTGCTTCGGACATCCATGCTAGGAGACTCATCCGTGCGTTTCATAGAACTCATCCTGACCGACCTGGTTGCTCAAGTGAGGGTTCGGTGACCCCTCCTCAAGGGGGGGTACTGTTGTGAATGGACTTGAAATGAGTTCTGAGCAGAGGCTCCCTCTGGTGGTTACAAGCGGTACTGGACTGTCCAGTGAAGATTGTGAGGAGTGGGAATCAGGTGTTACTGACTGGTCTTATATAAGGGAGTCGCCTTCCCATCAGGGTTGCCGGTGATCAATTGTTCTGGTCTCACTCCATGATTCCTGTTTCCCTTGTAGCCTGCTGTGTCGTGTCTGCATCTCCTGCTAACAGATAAGACATTTTCTTCTTTTTGTTTTTGTGCTTTATTTTTGCATTTTGTCCTGCACTTCTGTGGGGGCCTTCAGGGTCCCCTCCGGGGGCTTTTGCCCTCTTAGTTTAGTTCAGCCACTGATGTTTGTACTTTTGCTTTTTCCAGTTTCTTCAGTGGCTGCTGTTTTGATTTTGTTACACCAGAGAACTAATTTAGGTGGTAGAGGTCGTGTGATCTCAGGTGTTTTTGAAATTAGTAGAGTTGATGCTTTGCAGGGTTTTTTGGGATTGCAGTAAGTACCCTTCCTATCCTTTTCTATTTAGTTAGTTTGGGCCCCAACGTTTGCTCATACTATATTCTGTCTGTGTCAGTATTTCTTCTTGTCTAACAGCCATTACATGTTTGGGGGCTTTCTATGTTCTTTGGGGATCTGCTCCGGGGCAGATAGCTTTCCTATTTCTATCTTTAGGTGTAGTTAGTTTCTCAGGCTGTGACGAGGCGTCTAGGACCAACGTAGGAACGCTGCCTCTAGTTGTGGTGGTTAGTCAGGGTACTGCAATCTCATAGATTCCAACTGCTCTGGTGTATTGCCTTTTTTACCTGCACTCCTCAGTTACTGAAACATAACACCAGGGTCTGGAGGAGAGGAGACTCTCCTCCAAGCCCTGGGTACCATATCCATGTAAAAACAATAATTAAAATAAAAAATAGTGATATTCTCACCTTCCAGCGGCCCCCGCAGCTTTCCCGCCTCTCAGCGACGCTCGCGGTCCCAGGAGTCCTTTGCGAGATCACCCAGATGACGTAGCGGTCTCGCGTGATGCTACATCATCGGGATGATTGTCGCAAAGAACTCCTGGGAACGGAATTGGCCGGGAGCGTCGCTGAGAGGCGGGAAAGCTGCAGGGCCGCCGGAAGGTGAGAATATCATTATTTATTATTTTTTTTATTATTTTTACATTAGATCTTTTTACTATTGATGCGGTATAGGTGGCATCAATAGTAAAAAGTTGGTCACACTTGTCAAAGACTTGTTTGACTCGTGTGACCAACCTGTCAGATCGCTTGTAAAACGCTAGCATTCTGCAAGCTAATTACGCTTGCAAAACGCTAGTTTTTAGCGGGAATACGCATACCTATAATATGCGGATTTCCCGCGGCAGGGAGGTGCGGAATTGCCGCGGAAATTTCCATGGCAATTCCGCAACGTGTGCACATAGCCTCAAGAAGTTTATTAACCCTTCAGGTGCTTCACGAGAACTAAAGCAATGTGGAAGGAAAAAAATGAACATTTTACTTTTTTCACAAAAAATTTACTTTGGAACTAAACTTTTTTATTTTCACAAGGGTAACAGGAGAAAATGGACCACAAAATTTCATGTGCAGTTTCTCCTGAGTACGCCGATACCCCGTATGTGGGGGAAAGCCACTGTTTGGGCGTATGGCAGGGCTTAGAAGGGAGGGAGCACCGTTTGACGCTTTGAATGCAAAATTGGCTGGAATCAATAGCAGGCACCATGTTGCGCTTGGAGACCCCTTAAACAGTGGAGACCCCCCACCTCTAATTCCAACCCTAACACAGCCCTAACCCCTACCCTAACTCCAACACACTCCTAACCCTAATCCCAACCCTAACCATAACCCTAATCACAACCCTAATCCCAACACAACCCTAACCCTAGTGCCACCCCTAACCCTAGCCCAACCCTAACCCTAGCTGTAACCCCAATATAACCCCAACCATAATCCTAACCCCAGCCCCAACCCTAGCCCTAGCTATAACCCTAACTATAACCCCAACCCTTACCCTAGCTATAACCACAACTATAATCCCTAACCCTAGCCCAACCCTAACCCTAGCTATAACCCCAACTATAACCTCAACCATAACTCTAGCCCCAACCCTAACCCCAACCATAACCCTAACCCAACCCCTAACCCTAGCTCCAACCCTAATCCTAGCTATAACCCTAACTATAACTCAAACAGAAACCCTAACCCTACCTATAATCCCAACTATAAGCCCAACCATAACCCTATTGAAAAATTGGAAATATATTTTTTTTATTTTTATTATTTTTCTCTAACTAAGGGGGTGATAAAGGGGAAGGTGATTTACAATTTTTTTTATTTTGATCACTGTGATTGGGTCTAGCACTTATTGTACTAGCAGAACATGTGCAATCTGCATTCAAACAAAATTTGACAGGTGCATAAGTATGGGCACCCTTATAATTTTCTTGTTTTAAATACTCTTACTTACTTTTTACTGACTTACTAAAGCACTTTTTTGGTTTTGTAACCTCATTGAACTTTGAACTTCATAGCCAGGTGTATGCAATCATGAGAAAAGCTACTTAAAGTGGCCATTTGCAAGTTGTTCTCCTGTTTGAATCTCCTCTGAAGAGTGGCATCATGGGCTCCTCAAAACAACTGTCAAATGATCTGAAAACAAAGATTATTCAACATAGTTGTTCAGGGGAAGGATACAAAAAGCTGTCTCAGAGATTTAACCTGTCAGTTTCCACTGTGAGGAACATAGTAAGGAAATGGAAGAACACAGGGACAGTTCTTGTTAAGGCCAGAAGTGGCAGGCCAAGAAAAACATCAGAAAGGCAGAGAAGAAGAATGGTGAGATCAGTCAAGGACAATCCTCAGACCACCTCCAGAGAGCTGCAGCATCAACTTGCTGCAGATGGTGTCACTGTGCATCGGTCAACTATACAACGCACTTTGGACAAGGAGAAGCTGTATGGGAGAGTGATGCGAAAGAAGCCGTTTCTGCAAGCACGCCACAAACAGAGTCGGCTGAGGTATGCAAAAGCACATTTGGAGAAGCCAATTTCTTTTTGGAAGAAGGTCCTGTGGACTGATGAAACCAAGATTGAGTTGTTTGTCATACAAAAAGGCGTTATGCATGGCGTCAAAAAAACACAGCATTCCAAGAAAAACACTTGCTACCCACAGTAAAATTTGGTGGAGGTTCCATCATGCTTTGGGGCTGTGTGGCCAATGCCGGCACCAGGAATCTTGTTAAAGTTGAGGGACGCATGGATTCCACTCAGTATCAGCAGATTCTTGACAATAATGTTCAAGAATCAGTGACAAAGTTGAAGTTACGCAGGGGATGGATCTTTCAGCAAGACAATGATCCAAAACACCGCTCCAAATCTACTCAGGCATTCATGCAAAGGAACAATTACAATGTTCTGGAATGACCATCCCAGTCCCCAGACCTGAATACCATTGAACATCTGTGGGATCATTTGAAGAGGGCTGTTCATGCTCAGCGACCATCAAACTTAACTGAACTGGAATTGTTTTGTAAAGAGGAATGGTCAAAAATACCTGCATCCAGGATCCAGGAGCTCATTAAAAGCTACAGGAAGCGACTAGAGGCTGTTATTTTTGCAAAAGGAGGATCTACTAAATATTAATGTCACTTTTCTGGTGAGGTGCCCATACTTATGCACCTGTCAAATTTTGTTTGGATGCAGATTGCACATTTTCTGTTAGTACAACAAACCTCATTTCAAGGCAGAAACATTACTGTGTCCAATAGTTATTAGATGTATCAAACTGAAATAGCTGTTGCAAAAACACCAATTTTTTATAAAACAAGCTTAATATTAATAGGGGTGCCCAAACTTTTTCATATAACTGTATCTTGGTACTAATGGTGCAGATCTACTAGCTGATGAGTAACCCCGAAACAAGAAAAATATGTATATTACTGCCACCTAATGGTCATATTAAGGAACTGCAAACAGGAGCAGGATTAACAGGAGGATGCAGAAATAATGTGACTATCTACATAGATCCATATAATTATTGATAAATGGTAATAATAATAATAAATGTTAAATAATAAATACTAACTGCTAAACTATAAAAAACATAAAAAACTGTGTATGCCCAATAATTAAAAAACAAAAATGTTTTCATTATCTATAAATACTATACAAAATCCATTGAAAACCTCTACAATTATGAACAAAGGTTTTAAGTTTTAGATTTTAAAATGTCACATTGATTATGTGAGAATGTATGACCCCATTCCATGTAAGTGTTGAAGATCAATATTATGTGCCAGTAATGTTAGGATAAAACAGAGAATAACTGTAATACTATTTTTTTACTAATTATTTCAAAGAAAACAGCAAGTATCTTACAGTCCATCAGAAACATCAGTATACTATGGTTGTAATAGCAGTATCTCTTAGTTTAGATAGAGGAAAGTTATAACATATTTCCAACACTGTTGTCTTTTCTTCAGCTCATGTTTAGGTCGTGTTTTAGGCCGGTCGTGTTTAGGTCGTGTTTTAGGCCGGTTGTGTTTAGGTTGTATTTTTGGCAGGTTGCGTTTAGGTTGTCTTTTAGGCAGATTGTGTTTAGGTTTATCTTTTTGGCAGGTTGCGTTTAGGTTTATCTTTTTTTTTTAAGACAGGAAGCCCAACGCGCGTCGGGGCTGCGACCCTGTGTGGAGATTATGGGTAAGACCTATCTGTAATGGTTGTAGCTGCATATAATGCCTGATCACCGCCACTTTATGCTCCTGTGACCCCTATTATGAGCCTCTGAGATATCATTAACGATCCTGGACTTTTATTTAGTGAGGCTTCAAATTTAATATCAAGCAAAAAACTTGTTGCCGTGCGCGCTGGGTTATGCACGCCATTCTATCTGTTTTTTTTTTTTTGTGATTGACCTAGGCTGCTGTACACACATACAGCAGTCCTGCCCTGCCCTAGGCTCTATTTATTTGTGCACCTGTGTCTGGGCCTGTTTCACCCTTCATCTGTGGTTGCTGGTTTGGCAGTTTAGAAGTCAGATCTGAAATGTCCATCTCCGGACCTGGTCGGCTTTTACCTGCGCTTGCCTTACTGGCACCATGGGAGTGATTCAGCAATGCTTCAGGTACTTTTGCAGTTTTTTTTGCAGTCTTGCTTTTAATACATTTAGGAGGCCGTAATGGCACAGCATATATAAAAAAAAAAGTAGAGTAGGACTGCCCCATATGAGAATGCCTTGTCGTGGCAATTATTTGCCAAATGTCTCATTTTTAAATACAGTTAGAAACCAATATGTGCATATGCACTTTATGTATTGCATGCTGACCATAGGCAGTGCTGGCTTCTCCCCCTTTTTTGCTTCAAATTTAATACACTGTGAGGGCACAGGAAGTGTGGTTAGGAACTGTATTAAACACTGGCACTTTATTTGCAATGCTGCTATTCCCATTAGTCCCCCATCCACTGTATATTTCTGGGATCTGTGTGCTTTCTGCACCTTTGTTCCACATTGTTCATTTTTAGAATTTTCACTGTACTTATGTTTTTGTAACATTGTTGTAAAGTATGTTTTTAATAAAATTGGTACTTTTTATTTTAGACTCCCCCTCTCTCTTTTTTCTTTTTGATGTATCTATTATCTTTTAGGCAGGTTTTGTTTAGGTTGTCTTTTTGGCACATTGTATTTAGGTTGTCTTTTTGGCACGTTGTATTTAGGTTGTCTTTTCTGCAGGTTGTGGTTTAGGGAGGTTGTGTTTAGATTCTCTTATAGGCTGGTTGTGCTTAGGTTCTCTTTTAGGCAGGTTGTCTTTAGGATTATCTTTTTGCAGGTTGTGTTTAGGTTCTTTTAGGCAGGTTGCGTTTAGGTTGTCTTTTAGGCAGGTTGCGATTAGGTTGTCTTTTAGGCAGGTTGCATTTAGGTTGTCTTTTAGGCAGGTTGCATTTAGGTCGTCTTTTAGGCAGGTTGCGTTCAGGTTGTCTTTTAGGCAGGTTGCGTTTAGGTTGTGTTTTAGGCAGGTTGTCTTTAGGTTGTCTTTTAGGCAGGTTGTACTTAGGTTTTCTTAGAGGCAGGTTGTGCTTAGGTTCTCTTTTATGCAGGTTGTGTTTAGGGTTGTCTTTTAGGCAGGTTGCGTATAGGTTCTCTTTTAGGCAGGTTGCGTTTAGGTTGTCTTTTAGACAGGTTGCGTTTAGGTAGTCTTTTAGACAGGTTACGTTTAGGTTGTATTTTAAGCAGGTTGCGTTTAGATGGTCTTTTAATTAGGTTGCATTTAGGTGGTCTTTTAGGCACTTGGGTTTAGGTTGTGTTTTGTGTTCAGAAATGATTTAGACAAACAAGTAAATAAATATCTTAAACATAAACAAAATAATGTTCTATAAAATAAGTGAATGTATATACACATAGATTTGTCTACAAACACACACGCACACATGGGTTCGGATCTCCTAGCTCAGCAAGGCTCAGTATCTGGCGACCTCCTCTGGCTTGTTCATTATTACACAGACAAAATCCCACACAAGTAACTTGCCTGGTAGCAAACGTTTCCAGAAAATCAGCGTTAATCCAAAGCAGTCAGTGAAGAATTTACCAGTTATTACACTATCTAACCAACACGGATTCTGTTTTCCTTGCTTTAGCTGTGTGTACTGATAATTTTACCTTGTGTTCATTTTGATCACCAAGGGTAAGTATTTTCCTGTGGATTTATGGTTTTTTTTTTTACAAATATTTTATGGGAAAGAAGCAAAATGTGTTTTAATGGTGGAAGGCTAAACAGTGCCTACTGAAGAGGAGGAAGCTGGCATGTTATCCTGCACAAAGGGGAACAAGTGGTCTTTACTCAGAGAGCAGCGTCCTATTAAGACTCACTTCTTTGCACATTACGCCTTTTATCCCCATTCAACCACAAAATGATTTTGCTATAGAAAATACAATGGCAGAAAAAGATTTACATTGAATGAATCTTTAATAATAAACTGTTGCAGATCTGGCTCTGTCCCTTGATTTATAATACAATAAACATCGAATTCTATTAAGTTTCCTCCTCTAAAGACATAGGATGGAGGGAAAAATGAATATGAAAGAACTCGATTCTTTCAGTCTCCAGTACCACAATAGTGAAATGAGCATGTTTAAATGTGCTAAGAGTATCTCTTTGCATCTTTTATAGCTCGTGTGTATTAATCTGTAAAGCTTATTAAAGCAAAGTCATTGCTATGCAAAACAGCACCCAATCCCTTTCTCTTGCTTTTCAACAGAGTACAGTGTTTAGCCAATAGGACTGGCCCCCTGCCCCTCATTCGGCATTCATAACGTGCAACATTTGCACAATGTATCTCTCAAAGGCTTATGAATAGAAGGCCTTAATACTCATGTAAACAACTGCAAACCAATTACTTAATGAATCAGACCCACACATAATGAGGTGGCAGACAAAGAGCTATAAATGCATTTTTTAGCGCCCAATCCGCTGCTTTAAAGTAAAATCCCTCAGCTGTAGTTTGGACTTAACTGGCACATCATAATTATTGTCTCTAGGACATCAGAGGAAGCCATTTTTTTTTAATTTCGGTCCAGCGGGGTCTGCTTTGATGTCACTCATCAGCTCGCTGACAAAACAGAGCAAAGAAGACTTTTTAAAAAGTACCGCAGCAGTAACAGCACTGTTATGTTTATTTTCAAGTACAGGGTTTTCAAGACCACTTGTAAAAGCAATAAAGCACAAGAAGTGACTGCCATAAGTGGAATCTTTAAAAGTAAGCCTGGAAGAAATTTCGCTGCATGTCAATCACAAATAAGTGAGCACCTGAGCTCCCTGCTTTCTGTCTACACCAAGCGTCTCTTTCACCAACTTAATCTCTCCCTTCCAAGACTGATGTCAAGTACGCCAAACCATGTGCTGCTGCGAAACTTAAAATAAAAACAGACTATTATCCCTCAGCTGGTAGGGAAATAAAACTTGGGTAACAAGGACGGCATTATGAGGCACTTTAAATGAGGATGAACCATATTACAAAGGAGTGAGACAGAAAATCAAAATAAACTCGCTTAACCAAGTATCTAGTGTGAACCCGTGGGAAGAGGAGCACGGCATTGTCATCTATTGGTTGTCAGCATTTGGGGACATACACAAAAGAAAAAAAAAGTGGATTCCCAAGAGAAAAACACTGAAGGCATGGAAGGCAGATTGTGGAGCAAAACAAACAAGGCCACTTGTGGGGAAGTCCAAAAAGAGGGCAAGCGTTTTCACAGATGGCATTTTAGATTTTAACTTACAATTATTATCCTTTTTTTTAATTAATGTATTATATATTTTATGGAAATAGTGAAATAGTGATGAATTGATGCCATTTGCTATACTAATATTATATATACATACAATATATATATATATATACTGCTAAAAAAAAATAACAGGAACACTTAAACAAGACAATGTAACTCCAAGTTAATCACCCTTCTGTGAAATCAACCTGTCCAGTTATGAAGCAACACGCAATTAGCAAGATGACCCCTATAAAGGAGTGGTTCGGAAGGGGGTGACCACAGACCATTTCTCTGTTCTCATCCTTTTTGGCTGTTGGTTTGGTCACTTTTACATTTGGTAATTGCTCTCACCTCTGGAGGTACTGTATAGTAGCATGAGACGGTGTCTCCAACCCACAGAAGTTGCTCAGGTACTGCAGCTCATCCAGGATGGCACATCAATGCGAGCTGTGGCAATAAGGTTAGCTGTGTCTGTGTCACGGGTGTGTCGCTGCGAAGATCGTCGCGATTGCACACCCTGACTTCTCACAGCTGAGTTTCTGGTGCTGGGTGTTTTTCGGCAGAGAGGGAGTTAATTCTTCCTCTCTCTGTGCTGGACTAGACCAGCCTCGCTCAGCTGCAATTAGTGTTGTGATAATTGGTTTCCTTCAAATACCTGCCTGTCTGCTGGGGAAGTGTCGGTGAAAGCATTCATGCAGACCAGCAGAGCGGATCGTTGTATGGTGAAGGCTGAAGTTAAGAGTACCTGTGTGGTCTTTTCCCCCTCCTCGCTTTATCATTTATCTCCGTACACGTTGGAGTCCCCTCTGTTTCCTGTGGTGTGATTTTTGTATGCAAGGTGGATTTTAGTTTACCCCTTGTACTGTCTCGTTCGTTTATTACTGTGTTTAGGCATATACCTACCAGTCCCCGGTGTGTGATCAGGGTCCTTCTCAGGACTGGATCACTGAGGTTCAGGGATCCTCAGGAGCTAGGGATTACGCTGGTGGCCTGGACCTCTGTACCATTAACAGTACCTCCAGGTAGAGGGATTAGTCAGGACCCCAGCTTAGGGTCAGCATAGACCCCAGACCTCCTGTATGCAGTAACAGCGTGACATTTTCACCGACCCACTAAAGATTTTCTCCAGTCACTATGGATTCAGTAGTCAGTCTAGCTCGGCAGTTGCAGAGTCTGTCCATGGAGCTGGCGGACGTTAAGTCCAAGGTTTTGTACCCCCCGGAGCAGGCCGGACCTGAACCTAAAGTAGCTCTCCCTGACAGATTCACTGGGGGGCGGGACAAGTTTTTTGCTTTCCGGGAGGCATGTAAATTGTACTTCCGGCTGCGACCCCGGTCATCTGGGAGTGAGGAACAAAGGGTGGGGATTGTCATCTCGCTCCTACAAGGAGACCCCCAATCCTGGGCGTTCGCTCTTCCCCCGGGCTCCCCAGCTCTCCAGTCAGTGGATGGGTTTTTTACGGCTCTGGGTCTTGTGTATGATGACCCGGATCGGGTCTCCCTTGCTGAATCTAAGTTACGTAGGATCCAGCAGGGAGATCGTCCGGCAGAGGAATTCTGTTCGGAGTTCCGTAGATGGGCCACGGACACCCAGTGGAATGACCCGGCTCTTAGGAGCCAGTTTTGTCAAGGTTTATCTGACAAATTAAAGGATGTGCTGGCACAGTATGACCCTCCCACGTCACTGGAAGCCGCTATGGCCCTTGCTATTCGTATTGACAGACGTCTTCGGGAGAGGTGCGGGGTAATTTCGCCCCTGTGATGACTCCACCTTCCTCAAGGGTCCCTTATATGGAGCTTCCCCTGGTCAGTCCAGAGGAGCCTATGCAATTAGGAGGGACATCATTCCGGGGGAGGGGATCGGTGGGGCGCCACAAAACAGGAGGTTGTTTCTTCTGTGGAAAAAAGGGACATTTTATTAGGGGGTGTCCATCCCGTCCTTTGCAGAGTGAGAAGTCGCCGGAAAACTATTGATCCCAGATTGTGTGGTGGACGGCAATCTGGGAGTAAGTATTTCGTCCCTAACTTCGTCTCAGTTTCTCGTACCGGCGGAGGTGGTGGTGGGTGCGAGAACTGAGAGGATATCTGTTCTTCTGGATAGTGGTTCCGGGGCTAACCTGGTGGATGCTCGCTTTGCCCGGGTTCAAGGTATGCGATTGAGTGTGTTGACTAAACCCGTCCCCATATTCTCGATCGACGCCAGACCTCTCGGTCAGGGAAGTTTTTTGCAAGCAGTGCATAACATAGATCTTCAAGTGGGGGCGTTACATAAAGAACTGTTGTCTTGTTATGTGTTGGAGGGTCTTCCCACTCCTATAGTGCTGGGCCTTCCTTGGTTAACTAAGCATAACCCGGTTATTGATTGGCAATCCAGAGAGATAAGCCAATGGAGTGAATTCTGTAATAAAAACTGCATGAATACGGTCATTGGGGCGGTTGCTCATAGGGCCTTACCTCCATTTCTGGTAGACTTTGAGGATGTATTCTCGGAGAAAGGGTGTCAAGAACTACCTCCTCATCGCGAGTATGACTGTTCTGTTAACCTGCTCCCTGAGGCCAAGTTACCGAAATCTAGGTTGTATAACCTTTCTGGTCCTGAGAGACAGGCCATGAAGGATTATATTTCAGAGAGTCTGGCTAAGGGGCATATTAGACCTTCATCTTCCCCGGTGGCCGCGGGGTTCTTCTTTGTGAAAAAAAAAGATGGAGGCCTACGCCCTTGCCTGGATTTCCGTGAGCTTAATCGGATTACGGTCCGAGATCCGTATCCGCTCCCACTTATTCCCGATCTCTTCAATCAGATCGTGGGTGCCAAATGGTTCTCTAAGTTGGATCTCAGGGGGGCGTACAATCTGATTAGGATGAAGGAGGGGGATGAGTGGAAGACGGCGTTTAACACTCCGGAGGGGCATTATGAGAATCTTGTCATGCCATTTGGTCTGAGTATTGCCCCGGCGGTGTTTCAACACTTTGTAAATGACATCTTTAGCCACCTAATGGGACAGTTTGTGGTCATATATCTGGATGATATCTTAATTTACTCGCCGGATCTTGTGTCTCATCAGGAGCATGTTAGGCAGGTGTTACAGATCTTGCGGGATAATAAACTGTACGCCAAATGGGAGAAGTGTGTGTTCGCCGTACAGGAACTTCAGTTTTTAGGGTTCCTGGTGTCAGCATCCGGTTTTCGTATGGACCCTGGGAAAGTGCGGGCAGTTCTTGAGTGGGATCTGCCAGAGGATCTTAAGGCATTACAACGTTTCCTGGGGTTTGCTAACTACTACCGGAAGTTCATTCGTAATTTTTCGTCCATAGTTAAACCTCTCACAGACATGACTAAAAAAGGGACGGATTTTTCAAAGTGGTCTGACAAGGCTTGTCAAGCGTTTTCCTCTTTGAAAAAATGTTTTGCTTCAGCACCCATACTTATTCAACCTGATGCGTCACAGCCGTTCATTGTTGAGGTGGACGCTTCCGAGGTAGGGGTGGGAGCAGTATTGTCACAAGGTTCGTCCCCTGGTAAATGGCATCCGTGCGCCTTCTTCTCTAAAAAATTGTCATCCGCTGAGAGGAATTATGATGTCGGCAATAGGGAACTCTTGGCCATTAAGTTGGCTTTTGAGGAGTGGCGTCATTTTTTGGAGGGGCAGTCCACCCGGTCACCGTCATTACCGATCACAAAAACCTGCTATATTTAGAGTCCGCTAAACGTCTGAATCCCAGACAAGCTAGGTGGTCGTTGTTTTTTACCAGGTTTAATTTTATCGTCACATATCGTCCTGGGTCAAAAAATGTTAAGGCGGATGCCTTATCTCGCTGTTTCCCAGGGGCTGGGAATACGGAGGACCCGGTTCCGGTCCTTCAGGAGGGGGTGGTGGTGTCGGCAGTATGCTCTGAGCTTGGGGAGGAGGTATTGGAGGCTCAGGGGGACGCCCCTGTAGGACCTCCACGGAGACTGTTTGTTCCAAATCACTTGCGACAAAAGGTGATCGAGGCACACCATAATTCTGCTTTGGCAGGACATCCAGGGAGTAAAGCAACTGAGGATCTCCTCTCGCGCCGGTTTTGGTGGCCTAACTTACATAGGGAGGTGGTAACTTTTGTCGCGTCCTGTGAGGTTTGTGCGCGCTCTAAGACCCCACATACCCGTCCGTCGGGGACCCTCTTACCTTTGAAGATTCCGGAGCGTCCGTGGACTCATCTGTCTATGGACTTCATTACGGACCTCCCACCATCTTCGGGTAAAACAGTCATACTCGTTGTAGTGGACAGGTTCAGCAAGATGGCACATTTTATCGCTCTTCCTAATGCTAAAACTCTTGCGCAGGTGTTTATTGGGGAGATTGTAAAGCTTCACGGGGTACCCTCCGATGTGGTGTCGGATTGGGGGTCTCAGTTTGTGTCCAAATTCTGGAAAGCATTTTGTACACGGCGGGGGATGCAGTTGTCATTTTCATCGGCTTTTCACCCGCAGACCAATGGTCAGACAGAGCGTCTGAACCAGAGCTTGGAGACATATCTCCGGTGTTTTGTGTCAGAGAACCAGGAGGACTGGGCTTCTTTCTTGCCTCTGGCGGAATTTGCTCTAAATAATAGGCGGAGCGAATCCACGGGTAAGTCCCCGTTTTTTGGGGCATATGGTTTTCACCCCCAGTTTTGTACTTTCAATAGGGGGAGCTCTTCTGGGGTTCCTGAGGAGGAACGATTTTCGTCGTCACTTGCTTCAGTGTGGAGAGGAGTGCTGAATAATCTGAGTACTATGGGGAACCGATACAAACGTATGGCTGATAGGAGGAGAGTGTCTGGTCCGGACCAAGTGTGAACGATCTGGTATGGTTGTCTACCAAAAATATAAAACTTAAGGTTCCCTCCTGGAAACTGGGTCCCAGGTTCATCGGGCCATACAAGATCAGTGCTATAATTAATCCGATTGCATTCCGTCTTGACCTCCCTCCTACATTTAAAATTCATAATGTGTTCCACAGATCGTTGCTTAAGAGGTATGTGGCGCCGGTGATACCTTCACCTTTACCTCCTCCTCCTGTGGTGGTCAATGGTAACTTGGAGTTCCAGGTGTCGAGAGTCATCGATTCACGTCTTAATCGCCGGTCCCTTCAGTACCTTGTTCATTGGAGGGGGTATGGTCCTGAGGAAAGGACGTGGGTTTCTGCGTCGGATATTAACGCAGACCGATTGGTTCGGGCCTTCCATACTACTCACCCAGATAAACCCGGCCCTGAGGGTCCGGAGGCCCCTCGTAGAAGGGGGGGGTACTGTCACGGGTGTGTCGCTGCGAAGATCGTCGCGATTGCACACCCTGACTTCTCACAGCTGAGTTTCTGGTGCTGGGTGTTTTTCGGCAGAGAGGGAGTTAATTCTTCCTCTCTCTGTGCTGGACTAGACCAGCCTCGCTCAGCTGCAATTAATGTTGTGATAATTGGTTTCCTTCAAATACCTGCCTGTCTGCTGGGGAAGTGTCGGTGAAAGCATTCATGCAGACCAGCAGAGCGGATCGTTGTATGGTGAAGGCTGAAGTTAAGAGTACCTGTGTGGTCTTTTCCCCCTCCTCGCTTTTATCATTTATCTCCGTACACGTTGGAGTCCCCTCTGTTTCCTGTGGTGTGATTTTTGTATGCAAGGTGGATTTTTAGTTTACCCCTTGTACTGTCTCGTTAGTTTATTACTGTGTTTAGGCATATACCTACCAGTCCCCGGTGTGTGATCAGGGTCCTTCTCAGGACTGGATCACTGAGGTTCAGGGATCCTCAGGAGCTAGGGATTACGCTGGTGGCCTGGACCTCTGTACCATTAACAGTACCTCCAGGTAGAGGGATTAGTCAGGACCCCAGCTTAGGGTCAGCATAGACCCCAGACCTCCTGTATGCAGTAACAGCGTGACAGTCTGTTAGCACAGTGTCAAGAGCATGGAGCAGATACCATATGACAGGCCAGTACACCAGGAGACGAAGAGAGAGCATATATCATTTTTTTTTTCATTAAATAGACATAATGTATATTTAGCATGATGGCTCAGTAGTTAGCACTGTTGCTTTGTAGCGATGGGTTCCTGGGTACAAATCCCACCAAGGACGACATCTGCAAGGAGTTTGTATGTTCTCCCCATATTTTTGTGGGTTTACTCTGAGTTCTCTGGTTTCTTTCCATACTGCAAAGACATCCTGATAGGGAATTTAGATTGTGAGCCCCAATGGAGACGGAGATGCTATATAATAATATGACGGCGCTATATCAGCAAAGCATAATAAATAATGTTTAAAGCTAGTAAATGTGTAAAAAAAATATTCTAGGTTAAAAAAATAAAATATCATCAGTGAAAAACACTTTTTCTGTCTTCTTTACAAGTGACATTGTCTGCATTTTGTGAAACCTTCAGTGTATTTTTTCTCTTAAGAATACACTATTTTTTACAATGTCCCCAAATGCTGACAATATGTAGATTGGCTTACATCTGTATGTGTTTTATTACCGTACTTATTTTTAGTTTTAATTGGTTTTCAATACATCACATCCTCTTTATCAAATGGCTATGAGTGGGGGAAGACACACAGTGACCTATAGAAAAAACGTTTTGGCAAGGTTTTTCCCGATCAGAAACCTCATGTAATATTTATTATCTTCGCTTTTCCCATTATCCTTTCCAAACATTCACTCCCTATAGTTTTATCTTACAATTTTTCAACAACACGGACGTACCCGAACACTGCACCGGACTTCAGCAGAAAGTCCGTGTTTGGCGTTCAGGCCCAAACAGTCACTGTCCGGAACGAACGATTTCTGTTCAGGTTCGCCCATCTCTAACCAAGAGATGTTAAGAGAGAAATTTGCTGTTGCAGCCTTGATTCAGAAATCTATTAAAAATTAGAAATGATCAGACATGATTTTGAAGGTAACAACAAAAATAGGAAAAACATGACCGTATTGGTTGTTAATAAGTCAGGACATTGACTTAAGATGACCATCTGATCTCAAAACCTGGAAAAGGATAGTCTGCTCTTCAGTAGGTTCTGAGGTCGTTGATATTTTCATCACAAAAAAAAAAATCTCATAGTGGAAGATTTCTAAAAACCTATGAACATGAACTATAATACTACACAACAACACATAAATGACAGATCTGCATGTAAATATTTTTACATAATATAAAAGTGATGTATCCAACCAACCTACAGTACAGTATCTCCAATGTGAAATCATTTGTTACTAGAGGAGAAATGTCCTGCTAACGATCGTTTAGCCAATTACCCTACTTCCTAAACTGTCCACAGGTTTGGCCGCCTTTAGTGAAATTTGGATGAAGACCTCAAGTCACTGAGGGTGTTATCTCTAGTACCAGCAAGCAGTGTAGGGTAATTTCATTACTGTGCATATTTACAGCAATTCTAAAAAAAAAATAAAAATAAACTAAAAGTGAACTTGTCAAGGCTTTTGTCCCCAAACCTCACAGTTCTCTTGCTGCAGTTTTCAAAGGTGACCATAGAAAATACAGTTAATGTATCACTTTGTTAAGAATGAAGTTTAATGCCCACTAGTACAGTATGCTTCTGCCCCCCATAAACACTCCAGGTAGTGGTCATTCAGCAGGCACCTATCATGCCTGACTCCCCCATACATAAGAGCGCTAATTGTTCTGAGCACTCCTGTGTACCCTAAGGACCTGTGCACACATTGCGGTTTTGACACATTTTTTTCTGCACAGTTTTGACACTTAACCTGAAGGAATTCTTAGTTCCAGCAAAGTGAATGAGATTCCCGAAGTCTCATGTATATCTTGCTTATTTCAAACTTCCCGATTTAATTCCACAGCATGTCAATGTTTTCAGCATTTTTGATGCAGATTTCACCCATACTAATGAATGGAAAAAACACATAAAAAACGCATGAAAAAAAAAAAGAACATTAACAACGCATCAGAAACACATGAAAACCACATGCTGCATTTTTCCTGCCAAAACATCAGTATTTTCGGGTATGCACATACCCTAAAGGGTATGCCACACTAAGCGAGATCGCTAACGAGATCGCTAAAACGTCACTATTTAGCGATCTCGTTAGCGACCTCGTTGTGTGTGGCATGTAGCAACGATGTGGCCCCTGCTGTGATGTCGCTGATCGTTCACTATCGTTCTGGAGCGTTTTTTGATTGTTGGCGTCCCGCTGGTGAGCCTATATCGCTGTGTTTGGCACCTTTTGCAAACGACGAGCGACCTCGTTTGTGACGCGTATGACAGCGGCGCAGGCGGGACTAGGGTTTTTTAGCGTCACGGAGTGGATCGCAATATCTGTAAGTTCTCTTTTGCGTCACAGAGAGGATCGCAGAAGTTGCAAAGCAGGCTAGCAGGACGCAGAGAGCAGGAGCGATGCTGGAAATTCCTATGAATCAGAAGCGCTCAGTACATGCTAATGACAGATCCTAACGACCGCCAAAGTCGATAAAGAGATCGCTGACCGCTGATGTGTCGTTTATGAGATCTCCTGTTTGGCAGCTACTTGTTAGAACCCTCTTGTTAGGTTTTGTTTCAGTTTGCTGGTCACATGACCTTTTTACCCTATTTAGTCTGGCTCCGCCCTTCTGGCTTTGCTGGACTTCATTGTATTATCTACTCTTAAGCTAGCCGGGTGCTTAGGTGCCTTACTCTGTCAGTTTTGCTTGATCTGAGGATCTCTTAGTATTTGTTTTCTGTTTTATTTTCCCTGCTACACTTTCTGTTAGGAGGTGTCCACCTTTTCACCCAGTCCCTAGATCTTGTAGGGATTCCTCCCTCGCAACTATAGGTCTTCGTTCAGACTAGCTGAGGACTTTAGCGGGTCTGGTCGCAGGATCAGGTTCCCCGTTACATCGTAGGGATCCAGCTCAGTCCTATTGTAGGGACAGAATTCCCACCTTTCCTTAGTGCTTGTAGCAGATCATAACAGTAAGTCCAGCCAAGAAAAAAAAAAAAAAAAAAAAATCTCTAAGGAAAGATTTTCTGTTTCCATCATGGTCTCGGTTCAGGATTTGGTTCAACGCCTGCAGGGACTTTCTCTGGAGGTGGCTGAGATAAAGCAACACGTGAGTAGTTGTTCTGGAGCACATTTCGTGGAGCCTAAGGTACGTTTGCCTGATTTATTTTTTTGGTGAACAACAAGATTTTTTTTCTTTTAAAAATGCTTGCTTGTTGTATTTCCATTTGAGACCCAGATACTCTGGTGATGAATCACAGCGCATAGGGTTCATAATGTCACTTTTGCGCAAAGAACCTCAGGACTGGGCCTTTTCTCTGCAGCCTAGTGATCCATGCTTTAGATCTGTGGATAGTTTTTTTTCTGCTTTGGGCTTATTATATGACGATCCTGATCGTGTTTCATCAGCTGAGACAGAATTGAGACGTTTGAGACAGGGATCAGGTAATGTGGAAAAATATTGTACTCACTTCCGAAGGTGGTCCACTCAGGTGGGCTGGAACGATTCAGCTTTGAAAAGTTTATTTCTTGCAGGGTTAAGTGAGAGGGTTAAAGATTTGCTGATTGCTTATCCCATACCTGGTAACTTGCAAGAGGCTATGCAATTAGCCATACGGGTGGATAGGAGACTTCGTGCAAGGGTTAATGAGAGTAAATCTGCCTTGTCAGCTCCAAGTTTGGAGAAGGAATGTACTGACATTGGAGAGCCGATGGAAATTGGAGCAATGACACCTCACTCTCGGGAAAAAGAACGCAGATTTGCTAAGGGCTTGTGTTTCTATTGTGGCAAATCTGAGCATTTTATTAAGAACTGTGCGCTTCGAATGAATAAAGAGAAAAAAAAAATGAGGTCAGCTTCGCCCGCATAGCTTGTTTAAACAATAAAGGTGTCTTTCTTTCTGCTACCACTGCTGTTGAGGAGGAATTAATGGAGTTTCGGGTATTTGTGGATTGTGGTTCAACTCTCAATGTGATTGATGGGAAATTTTTGGAAAAACTAAAATTAAAACCCAAACTTCTGTCTTCCCCTATTAATGTGGTGTCTGTGGATGGTTCTCACTTGAAAAATGTTACTCACCATATCTGTGAATTTCCTCTTACTATTAATGGTGTTCATCAAGAGAATTTGGATTTGGTAGTTTTGAATAATTTGCCCTCACCGGTGATTTTGGGGTTACCCTGGTTAAAATTGCACAATCCGGTACTGGATTGGTCTACCAATGAAATTAAGTCCTGGAGTCCCAATTGTTATGACAAGTGTTGTAACGGGCGTATTGCTGCTGTAGTTAAGGGGAGTTACCTGTACCTATTCAGGATTTTTGGAAAGTTTTTTCTGATAAGGAATCGCAGGTATTGCCTCCTCATAGAGATTATGATTGTGCATATGAATTTGTCCCTGGAGCGACTCTTCCTAAAAGTCGTTTATTTAATTTGACTATTCCCGAGAGAAAGGCTTTGGAGGAATACATACAGACAAGCTTGGCCGCCGGTCACATTAGGCCTTCCAAATCTCCTGTGGCGGTTGGATTTTTTTTTGTTAAAAAAAAGGACGGCGGTTTACGGCCTTGTCTAGACTTTCGTGAGATTAATAAGATTACTGTACGCAATCCTTACCCTCTGCCATTGATTCCTGATTTGTTTAATCAGTTAGTGGGGGCCAAGTGGTTCTCGAAAATTGATCTTCGAGGGGCATACAATTTGTTGCGCATGAAGGAGGGGGATGAATGGAAGACTGCGTTTAACACTCCACTGGGTCATTTTGAGAATCTGGTCATGCCCTTTGGACTTTCCAGTGCTCCAGCATTTTTTCAGAATCTTATTAATGACATCCTTAGACCTTTGATCGGCAGAAGTGTGGTTGTGTATTTAGATGACATTTTGATTTATTCACCAGATTTGGAGTCTCATTGGAGGAGTGTGCGTGAAGTATTACAGTTACTGAGTGATAATTCACTTTTTGCCAAACTAGAAAAATGTGAGTTCGCTGTACAGAGACTTAGTTTTTTGGGCTACATTGTCTCCAGTGAAGGTTTTGAGATGGACCCGGTGAAAGTGCAAGCTGTGCAGGATTGGCCTAGACCTATTGGTGTGAAATCAATACAGAGGTTTTTGGGGTTCGTCAATTATTATAGAAAATTCATTAAAAATTTTTCTGTGATTGCCAAACCTCTGACCGATCTCACCAGGAAAGGTGCTGATGCGGTTCAGTGGACTACTGAGGCCATTGAGGCTTTTGTGTTGCTAAAGGAGAGGTTCAGCTCTGCTCCCATCCTTACGCAGCCTGATGTGACTAAACCATTTTTGGTTGAGGTTGATGCTTCTTCTGTGGGGGTCGGCGCGGTGTTGTCTCAGGCAAAGACGGATGGAGTACATCCTTGTGCTTTTTTTTTCAAAAAAATTTTCTGAGTCTGAACTAAATTATGATATCGGTAATCGGGAATTGTTGGCAATTAAACTCGCATTTGAACACTGGCGTCATTTTTTGGAGGGAGCGGAATTTCCCATTCAAGTCTTCACCGATCATAAAAATCTAATCTACCTTGATGCTGCCAAACGCTTGAATGCCCGTCAGGCTAGGTGGGCACTGTTTTTCTCACGCTTTAATTTTACCGTTACTTACATCCCAGGTACTAAAAATGTTAAAGCTGATGCTTTCTCTCGCAGCTTTTCTCCTATGGTGGGTACTGAGGAGGAGGAGGAAAACATCTTGCAAGAGAGGGTTGTTATTGCTGTTTTGGACTCCGTGTTGGAAGATGAGATTCTTAAAGCACAGGAGAATGCCCCATCTAACACGCCGCATGGGAGGTTGTTTGTGCCTGGTACCCTGAGGAGAGATTTGTTTGTTGAATGTCATGACTCTCGGTTGGCAGGTCATCCTGGAATCTCTGAGACCAAGAGACTTGTGGGTCGCAGTTTTTGGTGGCCAGGATGGCAGAAGGAAGTCATTAAGTGGTGTGCGTCAATGCACTGTGTGTGCTAGATCTAAGTCTTCTCATACTCCTGCTGCGGGTTGCTTTGCCCTCTGGAGGTCCCTAGTGCACCTTGGACACATTTGGCTATGGACTTTATTACTGACCTTCCCCCCTCTGAGGGTTTCACTGTCATCTGGGTGGTCGTGGACCGTTTTAGCAAGATGTGTCACTTGGTTCCTTTCATCAAACTGCCCTGCGCTAAGACTCTCGCTAAGGCCTTTGTCAAGGAAATAGTCAGACTGCATGGTGTTCCTACTGACATTGTTTCTGATAGGGGACCTCAGTTTGTGGCTCGTTTTTGGCGCGCTTTTTGTGACAGGTTGGGAGTTCATTTGTCGTTTTCATCCGGATATCATCCTGAGTCTAATGGCCAGACAGAAAGGAAAAACCAGGATGTTGAGCAGTTCTTGCGTTGTTTTGTGACTGATAATCAAGAGTGGTGGTCTGAGTTTCTGCCACTTGCTGAGTTTGCTCTTAACAACCATACATCCGCTTCTGCTGGTTGTTCGCCTTTTTTTTGTTGTACTGGGAGACATCCGTCATTTGGGTCATTTTCCAAGTTGGGATCGGCTGTACCTGAAGAGGAGAATTTTTCTGGTGTTTTGGAGAGAGTTTGGACTGATGTGCGTGGTAATCTTCAGGAGGCTAACAAAAGATCCAAAGTGTATTTTGATAGAAAATGACAAGAGGTTTTGTTTGCTATTGGTGACATGGTCTGGTTGTCCTCTAAGAATCTGCGCTTGAGGATTCCGTCTAAGAAATTGGGTCCCAAGTTTGTAGGGCCCTTTAAGGTGCTTCAGGTTATTAACCAATCTGCTGTTAAGTTGGAGCTTCCTACCTCCTGGAAGATTAATCCGGTGTTTCATGTTTCTCTCTTGAAAAAAGCTGAGGTCTCAGAGGGAGACGTGTTGGCCACTGTTCCCCTGGTGGTGGAGGACGGGCAATATGAGATTTCCCGCATCCTAAATTCTAGACGGTATAGAGGGGGTTTGCAGTACCCCGTCGCTTGGAAGGGTTATGGACCCGAGGATAACTCATGGGTGAGGGCGGATGATGTTTCTGCGTCTAGACTTGTCAGAGCGTTTCACAAGAGATTTCCGGATAAGCCTAAGTCCTAGGGGATCCGGAGGATCCTCTTAGAAGGGAGGGTACTGTTAGAACCCTCTTGTTAGGTTTTGTTTCAGTTTGCTGGTCACATGACCTTTTTACCCTATTTAGTCTGGCTCCGCCCTTCTGGCTTTGCTGGACTTCATTGTATTATCTACTCTTAAGCTAGCCGGGTGCTTAGGTGCCTTACTCTGTCAGTTTTGCTTGATCTGAGGATCTCTTAGTATTTGTTTTCTGTTTTATTTTCCCTGCTACACTTTCTGTTAGGAGGTGTCCACCTTTTCACCCAGTCCCTAGATCTTGTAGGGATTCCTCCCTCGCAACTATAGGTCTTCGTTCAGACTAGCTGAGGACTTTAGCGGGTCTGGTCGCAGGATCAGGTTCCCCGTTACATCGTAGGGATCCAGCTCAGTCCTATTGTAGGGACAGAATTCCCACCTTTCCTTAGTGCTTGTAGCAGATCATAACACTACTAGCGACCTAAAAGCGATCACGCCAACGATCTTGTTAGCTTGCGTCATTATCGTGATCGCTAACGAGATCGCTAAGTGTGGCAGTACCTTAAGGGAGAGCCACTGCCGGACATCATCTGACTTATCTCTTAGAGAACAAAACAGGATCAGTAGTTTGTAATCAGACATTCTGGATCCTTATCTCACCCAACATCATCTATCGGGGAGAGTCCAAGGGCCTCTATACAGATACAGCTGGTCGATCCCATCAATATCAATGGGCTTGGCTGACGTCAGTCTAATATGTACCATGGCCTTACTCATCCGTCTACGGCTTTTCTGACTTTTCTAAGGGCAGGGAACATCCCCACAAGACCTGTGCTCTGAGATGTCAATCACGCCATGTGGGGTGGGAATAAGGCATGGATAGCGCGACTAGACTGCAGCGTTTGTATCAATGGACCTAAGTAGAAAGCGGCATGTTGGGGAATTTAACTTTATTTTAAAATGCAAATAATATAGGTTTTATTGTTCCTTTATGTAAAGGATGGAAAGGAATTCACTACTTAGAGAAACAGACTGGGACAACTTTTCATCATTCTTATGAGACTAAACGTAACTACCACCTTCAGAAAAATGTAAGAGCAGTTATTGCAGCAAAAGGGTATGAAATAAACACACACAAATGTAAGGGAAACATATTGTTAGGGTTGGAGGATTGCACTGAAATAAAATATAACTTGAAGTGCAATCGCAACCCGGGGTCCACCGTGTAGAGATGTAAAACTGCTACTAATGTGAACAATGACGGTACGGAGTAGCGAGCGTTCTCCTTAAGAACACAGTGTGAACGGAACGCAGGGTACCTCGCTCAGTTCACTTTACAGAGAGGATACTGAACCAAAGAATAATAAGTGCAATACCCTGTTTGCTAAGCCAAGCGGGGCCAAAAAATCCTGCCTATGAAGGTAGCTAACACACACAACGGGCAGTCAGAGTGGTAGCGTATCCACTCACATACAACAACCATGAACGATACTAGCGCACCCGTGGGTGTCGCTGGGAGCCTTTTAAACCCAAACCTCCACCCTAAACACTCACACTGATATCGCTCGAGGGCTAATCCGGAGCTGCCACAACACCTGAGCAGATGAAGTCTGGGCACCAATTGGAAAACGCCACATCATGGACATGCTCAGTACGGTGATCTCCGGACTAAGACTCCAGGACATGAGGCTGCACCTGTATAAACACTGGTTACATAGACTTAGCTGGAGAGCCAGCAGTAACCAAAACGTACACTGCGAGCCTGAGCAGGGCACCGGGACTGAGGTCTGCGCTCATCAACAGCCTCAGCGGCCGGACATGAATGGGAGACCACGGCAAAAGGCAATGCCTGGGATCTAACCCGTGCAGCGGGAAAAACCTGGTGCCTAACACATATGATGTATTTAACCTCAGTAATTCTTAATTTGTAGAAAAGAAAAATTGTGTTTACTAATTTTGTAAACATGATAGAAAGTGTTACTGTAGAAAACCATATTGGTGGTTCTTTCCTCCTTCCTGTTATTGTCTGCATAAAGTGCAGTCTGTTTTATAGCAGCTATAACTAACGGGAATAAATGAACTAAAAAAATGTGTGAAAGAACTACAGGTGCATCTCACAAAATTAGAATCTCATCAAAAAGTTAATTTATTTCAGCTCTTCAATACAAAAAGTGAAACTCATACAGCTTTGGCAAAAAAAAATCAACCACTGCAAAATTTTCAGTTTGTCTGATTTTTCTCTTTAGAGGTATATTTTTGAGCAAAATGTAAATTGCTCTTTTATTCTATAAACTACTGACAACATGTCTCCGAATTTCCAAACAATAAATTTTGTATTTATTTTCAGAAAATGAGAAATGGTCAAAATGACAAAAAAATGCAGAGCTCAAATAATGCTAAGAAAATAAGTTCATAATCATTTAGAAACAACAATACTAATGTTTTAACTCGGGAAGAGTTCAGAAATCAGTATCTTGTGGAATAACCATGATTTTTAATCACAGCTTTCATGCGTCTTGCCATGCTTTCCACCAGTCTTTCACTGCTTTTGGGTGACCTTATCAGTTCTTCTTTGTTTGATGGCTTGTGACTATCTATCTTCCTCTTGATTACATTCCAGGGGTTTTCAATGGGGTTCAGGTCTGGAGATTGGGCTGGCCATGACAGGGATTTGATGTGGTGGTCTTTCATCCACACACTGGTTGACCTAGCTGTGTGGCATGGTGCATTGTCCTGCTGGAAAACCAGTGCTCAGTGTTGGGGAACATTGCCTGACCAGAAGGAATCAATTGTTTTTCCAGGATAACCTTGTATGCGGCTTGATTCATACGTCCTTCGCAAAGATAAACCTGCCCAATTCCATAATGCTGAAGCATCCCCAGATCATCACTGATTCTCAACCAAATTTCATTTCACAGTGGATGCAAGAAACTGTGGCTTGTACGCCTCTCCAGGTCTCCGTCTAACCATTAAACGACCAGGTGTTGGGCAAAGCTGAAAATTAGACTCACCAGAGAAGATTACCTTACTCCAGTCCTCCATGGTCCAATCCTTATGGTCTTTGGCAAACTTCAGCCTGGCTCTCCTTTGCTTCTCATTGATGAAAGGCTTTTTTCTAGCTTTGCATGACTTGAGCCCTGCTTCTAGGAGTCTGTTACGAACTGTTCTTGCCGTACACTTCACCCCAGCTGCCATTTGCCATTCCTTTTGTGGGTCACTTGATGTCATCCTGCGGTTGCTGAGTGACATTTGAATAAGATGACGGTCATCCCGGTCAGTGGAGTCATTTTCACCCTCTGCCGGTCTGTAGCTTTGTTGTCCCCAATGTCTGCTGCTTGACCTTGTTGAAATGGACTGCCATCTTAGAAATTTTAAGGATGGAGGCAAGATGACGCTCACTGTATCCCTCTGCTAATAAAGCCAGAATTGAGCCCTTCTTTTCCTCACTCAAGACTTTTCTTTTCAACTCCTTTGGTATGGTTAAAAGTTATTTTTTATTCCTATTTCTTTTGGGATATTACTAGCACTTGTTTTGCCATCCATCTTGTCCTATTGCAAGAGGATTGTGAACACCACAGCAGTGTTTTTTATAATTTCCTTCGTTAAATAAGATTTGGTTCAGGTGATCACCTAATCAGAAGCACATTATGTAGAATGAGGTGTACTCTGGCTGGAATTCCACTGACACTGGAATGGCTGTCAGACATGTAGAGAAGCTGATTTTTTATAAAACTCTGCAGTGGTCTCTTAATTTTTGCCAGAGCTGTATATTATATGGTCATTACAAACAGATGAAAACCTAAAAAGTCGTTATCTCAGTAAGTTTGAATACTTAGAAAAAAAACACCAGGTTGAAAAATGATTTTAAAATCCGAAATGTTGGCCTACAGAAATGTTTGTTTAGTACATGCACTCAATACTTGGTCGGGGCTCCTTTTGCATCAACTACTGCATCAGTGCAGCGTGGCATGGAGGTGATCAGCCTTTGGCACTGCTGAAGTGTTATGGAAGCCCAGGTTGCTTTGATAGCAGCCTTCGGCTTGTCTGCATTGTTGGGTCTGGTGTCTCATCTTCCTCTTGACAGTACCCCATAGATTCTCTATGGGGTTAAGGTCAGGCGAGTTTGCTGGCCAATCAAGCACAGGGATACTGTTGTTTTTAAACCAGGTATTGGTACTTTTGGCAGTGTGGACAGGTGTCAAGTCCTGCTGGGGAATTAAATTTCCATCTCCAAAAAGTTTCGGGGTGGCCTATTTCCTGGTAGACAGCTGCCCTGACTTTGGTCTTGATAAAACACAGTGGGCCTACACCAGCAGATGACATGGCTCCCCAAACCATCACTGATTGTGGAAACTTCACACTAGTCCTCAAGCAGCTTGGACTGTGTGCCTCTCCACTCTTACTACAGACTCTGGGACCTTGATTTCCAAATGAAATGCAAAATTTACTTTCATCAACATCTTGGACCACTGAGCAACAGTCCAGTTCTTTTTCTCTTTGGCCCAGGTAAGTCGCTTCTGGCTTTGACTGCTGGTCATGAGTGGCTTGACACAAGGAATGCGACACTTGTAGCCCATGTCCTGGATACGTCTGTGTGTGGTGGCTCTTGAAGGAATGACTCCAGCAGCAGTCCACTGCTTGTGAATCTCCCCGAAAACTTTGAATGGCCTTTTCTTAACTTTCAAGGCTGCGGTTATCACAGTTGTATGTGCACCTTTTTCTACCACACTTTTTCCTTCTACTCAACTTTCCATTAATATGCGTGGATACATCCCTCTGAACAGCCAGCTTCTTTAGCAATGACCTTTTGTGGCTTACCCTCCTGGTGGAGTGTGTCAGTGACTGCCTTCTGGACATCTGTCAAGTCAGCACTGGTAGGGTTGAGCATTCCGATACTTCCGATACCTGAAATCCAATGTAAGTCTATGGGAACAAAATATCGGAAGTACTTCCGATACTTACTTCCGATATTTTGTTCCCATAGACTTACATTGGATTTCAGGTATCGGAAGTATCGGAAGTATCGGAATGCTCAACCCTAGTCAGCAGTCTTCCCCATGATTGTGGAGCCTACTGAAACAGACTAAGGGACCTTTTCAAATGCTTAGGAAGCCTTTGCAGGTGTTTTTTGTTAATTATTCTAACTTACTGAGACAATGACTTTTGGGTTTTCATTGGCTGTAAGCTATAATCATCAACATTAACAGAAATAAACACTTGAAATGGATCACTCTGTGTGTAATGACTCTATATAATATTTGAGTTTCACTTTTTGTATTGAAGAGCTGAAATAAATTAACTTTTTGATGATATCCTAATTTTGTGAGAAGCACCTGTAATACATTCTCCAACAGCAGCTCGAGTTTGGTCTTTCCCCAGGGACAAGGCACATCAGTGGAGACTAGTGTTGAGTAGTGTTGAGCGATACTGCTCGATATCTAAAAATATCGGATCGGAATGGTATCGCCGATATCACTAACTATCGGCGATATCCGATTCCGATACCGGAAGTCCCATGTAAGTCTATGGGAACAAAATATCGCAACTAAAAAAACTTTCTTTCCTTGTAAACACAAAATATACACACTTAGAATACATATATATATATATATATAAATATATATATACATGTCATTGTGACATATATTATATACATATATTTATAGTTTATTCACTTCTACATAGTAAAATAGCCTCTGATTCAATTGCCGGGTAAAGCCGGCATTTGTGAAAAGACAGAAGCACCCGAGGGTCCAGTCACCACAGAGATGTTGCATCGCACCCAGCGAACAGGATTCAGAAGCTCGCTATAAGCGAGTCCTGTGTGCCTTAATTGAACTGTTTTTTTGCTTGAGAATTGCAAAAATCATCATAGACTGTATTTGCCATTTTTCTATCATATCTGCGCCACGAGGCACAGGTGAAGAATAAGGGGGTGCTCTCGTGGGCGTACACTCACTCCGTGGCGCGAAAACGATGTCCGCACACTCTAAATGTTACTGCAATGTAAGATCGTGCCCCACAGCTCTGGAGTTCCGCCTCCTCATCCTCCTCAGTGGGCGTAAACGAACGCGAAGGTCCCGCCTCCCTACAAAAGATGTCGCCTCTCCTGATGCTAATGACACATGTGACTTTGCTGAGATGGCGAATGGACATGAGCAGAAGTGGGAAGGGATGGAGGAGTCAGAGCTCTCCCCCCACGGAAGCGACCCGATCGCCACGGAGCCACCGTTTGGCACCCGGCCTGGAAACCCTCCTACGCTGGAAGAAGCGGAGGATACCCTGAGAGACCTGGCCCGGCACCTGGAGGAGGTCGCCAGGATGGAAGCGAGCTGGCGGGCCCTAAAACTACAATTGGAGCGGCGCCAATCCCTCTTACCCCTGAAGTGTCTGTACCGGAAGGTGAGGCACCCGTTCCAGTAGAGGAGGCCGTGCGGGCATCCCAGCCCTTGCAATCTGAACCAGTTGCCAGTATCTCAGTGGAGGCACCCGTTCCAGTACAGGAGGCCGTGCGGGCATCCCAGCCCTTGCAATCTGAACCGGTTGCCAGTATCACAGTGGAGGCACCCGTTCCTGCAGAAAACGCCGCACCAGCACCCCAGATCCCGCTGTCTGCCCCCGTCGCTGAGGCAGAAGAAGCGACACCCGTCCTCATCGAGGAGGCCGCGCAGGCACCAGAGCTCTACCTGCCTGTACCGGAGCCCCGACCGTCATCTGTTCCAGAGCCGGCTGCTTCCGCCGCAGGTGAGCGCCGCCAGGACTGGCGGGCGCCAGGAGAGCTACCGCAAACCGGACATCGTAAGCTGGTGTTTGATGGTGGAGACATGGAGATGCTGGTGGAGGAGAATTACAACCGGCGTCAGGAGGAAGAGTGGAGACGTCGGGAGCGGGAAGCAGAGCGACAAAGGGAGCAGCGAGAATCCCAAAAGCTTCGGCAACGTCACCTGGAGAAGGACCTGGCAGAGAAGGCACGTATGAGAAAGGATAAAAGTACGGTGAGGGAGCTGCGGCGTAAGGGTGCAGTACGGAACTTTAAGTTAAAAGGTGGTTGGGGCTTCATCCAGGAGCCTGGACTTTATTTAGAAGTTTTTGTAACCCGGCGGGACGTGGAGGCTCACCTCCCAGAAGGACACCCGGGGAGGGACCTGTTGCCAGGAGACTTGGTGACTTACACCCGACACTGGGGTTACAATGGATGGTACGCCCTAAATTTTACCAGGTGCGACCCCTACTCCCCAGAGTGTCAGGAAACTGACAGACCCTACGAGCCTTCAGCCTCCCCCAACCAGGCCTCTGCACAAGTGCCCACCCCACGCCGTAAATCTCCCCAGCCTCCCTCAGTGGTCTCCTCAGCAGCCCCAGCTATGGACATGATAATGATAGCTGGCCCGTACCCGGCGCCTGTTAGGCCCCCTGGGGTTCGTTCAGTCCGGGACATAGGGGTCCAGACCCGGAGGGAGATGAAAGGTGGCCACACAGACCCATATAGCGGGTCATGACGTCACTGTACTGGCCACACGACGTCATCAGGTCTGGGTGGACCCTCCTGTCACGGATGTTTGGCAAGCTCCAGAAGAGTACCAGGTGGTACCTGGAAGAGGCCAGCCAAAGAAGTCTAAATAACCCCGACAGGGTCTCTGTATGTAAATAGTTAAATTATTGATGTACCCGGACGGGTGAATGTTCATAAAAAGAAGTTTATTGCCTTAATATACCCAGGTGGGGTAATGGTTTGATGTACCCGGACGGGTGAATGTTCAGAAGAACAAGTTTATTGTTGCCTTAATATACCCAGGTTGGGTAATGGTGTTTCACTGTAATGAAAATGTTGAACTTTGAAGCCATGAACTGTACTGGCTCACAAATTTTTCTGTAAATAGTTGGCACTTCGGTGCTCCATCTTGGTTTTACAAAAAAACTTTACTGTGCACTATTTTCAACTACCTCAGAAACTAAAAACCCGTTTGGTGTGGCCGAAAGTGAGGTCTGCTCAAGGAAAGTCTTGCAGCCCACCCAAGACCACAGTTGGAGGTTTGGAGCGGGTCCTCCACAAGCACAAGTAAAGGACACTGTGAAGTTACCCCGGTGGGGTTGTAGTCCTAAGAAGTCTCCACGAACTTCGGCACTAATGCTATTTGCACTTTTGTTGAATATGTATTTATTAACACACATGTATAACACATATCAAGGGTATGAACAGTAACAAAACATGTCACATAATATAAGCCATTTGCACTTTTGTAATGTTATTATTAAAATTTTTATTATGCAACGTTTAACTTGAAGTGTTTCCTGCTTTCTTACTACGTCGCATAGTCCACTCTGCTACATCACTTTGCACCATTGCTCTATCTCACATCTATCTGCCCTGGAAGGATAGCGTGTTACCTGTAGAAGACTTTTCACCTACCTGCACTACACCATCCCTTCCAGAGGACCTGCACAGCAGCGCTGGACACCCTGACCAGGTACTACAGGTGGCGTCACGACAAACTACACGAACATTCTATCATCCCCTGGAAATATCCCACATTCCAGTGATCGCCCAGGTCACGGACCGAGCTGTGCTACTCGTGACATCCCCCATAGAAGTCGACGTGATCGGTGCCGAGTACCCCCAAAACCCCTGTCTCTGTGCGACTCAACTTCCCTCACTGTGCTGGCACTTTACATTTACAATGCCTCTGGGTTTTTTTTTTGGGGGGTGGGGAACATTCAGACTTTTGCTATGGGGCCCCTTGATTTATATGTACGCCCCTGCTGCTGAGGCATGGTATTTAAGGCTGTTAAGGAGCCAACATACAGTCATGGCCAAAAGTTTTGAGAATGACACAAATATTAATTTTTACAAAGTCTACTGCTTCACTTTTTCTAATGGCAATTTACATATACTCCAGAATGTTATAAAGAGTGATCAGCTTAACAGCAATTACTTGCAAAGTCAATATTTGGCTAGAAAATGAACTTTATCCCCCAAAACACATTTCAACATCATTGCAGCCCTGCCTTAAAAGGACCAGCTAACCTCTTTTCAGTGATTGCTCCATTAACACAGGTGTGGGTGTTGATGAGGACATGGCTGGAGATCAATCTGTCATGATTAAGTAAGAATGACACCACTGGACACTTTAAAAGGAGGCTGGTGCTTGGCATCATTGTTTCTCTTCTGTTAACCATGGTTATCTCTAAAGAAACACGTGCAGTCATCATTGCAATGCACAAAAATGGCCTAACAGGGAAGAGTTTCGCAGCTACAAAGATTGCACCTCAGTCAACAATCTATTGCATCATCAAGAACTTCAAGGAGAGAGGTTCCATTGTTGCCAAAAAGGCTCCAGGGCACCCAAGAAAGACCAGCAAGCGCCAGGACCATCTCTTAAAAGTGTTTCAGCTGCGGGATCGGGCTACCAGTGCAGAGCTTGCTCAGGAATGGCAGCAGGCAGGTGTGAGTGCATCTGCACGCACTATGAGGCGGAGACTCTTGGAGCAAGGCCTGGTCTCAAGGAGGGCAGCAAGAAGCCACTTATCTCCAGAAAAAACATCATGGACAGACTGATATTCTGCAAAAGGTACAGGCAGTGGACTGCTGAGGACAGGGTAAAGTTATTTTCTCTGATGAATCCCCTTTTCGATTGTTTGGGACATCAGGAAAACGCCTCATTCGGAGAAGACAAGGTGACCACTACCACCAGTCTTGTCTCATGCCAACTGTTAAGCATCCTGAAACCATTCATGTGTGGGGTTGCTTCTCAGCCAAGGGAATCAGCTCTCTCACAGTCTTGCCTAAAAACACAGCCATGAATAAAGAATGGTACCAGAATGTCCTCCAAGAGCAACTTCTCCCAACCCTCCAAGAGCAGTTTGGCGATCAACAATGCCTTTTCCAGCATGATGGAGCACCTTGCCATAAAGCAAAGGTGATAACTAAATGGCTCAGGGAACAAAACATAGAGATTTTGGGTCCATGGCCTGGAAACTCCCCAGATTTTAATCCCATTGAGAACTTGTGGTCAATCATCAAGAGACGGGTGGATAAACAAAAACCTAAAAATTCTGACAAAATGAAAGCATTGATTGGGCAAGAATGGACTGCTATCAGTCAGGATTTGGTCCAGAAGTTGATTGAGAGCATGCCAGGGAGAATTGCAGAGGTCCTGAAGAAGAAGGGTCAACACTGCAAATATTGCCTGGCTGCATTAACTCATTCTAACTGTCAATATAAGCTTTTGTTTCTCATATGTTTGCAATTATATTTCTGTCTGTGATAAAAACATCTGTCAAACACACACATAAAAACCAGAGGGCAGCAGATCATGTGAAAGTATAATATTTGTGTCATTCTCAAAACTTTTGGCCATGACTGTACATGGACCTTGCCAGCAGCGTCGGACTGGAGTACCTTGGGCCCACCAGAGAAAATATATTCTTGCGGCCCAACATCATACTTCCCAACCTTTGAATAAGGGAAAGAGGGACAAAGGCTGTGGCACGCTGTGCATGCTGCAGAAAATTTTAGGCCATGCCACGTTGCACCACAGACTGTCCAGGAGTTGGTGGATGCTTTAGTCCAGGTGTGGGAGGAGATCCCTCACGAAACCATCCGTCGCGCTCATCAGGAGCATGGGCAGAAGTTGTAGGGAGGTCATACAGCATACCTCCCAAATTTGGAAGACAGGAAAGAGGATTAAAGGCTGCGGCGCGTGTTGCGCGCCGCTGAAAATTTTAGGCCACGCCCCGACAACACCCATTTCACAGCTAATCACACTCATATCCTCGCCCCAAGCGTAACCATTTAGCACTGCTGATCACACTGACTGGTAATGAGGGCACAGTGGCTGGTACTGAGGAAAAGAAAGAAAGAGCAGCGAGAGAGAAAGAACAAACAGAGAAACAAAGAGAGGAAAGAAAGAAAAGAGAGAAAGAAAGAACAGAGAGAAAAAAGAACAGAGAGCGAGAAGGAAAGAACAGAGAGCGAGAAAGAAAGACTAGAGCGAGAGCCATAGGCGTAGCTAGGGTTTTGGTTTAGTGGGGCAAAACTTCTGAGTGGGCCCATCATCAGAGAACCTCAGCAAATGACAGCGCTGTTGGCCAAAATAATCTATATATAAAAAGACCAATATTGATATTACCGCCATATGGTCTGTGTTAAATAATACCAGTCCTACAGAACATATAATAGATTACAGCACAGGTACAGATAATGACTTACCGCTGATGTTCTTTCTAATGGAATTGTTCACTTTTCATGTCTTTTCCATCTGGCCCACACCAACATGACGACTTCTCCAGCCAGGACTCGACTGCACCCCCATTAAAAAAAAAAAAAACTCACCTCCCGGCTCCTGTGCTGCTCACTGTTCTCCCTCTCAGCGTCTGACAGCGGGCGCCGGCAGGTGATGTTATTGCGCCCGCTGTCATACGCTGAGAGGGGGATTATGGGAGAGTAGGAGCGCTCGCTCCTTCTCTCTCCATGCAGTCAGCTTTATCGGCTGGATGCCGATACAGCTGACCCTCCGATGACGGGTGGGGGCCCACTGCTGGCACCGGGCCCCCCCAACGCCTGTTCAGGCCCCATAGCTTCCGGGCGGCAGAGCAGGGAGAGCGATTCTCCCTGCTCTGCCGCAGAATGTAACTGTATCGTAGCTCCGGGTGGGCCCCCTCAGAGCGCGGGCCCCGGGGCCACCACCCCCTCTGCCCCGCGACCTATCCTTTCAAATCAGGGCCCACCACGCAGGAGCTGGGGCCCACCGTAGGTTTCTCCGGTGTCCCGGTGCCTCAGTCCGACCCTGCTTGCCAGCCTGATAATACCAGGCCACAGCAGTCTGCATATCTTGGCTGGTTAACAAAAATAGGGGATCCCCTCGAAAAAAATTTGGCGTGGGGTCCCCCCTATTTTTGTTAACCAGCCAGATGAAGCAGACTGCTGAGGCCTGGTTTTTCAGGCTGGTAAGGATCCAATATCCATGGACCTTGCCAGCCTGATAATACCAGGCCACAGCAGTCTGCTTAGCTTGGCTGGTTAACAAAAATAGGGGATCCCCTCGAAAAAAAAACGGCGTAGGGGTCCCCCTATTTTTGTTAACCAGCCAAGTAAAATGCAGACTGCTGCGGCCTGGTATTAAAAGACTGTCAAGGCCCATGGATTTTGGCCCTCAACAGCCTGATAATACCAGGCTACAGCAGCCCCACATTTGGCGCATCAAAAGATGTGCCAATTGTGGCACTTTACCCGGCTCTTCCCACTGCCCTGTAGCGGTGGCAAGCGGGGTAATAAGGGGTTAATGTCACCGTTGATTGCACGGTGAGAATAAGCCCGGTTAATAATGGAGAGGTGTCAATAAGACACCGATCCATTATTAATCCCAAAGTTTTTAAATGTATAAAAAAAAAGACACAGCAAGAAAAAAGTATTTTACTGAAATAAAAAAGACAACACAGTTTTCATTTATTTTATTATACTCTCATTCCTGCGACGCCATCGATCTCCTGTAAAAAAAGAAAAAAAAC
>JARQOD010000005.1:481341313-481421348 GCA_033576555.1 Oophaga sylvatica
CCATTTTTTCTACGCCCGGGGGGACCTTGTTTCCAAAAAATGAAAATTTACTTTCAAACTTTTTACCATGAAAAAACATCCGTTTTTTTTTCTTTGGCCCGGTAAGTCGTTTGCTTTGACTGCGGTATGAGGGCTTGCACAAGGAATGCGAATTGGCCTGTCCTGGACGCGTGTGGGGGGGCTCTTAAGGAATGCCCCCAGCAGCGTCCCTGCTTGTGAATCTCCCCAAAAATTTTGAGGCCCCTTTTCTTAATTTCCCCAGGGGGGGTTACACAGTTTATGTGCACCTTTTTCTACCCATTTTTCCTTCTACTCTTTTTTCCATTAATATGCGGGGTACACCCTTGAACACCAGCTTCTTTAGCAATGCCTTTTGTGTTACCCCCTGTGGGTGTGTCAGTGACTGCCTTTGGAACTGTCAAGCGAGGGGTGGGTTGAGCATTCGTATTCCCCGATCCTGAAATCCAATGTAATTTATGGAACAAAATATGGAAGTACTTCGTACTTATTCCGTATTTTTTTCCCCCATAGACTTATTTTGGATTTCAGGTATGGAAAAGTAGGGGAAGTTGGAATTAACCCTAGCACAGTTTTCCCCCATTTTTTGGGGGGCCCCCTACGAAAAGAAAAGGGGGCCTTTTAAATGCTTGGGAAACCCCTTTTGCAGGTTTTTTTTTTTAATTTTTCTAACTTACGAACAATGATTTTGGGTTTTTCATTGGTGTAAGCTATAATCATAAAATTAACAGAAAAAACACTTGAAAGGTCACTCTGTGTGTAAGCTCTATAAAAAATTTGAGTTTCCCCTTTTTGTATTGAAAGCTGAATAAATTAATTTTTTGTGTTCCAATTTTTTGAGAACATTAATACATTTTCCAAAGCACTGGGTTTGGGGGTTTTTCCCCCCGGGACAAGGAATCGTGGAGCTAGTTTTTGGGGAGTGTGAGCATATGTCGATACTAAAAAAGGATGGGAAAAGGTTCCCGATTCATAACTATCGGCGATTCCGTTTCCATACCGGAAGCCCCCTGTAAGTCTATGGAACAAAATTCGCAACAAAAAAATTTTTTTGTAAACACAAAAAACACTTTTTGAATACATAAAAAATATATATATTTTAAATTTCATGTGACTTATATATACATAATTTTAGTTTATTCCTTTCTACATTAAAATGCCCCTTTAAATGCCGGGAAAACCGGCATTTTAAAAACAAAAGCCCCCAGGGCCCTTTACCACGAGATGTTCATCGACCCAGCAAAAGGATGGGGAACTCGCTTAAGCGAGTCCTGTGTGCCAAATTTTAACTGTTTTTTTTTTTTTTTTTTGAGAATTAAAAAAAACATCATAGAGTTTTGCCATTTTTCTTTCATATCTGCGCCCGGGCACAGGGGAAAAATAAGGGGGTGTCCCGGGGGCGTACATCACTCCGTGGCGCAAAACGTGTCCGCACACTTAAATGTTTTTGAATGTAAATCGTGCCCCCAGCCGGAGTCCGCCCCCCTTTCCCCTCAGTGGCTAAACGAACGCGAAGGCCCCCGCCCCCCCACAAAAGATGTCGCCTCTCCTGTGTAATGCCATTGATTTGCTGGGGGGGGAATGGAATGAGCAAAAGGGGGGAAGGGATGGAGGGGCAGACTCTCCCCCCGGAAGCGCCCCGTCGCCACGGAGCCACCTTTGGGGCCCGGCCTGGAAACCCCCACGCTGGAAAACGGAGGATCCCTTTGGCCCCCGGCCCGGCCCTGGGGAGGCCCCCGGATGGAAGCGGCTGGGGGGCCCTAAAACTAAAATTTGGGGAGCGGCCCCAACCCCTTAACCCCTAAGTGTCTGTACCGGAAGGGGGCCCTTCCCCATAAGGAGGCCGTGCGGGATCCCGCCCTTGAAATTTAAAAACCTTTCCCCAGTTTTTGTGGGGGCACCCTTCCAGTAGGGGAGGCCGTGCGGGACCCCCGCCTTGCAATTGAACGGTTTTCCCTTTCCAGTGGAGGCCCCTTCCTGCAGAAAACGCCCCCCAGACCCAGTCCGCTGTCGCCCCCTCGTGAGGCAGAAGAAGCGACACCGTCCTCTCGAGGGGGCCCCCCCCGGCACCCGGGTCTCCCCGCCTGTACCGGAGCCCCACCGTCATCGTTCCAGAGGGGGTGCTTCCGCCGCAGGTGCCCCCCCAGGACTGGGGGGCCCCCAGGAGGCTACCAAAAACCGGACATCGTAAGCTGGTGTTTGATGTGGAGACATGGGATGGGGGGGAGGAGAATTACCCCGGCGTCAGGGGAGAGGGAAAAGGTCGGGAGCGGGAAGCAGGCGACAAAGGGAGCAGCGAGAACCCCAAAAAAAGCTTCGGCAACGTCCCCGGGGAAAAGGACCTGCAGAAAAGGACGTAGAGAAAGGATAAAAGTAGGTAGGGAGTGCGGCGAAGGGCAGTAGGAACCTTTAGGTTAAAAGGTGGTTGGGGCTTCATCCAGGAGCCTGGACTTTATTTAGAAGTTTTTGTACCCGGCGGGACGTGGAGGCTCCCCTCCCAGAAGGACCCCCGGGGGGAGGGTGTTGCCAGGAGACTTGGTGACTTACACCCGACCTGGGGTTACAATGGATGGTACGCCCTAAAATTTTCCAGGTCGACCCTACCCCGGTGTCAGGAAACTGACAGAACCCTAGAGCCTTCAGCCCCCCAACCGGCTCTGCACAAGTGCCCACCCCACGCCGAAATTTTCCCCAGCCTCCCTCAGTGGTCCCTCAGCCCCCCAGCATGGACATGATATGTGCTGGCCGTACCCGGCGCCTGTTAGGCCCCTGGGGTTCGTTCAGTCCGGGACATAGGGGTCCAGACCCGGAGGGAGATGAAAGGTGCCACACCAGACCCATATAGCGGGTCTGACGTCCATACTGGCCACACGACGTCATCAGGTCTGGGTGGACCTCCTGTCACGGATGTTTGGCAAGCTCCAGAAGAGTACCAGGTGGTACCTGGAAGAGGCCAGCCAAAGAAGTCTAAAATAACCCCGACAGGGTCTCTGTATGTAAATAGTTAAATTATTGATGTACCCGGACGGGTGAATGTTCATAAAAGAAGTTTATTGCCTTAATTTACCCAGGTGGGGTAATGGTTTGATGTACCCGGACGGGTGAATGTTCAGAAAACAAGTTTTATTGTTGCCTTAATATACCCAGGTTGGGTAATGGTGTTTCACTGTAATGAAAATGTTGAACTTTGAAGCCATGAACTGTATGGCTCACAAATTTTTCTGTAAATAGTTGGCACTTCGGTGCTCCATCTTGGTTTTACAAAAAACTTTACTGTGCACTATTTTCAACTACCTCAGAAACTAAAAACCCGTTTGGTGTGGCGAAAGTGAGGTTGCTCAAGGAAAGTCTTGCAGCCCACCCAAGACCACAGTTGGAGGTTTGGAGCGGGTCCTCCACAAGCACAAGTAAAGGACACTGTGAAGTTACCCGGTGGGGTTGTAGTCTAAGAAGTCTCCACGAACTTCGGCACTAATGCTATTTGCACTTTTGTTGAATATGTATTTATTAACACACATGTATAACACATATCAAGGGTATGAACAGTAACAAAACATGTCACATAATTATAAGCCATTTGCACTTTTGTAATGTTATTATTAAAATTTTTATTATGCAACGTTTAACTTGAAGTGTTTCCTGCTTTCTTACTACGTCGCATAGTCCACTCTGCTACATCATTTGCACCATTGCTCTATCTCACATCTATCTGCCCTGGAAGGATAGCGTGTTACCTGTAGAAGACTTTTCACCTACCTGCACTACACCATCCCTTCCAGAGGACCTGCACCAGCGTGGACACCCTGACCGGTACTACAGGTGGCGTCACGACAAACTACACGAACATTCTATCATCCCCTGGAAATATCCCAATACCAGTGATCGCCCAGGTCACGGACCGAGCTGTGCTACTCGTGACATCCCCCATAGAAGCGACGTGTCGGTGCCGACGTCCCCCAAAACCCCTGTCTCTGTGCGACCAACTTCCCTCACTGTGCTGGCACTTTACATTTACAATGCCTCTGGGTTTTTTTTTTGGGGGGGTGGGGAACATTCAGACTTTTGCTATGGGGCCCCTTGATTTATATGTACGCCCCTGCTGCTGAGGCATGGTATTTAAGGCTGTTAAGGAGCCAACATACAGTCATGGCCAAAAGTTTTGAGAATGACACAAATTATTAATTTTTACAAAGTCTACTGCTTCACTTTTTCTAATGGCAATTTACATATACTCCAGAATGTTTAAGAGTGATCAGCTTAACAGCAATTACTTGCAAAGTCATATTTGGCTAGAAAATGAACTTTTATCCCCCAAAACACATTCAACTATTGCAGCCCTGCTTAAAAGGACCAGCTAACCTCTTTTCAGTGATTGCTCCATTAAACACGGTGTGGGTGTTGATGAGGACATGGCTGGAGATCAATCTGTCTGATTAAGTAAGAATGACACCCTGGACACTTTAAAAGGAGGCTGGTGCTTGGATCATTGTTTCTTTCTGTTAACCATGGTTATCTCTAAAGAAACACGTGCAGTCATCATTGCAATGCACAAAAATGGCCTAACAGGGAAGAGTTTCGCAGCTACAAAGATTGCACCTCAGTCAACAATCTATTGCATCATCAAGAACTTCAAGGAGAGAGGTTCCATTGTTGCCAAAAAGGCTCCAGGGCACCCAAGAAAGACCAGCAAGCGCCAGGACCATCTCTTAAAAGTGTTTCAGCTGCGGGATCGGGCTACCAGTGCAGAGCTTGCTCAGGAATGGCAGCAGGCAGGTGTGAGTGCATCTGCACGCACTATGAGGCGGAGACTCTTGGAGCAAGGCCTGGTCTCAAGGAGGGCAGCAAAGAAGCCACTTATCTCCAGAAAAAACATCATGGACAGACTGATATTCTGCAAAAGGTACAGGCAGTGGACTGCTGAGGACAGGGTAAAGTTATTTTCTCTGATGAATCCCCTTTTCGATTGTTTGGGACATCAGGAAAACGCCTCATTCGGAGAAGACAAGGTGACCACTACCACCAGTCTTGTCTCATGCCAACTGTTAAGCATCCTGAAACCATTCATGTGTGGGGTTGCTTCTCAGCCAAGGGAATCAGCTCTCTCACAGTCTTGCCTAAAAACACAGCCATGAATAAAGAATGGTACCAGAATGTCCTCCAAGAGCAACTTCTCCCAACCCTCCAAGAGCAGTTTGGCGATCAACAATGCCTTTTCCAGCATGATGGAGCACCTTGCCATAAAGCAAAGGTGATAACTAAATGGCTCAGGGAACAAAACATAGAGATTTTGGGTCCATGGCCTGGAAACTCCCCAGATTTTAATCCCATTGAGAACTTGTGGTCAATCATCAAGAGACGGGTGGATAAACAAAAACCTAAAAATTCTGACAAAATGAAAGCATTGATTGGGCAAGAATGGACTGCTATCAGTCAGGATTTGGTCCAGAAGTTGATTGAGAGCATGCCAGGGAGAATTGCAGAGGTCCTGAAGAAGAAGGGTCAACACTGCAAATATTGCCTGGCTGCATTAACTCATTCTAACTGTCAATATAAGCTTTTGTTTCTCATATGTTTGCAATTATATTTCTGTCTGTGATAAAAACATCTGTCAAACACACACATAAAAACCAGAGGGCAGCAGATCATGTGAAAGTATAATATTTGTGTCATTCTCAAAACTTTTGGCCATGACTGTACATGGACCTTGCCAGCAGCGTCGGACTGGAGTACCTTGGGCCCACCAGAGAAAATATATTCTTGCGTCCCAACATCATACTTCCCAACCTTTGAATAAGGGAAAGAGGGACAAAGGCTGTGGCACGCTGTGCATGCTGCAGAAAATTTTAGGCCATGCCACGTTGCACCACAGACTGTCCAGGAGTTGGTGGATGCTTTAGTCCAGGTGTGGGAGGAGATCCCTCACGAAACCATCCGTCGCGCTCATCAGGAGCATGGGCAGAAGTTGTAGGGAGGTCATACAGCATACCTCCCAAATTTGGAAGACAGGAAAGAGGATTAAAGGCTGCGGCGCGTGTTGCGCGCCGCTGAAAATTTTAGGCCACGCCCCGACAACACCCATTTCACAGCTAATCACACTCATATCCTCGCCCCAAGCGTAACCATTTAGCACTGCTGATCACACTGACTGGTAATGAGGGCACAGTGGCTGGTACTGAGGAAAAGAAAGAAAGAGCAGCGAGAGAGAAAGAACAAACAGAGAAACAAAGAGAGGAAAGAAAGAAAAGAGAGAAAGAAAGAACAGAGAGAAAAAAGAACAGAGAGCGAGAAGGAAAGAACAGAGAGCGAGAAAGAAAGACTAGAGCGAGAGCCATAGGCGTAGCTAGGGTTTTGGTTTAGTGGGGGCAAAACTTCTGAGTGGGCCCATCATCAGAGAACCTCAGCAAATGACAGCGCTGTTGGCCAAAATAATCTATATATAAAAAGACCAATATTGATATTACCGCCATATGGTCTGTGTTAAATAATACCAGTCCTACAGAACATATAATAGATTACAGCACAGGTACAGATAATGACTTACCGCTGATGTTCTTTCTAATGGAATTGTTCACTTTTCATGTCTTTTCCATCTGGCCCACACCAACATGACGACTTCTCCAGCCAGGACTCGACTGCACCCCCATTAAAAAAAAAAAAAAACTCACCTCCCGGCTCCTGTGCTGCTCACTGTTCTCCCTCTCAGCGTCTGACAGCGGGCGCCGGCAGGTGATGTTATTGCGCCCGCTGTCATACGCTGAGAGGGGGATTATGGGAGAGTAGGAGCGCTCGCTCCTTCTCTCTCCATGCAGTCAGCTTTATCGGCTGGATGCCGATACAGCTGACCCTCCGATGACGGGTGGGGGGCCCACTGCTGGCACCGGGCCCCCCCAACGCCTGTTCAGGCCCCATAGCTTCCGGGCGGCAGAGCAGGGAGAGCGATTCTCCCTGCTCTGCCGCAGAATGTAACTGTATCGTAGCTCCGGGTGGGCCCCCTCAGAGCGCGGGCCCCGGGGCCACCACCCCCTCTGCCCCGCGACCTATCCTTTCAAATCAGGGCCCACCACGCAGGAGCTGGGGCCCACCGTAGGTTTCTCCGGTGTCCCGGTGCCTCAGTCCGACCCTGCTTGCCAGCCTGATAATACCAGGCCACAGCAGTCTGCATATCTTGGCTGGTTAACAAAAATAGGGGATCCCCTCGAAAAAAATTTGGCGTGGGGTCCCCCCTATTTTTGTTAACCAGCCAGATGAAGCAGACTGCTGAGGCCTGGTTTTTCAGGCTGGTAAGGATCCAATATCCATGGACCTTGCCAGCCTGATAATACCAGGCCACAGCAGTCTGCTTAGCTTGGCTGGTTAACAAAAATAGGGGATCCCCTCGAAAAAAAAACGGCGTAGGGGTCCCCCTATTTTTGTTAACCAGCCAAGTAAAATGCAGACTGCTGCGGCCTGGTATTAAAAGACTGTCAAGGCCCATGGATTTTGGCCCTCAACAGCCTGATAATACCAGGCTACAGCAGCCCCACATTTGGCGCATCAAAAGATGTGCCAATTGTGGCACTTTACCCGGCTCTTCCCACTGCCCTGTAGCGGTGGCAAGCGGGGTAATAAGGGGTTAATGTCACCGTTGATTGCACGGTGAGAATAAGCCCGGTTAATAATGGAGAGGTGTCAATAAGACACCGATCCATTATTAATCCCAAAGTTTTTAAATGTATAAAAAAAAAGACACAGCAAGAAAAAAGTATTTTACTGAAATAAAAAAGACAACACAGTTTTCATTTATTTTATTATACTCTCATTCCTGCGACGCCATCGATCTCCTGTAAAAAAAGAAAAAAAAACAAACCAACAGTATACCACCTGTCCGACGCAGTCCATAGTAACGAGGGTCCCACGACGATCCAGCTCTGCTACATCGCAATGACAGGCAGAGCCTGTCATCTCGACGCAGCACAGCTGATTACCTGCTTCCCCGGCGGTGACGTCATCGGACTGACTGCTTTACGGCCGGGATTACCCAGCAGTCACTGCAGTTATCGCGAGAAAACTGCATGTGACCGCCGGGGAAAGATGATGGCGGCCATCAAGCAGTCCAGCCCGTGACCGCCGGAGATCTTCTGCCAGGTAAGTGCCGCTGACTCCTGACAGACCCGACCGACGGACACTGACAGTGACAAATCCGATTCCGGTATCCGATAAGACGTAAATATCGGAACTAAGTATCGAAAGTCCGATAGAGCTAATATCGGCCGATACCCGATACTTGCGGTATCGTATCGCTCAACACTAGTGGAGACACATTCAGGTGCTCATCTGGATGTATAGTGATACTATCGTTACACCAAATCCCCTGCCCTCTAAACATAATGACATGGTTCTGCTTATTCTGTAACAGACTACACAACAAAGCTGAAAAATGAGAAACATAGATCAGAATTCGCTAACTGTCTGAGCCCAAATCGCCAATTTAAAAACAGAAATATTTTCTTTTTTCGTTGTTGATATTTTGATGGGAAAAAAAATCTACAAGAAAACAAGTTTTATTATAAAAAGTTTAAGTTAAATGCTGTTATTTCTTTATGATACTTTCTAATGAATGGGATTGTAAAGCAGAAACATTAAAAGTGTCCCTGTAAATATAAACATTATTTGAAGGTTTTTATTTTTGGAACTGATGAGAAATAAAGAGTGAGAAAAAAATAATGCACATGTTATATCATCCATAAAGTATGTAAGGCGCACAGAATGAACTGTTGATCAATGTATTATAAATTGTTACTGATGTTTCCTGCAATTACATGTCTCCAGATCATACTTTTTATTGACTAATGTTGGATTTGCTTTTGATCCTGTTCATACATGAGACCCATTGAATCTGGTAAGTGGATGCTCCGTAATAGTTTAGTCTTTTATGACTACGCATGATTTATGTGGATCAGCAAAAGGAAATGGAAAGAAAAAACATAAAATAAAGGAAGCTCTATAGTCAGTCTTCAAGACGACACAGAGGAATAATTGCAACTGATAAATATATCACTGTTCTCCGTAGACAAGTGCTATGGCTGTAGATCAAATTTTCATGCGTTTTGCTGAGTGTCTATGACTTGTACATTGTACTGTTGCTTTTCTTAGCTCATCTGGAAAGTCCATTAATTAAGCAGCAGCGATCAGTAATAATTAACATAGTGTTCTGGATGTGTAGGCATTGTAATCTTCACTTTATAGAGATCTTTCTTTAGATCTTTCTTCAGTCACGTATCTATACTCATCACTGCTGATATAATCCAAGAAATACTACAAAACAATATGAAGAACAGCTGACAGCAACCAAAAATTATTAGATTTGTTCTTAGAATTGGGATAACTTAATAATACAAAATACTTACTATACTCAATGTTAAAACAGAGTTTAGGCAAAGAAGTTCAGATTCCCAAACATTTCCCTTTTCGTCCATGAGCAATTCTTTATCATTGAAATTGTTATGACTGTATAAGCACTCTCACACAGGTTACATACAAATCAAGAGACATAAACTCCTGAACCCAACAGGTCCCTGTTCAGACTAGGAAAGTCCCTAATCTGACCCTGATTTGTCTCTGCTTGGCCGCAGAGGTTTACACCCTAAGTATAGGTAACGTCAACTTACCCTGAATGTTCTGAACTGCACCAGGTCTATAAACAATGTGCAACACTAAAACAACAAGAACTAGAAGGTGAAATACACAAAAATTTGCGGAAAAGGCACAGGCATAAGAACGTGTCCACACAGAAAAACAGGAAAGAAGGAAGAAAGTAATAACCACACAACAAACGGAATATTTTGAAAACCTCCTAGACCTCAAACATAAAAGAAAGGAAAGAGTACTGGGGAGGAAGACACAGACAAATCGTAGGAAAATCAACAGAAATTAACCAGATAAAATAATCAATCCCCAGGTGAGGAGTTGACTCTCCAAACACCATGTGTCTTGAAATATAGCCAGCAAAGATGCAGGTGCAAGGCGAGTATAAATAGTTCCTCCTAAGAAGTGATAGGACAGAGACACCTGAATAGAAACACTCCAGAGAAAAGAAAGCAAAGACAAGAGAACCATCAGCAGTTGGACAGAAACCAAACTGGCAGTGGTGCAGCAGAAAGGGAAACCGATCACACAGCAAGAGATCACCGGATCAAGTCCCGAAACCGAGGCATGACAAGAATACATTATTGGGAAAGCAAATATATAATTTCTTATAAACATCTGGGGTACCAGAGTTTTGCAAAATGATAACCTGCATATTATTAATCAGAATAAACAATCACAGAAGTGGGAATTTATGAAGACTAGTGTTTCATATACCAGTCTTGAATTAAAAGTGCATTAAAGATGCGCCAAATTCATTAACAAGAGCCAAATAAATGTTGCACGGCTTTGGGCTGTCTTTAGATTCCAGCTACGAAGTACCACTTTTTTCTGGTGCATATTATAGTAAATGGTTTAATCTGACCTTTTTTTGTGCAAAGTTGCAGATTTTTTAGGAAATAGGAAAAAGTAACAAGAATATCGCACAAATACCCCTCTCCCTCAAATGTTGCATTTTTTACACCATTAAACTAACAGAGGGGGAGTGATAAATTCTACCCACATCTACATTGAGTTCCATGTTAATGCTTCATGCTTCTAAATACGGATTTATCATTCCTCATTTTTCGTACAATGTATAGATAGACTAGAGGTACAGATAGAGTAGAGAGATAGATACAGGTGCCTCTCAAAAAATTAGAATATCATCAAAAAGTTAATTTATTTCAGTTCTTCAATACAAAAAGTGAAACTCATATATAGAGTCATTACAGAGTGATCTATTTCAAGTGTTTATTTCTGTTAATGTTGAAAATTATGGTTTACAGCCAATGAAAACCAAAAAGTCATTATCTCAGTAAATTAGAATAATTAAAAAAAAGACAAAGGCTTCCTAAGTATTTAAAAAGGTCCCTTAGTCTGTTTCAGTAGGCTCCACAATCATGGGGAAGACTGCTGACTTGACAGATGTCCAGAAAGCAGTCACTGACACACTCCACAAAAGGTCATTGCTAAAGAAGCTGGCTTTTCAGCGTGCTGTATCCAAGCATATTAATGGAAAGTTAAGTGGAATGAAAAAGTGTGGTAGAAAAAGGTGCCCAAGCAACCGGGATAATAGCAACCTTGAAAGGATTGTTAAGAAAAGGCAATTCAAAAATTTGGGGAGATTTACAAGGAGTGGACTGCTGCTGGAGTCATTGCTTCAAGAGCCACCACACACAGACGTATCCAGGACATGGGCTACAAGTGTCGCATTCCTTGTGTCAAGCCACTCATGACCAATAGACATCGCAAGAAGCGTCTTACCTGGGCCAAGGAGAAAAAGAACTGGACTGTCGCTCAGTGGTCCAAGGTGTTTTCAGATGAAAGTAAATTTTGAATTTCATTTGGAAATCAAGGTCCCAGAGTCTGGAGGAAGAGTGGAGAGGCCACAATCCAAGCTGCTTGACGTCTAGTGTGAAGTTTCCACAGTCAGTGATGGTTTGAGGAGCCATGTCATCTGCTGGTGTAGGTCCACTGTGTTTTATCAAGACCAAAGTCAGCACAGCCATCTTCCAGGAAATTTTAAAGCACTTCATGCTTTTCTCAAGCTTTTTGGAGATGGAAATTTCATTCTCCAGCAGGACTTGGCACCTGTACATGCTGCCAAAAGTACCAATACCTGGTTTACAAACAACAGTATCACTGTGTTTGATTGGCCAGCAAACTCGCCTGACCTTAACCCCATAGAGAATCTATGGGGTATTGTCAGGAGGAAAATGAGAGACACCATATCCAACAATGCAGACGAGCTGAAGGCTGCTATCAAAGCAACTTAGGCTGCCACACCTCAGCAGTGCCACAGGCTGATCGCCTCCATGCCATGCCGCATTGATGTAGTAATTGATGCAAAAGGAGCCTCAACCAAGTATTGAGTGCATTTACTAAACATACATTTCAGTAGGCCAACATTTCAGATTTTAAAATCATTTTTCAATGATATTGCAAAGCATTCTAATTTACTGAGATAATGACTTTTGGGTTTTTATTGGCTGTAAGTCATAATCATCAACATTAACAGAAATAAACACTTGAAATAGATCACTCTGTTTGTAATGACTCTACTTACTATGAGTTTCACTTTTAGTATTGAAGAACTGAAATAAATACATTTTTTGATGATATTCTAATTTTGTGAAAAGCACCTGTAGCATATACAAGATATATGCAATATTGATGTGGATCATCATTGCCAATCTAGGAGTGTGTGGAGTTGGGTGAGTGTTTGACAGGCAATGAAGGTGACCACTCTGAATTGGCAAGGAGCTGGAGTAAGAGTTGTTGACCAAGAGTGGTTTATAGGTGCAAATAGCAGGAAAGAGGTCTCAAAAATGTATCTAAAGCCTATACAATTACACAAAAAATGCTGTATCTGGATTATCAAATCAGATATATTCCTTTCCAATTAGTCAATAAATAAAAGCTGCACAGGTAAACAAGGATAACCAAACAAGGCCATAAAATTAGGCATTTTGAGTGGAGTTGCATTGAATTACACTGTTATGTATTGGCATATTCCTAAGTAAATTTACCAGATCATCCTAATATTTAAGTGATGGGGCTGAACTACAACAGCAAAGACAGCTCATGGACAAGAAAGGTACTTTTTCTGGAAAAAACATACACTTTTCTAATTTTCCCCAAAAATTTTTAAGCTAGAATTACATTTTCTTCAACGCTTCATCTGGGTCGGTGTTTATGTTTCCATTTAAATAAACTGTAAAGAAAACCTCAGAATCACAGCAGAACCTCAAGTCAGTTCAGCTTCAAAAGATATTAATCTGTCCCATTAGGAAGAAAAAGAAATTATAAATTAATTTCACCCGCCTGGGTGAAAATGAAAGTGAGAACAGGAACACTGGAGAGGCAACAAAAATACAACCTATAAAGAGGGAATGGTTCTGCAGATGGTTGCCACAGACAATTACTCTCTCCTCTATCCTCCTGACTGATCATTCTCTAGTTTTGCATTTTGCACAACTAGAGGTTCATACAGGCACATGGGGGCCATACAAATATTGAGTCATATTATGATTTGTTGTGATGAAATTCATGCAAAATGGATCAGACTGTGAGTTCATTTTTTTTCTTCATTTTTCATTTTTATTCAGGGTGATTTGCAATCCAACCATTAAAGGGGTTGTCCAGCATTAAGATAACCCCTTCTTAAACTAAATTTTCTACCCCGATAAAATAATAAAGCATATACTCACTTCTCGTGCCGGCTCCTTTCCAGCAGTATCGGCACTCGCGGTCCCGGGGCTGTGATGCGGTGGAATGACACGTGATGATCGGTGCCCAAAAAGTGCTGCCGTCACTGTATTCGCCTTCGGACAAACTGAACATGAAGAGGAAGTCCGGACTGCAGCTCATGCCTGGCTTCCTCTTCATTCAGTTTTTCCGAAGGCGAAGACAGTGACGCCAGTGTTGATTGGGTGCCAGCGTCACATGCCACAACACTGCATCACAGCCTCGGGGAGAGCGAGTGCCGACACTGAGGGAATGGCGCTGGCACGGGAGGCGAGTATAGGCTTTATTATTTTATCGGGGCCAAACATTTAGTTTAAGAGGGGGTTGTCCTAATAGTGGGCAACCCCTTTAAATGGTTGATGATTCTGTTGACTGATCATTGATATGTAATATAGTTCTCAATGGATTACACAATTTGTTTTCATAAAGATATTCAACATGAATCCTTCACTCAAAGAGATCCAATGTGTAAGTTAAGAGTCCCCTTCATTTTTTTGGCATCATGTATATAGATTAGGTATTTATTTACCTTTTATATTGCAATATTTAATATTTGTTAGTATTCAGTGTAGACTCCCAAGTTAATGAAATATTTTCATTCAATTAACACAATGACACTTATTGATTAAAAAATCCACTCTTCTGTCATTCTGTCTTACATTTGGTAGGAACACCTAGGCGGTTGATTTAATTGAAAAAATTAAATGGCTACAAACAGGAGAATTACTAAATTGGGTATTAAAAGGGAAAGTGATATAAGTCTGCTAATGAATAAAACAAAAAAAAAATGCATTGAATGAAGCTTGGTTTACATTCTGTCAATATCAACTAGAATAAATACACCACTTTATTTCTTCAAGACTCTTGCTGCATTATGTCTGCTCTCTGCCTGACAACTGCCTTTGTCTGGTTTCTAAGTAGCCCTACGGAGAGCAGCTGTACACGTTAATTTGAGGTTCAGTGCAATGTCAATTGAGTCTTAAAATGAGAACACAACAGCTGCACAACAATACCTGGGCTTCGCGAAAAAATGTAGCCAAGCCATTCAAAACTTAAACAGTGATTTTAGATTTAGTTCACAGAAAGTCAAACTAAAAGGAAAAAGAAATAAAATACTAAAAAACAAAACTGTGTTTACCTATGTATAGGGCTTGATTCACTTGAAGATAAGGTGCCTTCTGAACTCCGCTTTTCCCATAAAATACCTTTTAAATTAGTATTGTCCGGCGTTAACCCTGGAATCAAAAGACAGGATCATTTAAAAAAAAAAAAAAACGTTTACAATAGGTAAATAATGCTTAAATCAAAAGCCAATCCCAACATCTGCAACAAAAAAAAAACTAAAATGAATTTTTAGAAATGAATTAAAAAGGTACAAGAAACAAAGCAAATTATAACTATTGTAAATAAAATCACCGGTTCAACCTATAATATTAAAACATCTAAGAAACAATGGACTGGCAATTATCAGTTTTTAAATACTTCAGAATGAAAGATTTTTTAAGGGTTTATCCAAAAGCAGCAGGTGTAAAAGAAACAACAACAGGTATAAAAAGGCAAAAGAAGTCACTCACTTTCCCATTCCCCTTACTGCTGCTATTCCAAAGCTTCCATGGCTCCCGCTGGTCTCTGTTCACCTTGGCACCAGCAATGACTTGTCAAGATGACTTGTAATTGTACTGCCAGTCACTGGCCACAGTAGTGACAGGAATAGCGATACATCACTGCTACATCCAGTGATTGGCTTCAAAAGCCAATTGTAAAGCATTGTGAATAGAGACTGGCAGTTGAATAGAAGAATCAGCACAAAAGCAACATGAAATTCGTAAGGGGAATATTACTCCATATTATTGTAAACTGGTTAAAAAATGTGGGACTGGATCCCTTTAAGCATTTGTCTTCCAGATCGTTTTTAAGCCATGGTTTCCAAATGTTTTAAGCAATAGGGAACCATAGCTTAGAAATTGTTTGCTCTATTTTCATGGCTTGCCCTGCTGTGTACAGCAGCCCTGTATAGGGCTTTATGTGTGGTGTGTAGACACTGTGTTGGAGACAGTCATAGTGGCTATTAGGGCAGAGGTCAGCTGTAGCAACGTATAGAAGCTTGAATGTGGTGCCACACAGTTCCAGAGTAGGAGAAAGAATATATAGAGGTATAAGAAAACAGCCTAAGTAGAGTAGGATGGAACAAGAAGCTGCAAGCCAAATTGAAAGGAATCGGGTCAGAAAAGCGCCGGAGGACCATGCAAGGCGCAAATTGCCGAGTGTTCCAACATTGCTCTGGTTGGCCTGTTTGTCAAGATCTGCATAATCTGCTGCCCAGCATGAGAAACACGATCTCTCAAAACAAAATAGGAAAGGGAGGGATATAGAGCTGTGGATATAATAGAAATGTGATGTATAAAATAGGCAAATGGGAAATAACCATGTGTCCACGGTTCAGAACACACAAACAGAAGATAAACTCTCGAAACATTTGCATGAGATTTGTTGAGCAGACATATACTGCCATTACTAGTGTGTAGGAATTCGACCAGGAAGAAGAGACCAATGGAGAATAGGAGCTCTAGCGAATTAGTGAGGGCAAGTATTTTTTTCTATAAATACTCGAGTCTTTTAAAAAAGTATTTTATTTTGAGGTAAAGTTTTGTGCGGCTCGATTTCCATATCCCAGTTCATAAATCATGACAGTGGTCTGCCGCCACTGGTCGGGAACGGAAAAACCGCCTATTTCCTGATGGCATTCAAGACTTTTCCTTTGATTAGCTGGCTTGGGAGGTCGTCATCATTACAGAGTGATGCAAATATGGGATCACGCCAGGTAATCTAATCAGAAGAAGAGCCAGGATGCCATCAAGAAAGAGGCGGTATTCACTCCCAGACAGCGGCCACTAAGGGTTATTGTGGTCGATGGACTGGGATTGTGCAAATTGGTTCACACCAACTCTATTTGCTGGACAACAGCTTTATGATGACGAGAAGTTTAATTTCTTGCCATGTAAGCTAGACAAGCCTAAGATAAGTAGCTATGTCACATATCTGATGGTGAGGTGTAGGCAAAATGCATTCTGCTTCGATCTGTGATTAAACAAAATGACCACCAAGGGCTAGCTACTCTTAAAGAGGTTACTCCAAAATAGAACCATATTGCTAGAATACAGATGACCATAAAGACAACCCTAAAACACAAAAGCGATGTTGGGCCAGGTAAAGTCCACTGCACCGCTCAGCTTTTTTTCCAATTATCTTGAATGGGGCAGTTTTTAACAGTGTTCAATTGCAACCACACCAGTCAGTGAGTGATGGCAAAACCTTGTAATAACTTTTTTTTATAGCATTAACATGTGAAATGTTGCAAAAAGTCGAGTTAAGTTTGTGGTTCATTTATTTTATGACAATCTGACTTGGAGATAGATTTTCCTACGTGATATTTTTTTGTTTAAACAATTATAAAATAAAGAGGTAACTGAGACAAGGCAGAAGCTGTACACGACCACGACCTTTCAAAATGACACGTGCCTGCCGGGCGTACGTACCCCCTGATCAATTTAAATTCTATTAATATAAGAAACGAGCAGACATCTGTGTTTAACTTTATCCCTAAATCACTTCTTTAGGAACACGATATTATTCTATGATCACATGAACGGCATAAAAGAAAACGGCCACACGTAATAGCCATGAAATCAAGGCCACGCAGATCAGACGGCTGGTACAGAGGAAGCTTTATATCTGTCCCGGTCTGATGGAAAAAGAAAATGCACTAGAAGTGGATTATTAAATCCAAGACACGGTAACACGGTACGAAGATATACATCTTTCCATTATTAAATCCAGTAATCCTAACCAAAGTCATCGCCATTAAACACACATTGTTTATTTTGTTTTTACGATTTTGGACAAAACAAGTTTTCATAAATGAGACTGAAACAAACAAAAAAAAAAGTGAAGTTTTATCCAATTCCTTGACTGTGACATTATTTTTTTTTCTTCAGGAAGAAGGATTGCATTGAAGTCTTCAAAAATACATGAAAGGTTTCCCCCTGCTGTTTTGTTGCCCTGCCTATAAATCTAAGCTTGCATTGATGACCTCTCACTTCAAAGCTACTAAATTAAGTCATTAGTGTCACACTGACTGTGGCTGAGAAGTTCTCCCCAAGACCTCGCCATTTTCACAGGTGTATTCACAGATACATCACACAGAAAAAAAAGTAGTTTATTTACATGTTTTAAATGCCAGAGCGGGTGACAAACAAGTGACCTTGATACATTTCACTTTCTTTCAACAAAACCAATAGAACATTACAATATACCCTACAACAACACATTGCAGAAGATTGGTCAAATTATTTTATCTCCTTAGTGGCAGAGCAAATTTTGATCTAAACGACAGAGCCCCATATCTTATGTGACACGTGTCACTTTATGTAGTAATAGAGTCAGCTGGCTTCAACATATTCCAGTGATTCTGTGGGGGGTTTTTTTTGGTGACACATTCCACTTTATGTTATTGGTAAATTTATGTTAAGTTTTGCTTCTTTTAAGAAAATATCTGAATTTTGATGACAATAAAGAAAAATTAGAGATTTTCAAATTCTGAATACTTATATCCTTAAAGTACAGTACTTTGACAACCCCTTCTCAATTACAATAGTCCTTATTGTAGGATAAAAACACCTTATACTCACCTCTGATGCCGTTCAAGTGATGGGTCTCCCAGAGCTCAAGTGACATTCTTATGCCTCATTCTGATTTTTGGGAGGCAGAATGAACAAGTAAACAGCAGTTCAAGTTGTTGTTTTTTTTATGCTGTTCACTGTGACGGTTTTATTCTTCGGGTAAGTATGATTACAGCGATACCAGAGTTTTGCTTCTATTATTATTATAATTACACACAAAAAATGCTTTTTTATGCAGAAAATTTCCATATTCTGAGAGCTGTGAAAAACTTTTCTTTATTTTTTAGGCAACAGAAAGGAGGTTCTTATTGGATCCATTTTAGCGAACATACCGTATATACTCATGTATAAGCTGACCCGAGTATAAGCCGACACCCCTAATTTTGCCACAAAAAACTGGGAAAACTTATTGACTCGCGTATAAGCCTAGGGTGGAAAATGTAGCAGCTACTGGTAAATTTCAAAAATAAAAATAAATACCAAAAAAAGTAAAATTAATTGAGACATCAGTAGGTTAAATGTTTTTGAATATCCATATTAAATCAGGAGCCCCATATAATGCTCCATACAGTTCAAGATGGCCCCATCAGATGCTCCATACAAAATACGCCCCATATAATGCTGCACAAAGGTTAATAATGGCCCCATAAGATGCTCCATAGAATAATATGCCCCATATGCTGCTCCATAAAGGTTATGGCCCCACAAAATGCTCCATAGATTATGGCCCCATAAAATGCTCCATAGATTATGCCCCATAAAATGCTCCATAGATTATGCCCCATAAAATGCTCCATAGATTATGCCCCATAAGATGCTCCATAGATTATGCCCTATATGCTGCCCAATAAGATGCTCCATAGATTATGCCCCATAAGATGCTCCATAGATTATGCCCCATATGCAGCCCCATAAGATGCTCTATAGGCCCCATATGCTGCTGCTGCAAATAAAACAAAAAAATACATACTCACCTCTTGTCGCTGGGGGCCAGGTGCCGATGTCCTGAGCAGGTGGGGACATCAGCGCGCTATGGGGGCCAGGTGCCGGTGTCACCGCTGGCTCAGGGCCTTGGCCCCTGAGATATTCACCTGTCCCCGGTCCACCGCTGAGCGCAGCTCCATCTTCCGGGTCTCTGCAGACTGTTCAGGCGCACACTAACTACATCATCGCACACTCTGACCTGAACGTCACAGCCAGAGGACGCAGAGGATAGAGCGGCGCGCAACGGTGGACCATCCGCACAATCTTGCGTTGAAATCTCTCAATTTTTCTTTTCCTTCCACATCTAGGGAGGTTAGCCACAGTGCCATGGGCTTTAAACTTCTTGATGACACTGCGCACGGAAGACACAGGAACATTCAGGTCTTTGGAGATGGACTTGTAGCCTTGAGATTGCTCATGCTTCCTAACAATTTGGTTTCTCAAGTCCTCAGACAGTTCTTTGGTCTTCTTTCTTTTCTCCATGCTCAATGTGTTACACAGAAGGAGGACACAGGACAGAGGTTGAGTCAACTTTAATCCATGTTAACTGGCTGCAAGTGTGATTTAGTTATTGCCAACACCTGTTAGGTGCCACAGGTAAGTTACAGGTGCTGGTGATTACACGAATTAGAGAAGCATCACATTTTTCAAACAGTGCCAATACTTTTGTCCACTCCCTTTTTTAGGTTTGGTGTGGAATTATATCCAATTTGGCTTTAGGTCAATTCTTTTTGTGTTTTTTCATTGAAGACTAATTAATTGAAGATAATAATACCAAAGAATTTGTGTTTGCAATCATTTTCAGGAAGAAACTGAGTATTATCTGACAGAATTGCAGGGGTGCCAATACTTTTGGCCACCACTGTATACGGTAACTTTTTTGATCACTTTTTTTAATTTTCTGACGCAGAATGAACAAAATCTTGCTATTCAAATATTGTTTACATTTTTTTTACACTGTTCACCATGCCTAATATGTATATTTATAAGATACTAGATGGTGGCCCGATTCTAACGCATCGGGTATTCTAGAATATGTATGTAGTTTATTTATGCATGGCTCCGCTCCCACCCTCCCATCCTTGAATGCATGGCTCCGCTCCCATCCTCCCATCCTGTATACATGGCTCCGCTCCCACCCTATATACATGGTTCCGCTCCCACCCTCCCATCCTATATACATGGCTCCGCTCCCACCCTCCCATCCTAATACATGGCTCTGCTCCCACCCTCCCATCCTGTATACATGGCTCCGCTCCCACCCTCCCATCCTTGTATGTATGGCTCCACTCCCACCCTCCCATCCTGTATACATGGCTCCGCTCCCCCCTCCCATCCTTGTATGCATGGCTCCGCTCCCCCCTCCCATCCTTGTATGCATGGCTCCGCTCCCCCCTCCCATCCTTGTATGCATGGCTCCGCTCTCACCCTCCCATCCTTGTATGCATGGCTCCGCTCCCCCCTCCCATCCTTGTATGCATGGCTCCGCTCTCACCCTCCCATCTTTGTATGCATGGCTCCGCTCCGCCCTCCCATCCTTGTATGCATGGCTCCGTTCCCACTCCCATCCTTGTATGCATGGCTCCAATCCCCCCTCCCATACTTGTATGCATGGCTCCGCTCCCCCTCCCATCCTTGTATGCATGGCTCCGCTCCCCTCCCATCCTTGTATGCATGGCTCCGTTCCCCCTTCCCATCCTTGTATGCATGGCTCTGCTCCCCCTTCCCATCCTTGTATGCATGTCTCTGCTCCCCCTCCCATCCTTGTATGCATGGCTCCACTCCCCCCTCCCATCCTTGTATGCATGGCTCCTCTCCCTCCTCCCATCCTTGTATACATGGCTCCGCTCCCCCCTCCCATCCTTGTATGCATGGCTCTGCTCCCCCCTTCCATCATTGTATGCATGGCTCCGCTCCCCCCTCCCATCCTTACATGCATGGCTGGGCTCCCCCGTCCTCCTCCATCATACTTACCCTCCTCGCTCCGTCGCTGCATCTCTATGCCGGCGTGTCAGCTTCTCTGTGGTGCGGTCACGTGGTACCGCTCATTAAGGTCATGAATATGGACGCCACGTCTATGGGAGTGGAGTCGTGTCCATATTCATAACCTTAATGAGCGGTACTACGTGACCGCTCATCACAGGATAGAAGCAGACGCAGCGGACAGGGATGCAGGCACAGAAGGTGAGTATTGTGGTGTAGTGACTAATGTGGCACCTAGGGGGCGCTGTATAAGTTGCTCAAATTATGCATGGAGGCATGAGATGGATGGGGAAACCAGTCCCTGGTAGGGTGATAAATGGAAAGTATGTGTCGCAGAGCTACTCTGTGCTGTAGGTCAGTAATGTTGTTCTGCCACTTGTAGTCCCATAAGAGTTCTGATTGTTGTTAAGGGTGAACCTACAGGGTTAGCTTGTGAGCTGGGTGGGACATGCTAACCACACATACACCGCCCACTGGTGGTGGGAGAATGAATGTTACATACTGGTGATTGTATGTGTTGTGAAGGACCTGTGATGAGGTCATGAACAGGTGACCAGACCATATGCTTCATACCTTGGCTTGGGGAGTGGCTACAGGTATGTAAGGCAGTGTTGGGCACATGGAGATTGTTGTTGTGTTGGAGACTGAGGAGTCTCTGGAAGTCTGGCTGAGACAGTGGAGAGTGTGTCCTGCACAGGGCTGCCTGGAAGGTTCCTGGAAGGTCTGTCGGTGTTGGAAGATCCTGGGGTTGGATCGAATTCCTGGAAGCACGTGGTGAGACTTGGAACTTGGTAGCCAGGGTGTTGGACGGGGGTCCTGAATAGCACCCGGACAGGACACTTGGGTGTGCGGAGCCTGTGACGGTCCCACACTGAGAACCATGCGGTTCTATTGAGGAGTTTGGCTGGAGTCAGCCTGGAAGTGACTTTCTGTTACAGTGTGTCAGTGAGCACCGGAAGCGAGTCCAGATCACCCGGGAAGGCACCTGGCGGTCCCAGCTGGCTTACAGCCGCTTAGTCAAGCCCGTCCCATGCAAGGGTGCGTCTGGGAACAGTAGTTTGCAAAGCTGGAATGCATTGATGTTTTAGTCATGTTTTGTTACCTGGTGTTTAACGTGAAAGTAAACAATTGATTTTGGACTAAAAGCGTGTGTGTTGCCTCATAACTGCGGTCCGGCCCTTGCATACCAGAGCGAATCCCTACAGTATGTACATGGAGATGACCCGCGGCTACCGTCGGGAGATCAGCGGCGGTGTGCCTGTCACTGATTGGTCGCGTCCAATCACTTCCGGCCGGGCGTGACCACTCAGCGACGCAGCATTTCCGTTACAGACGGAAGTGAAAAGTTAGACAATTATATAGTAGATAGGTGCTTCTCACAAAATTAGAATATCATTAAAATGTTAATTTATTTCAGTTCTTCAATACAAAAAGTGAAACTCATATATTATATAGAGTCATTACAAACAGAGTGATCTATTTCAAGTGTTTATTTCTGTTAATGTTGATGATTATGGCTTACAGCCAATGAAAACCCTAAAGTCATTTATCTCAGTAAATTAGAATACTTTATAACACCAGCTTAAAAAATGATTTTAAAATCCGAAGTGTTGGCCTACTGAAATGTGTGTTCAGTAAATGCACTCAATACTTGGTTGGGGCTCCTCTTGCATCAATTACTGCATCAATGCGGCGTGGCATGAAGGCGATCAGCCTGTGGCACTGCTGAGGTGTTATGGAAGCCCAGGTTGCTTTGATAGCAGCCTTCAGCTCATCTGCATTGTTGGGTCTGGTGTCTCATCTTCCTCTTGACAATACCCCATAGATTCTCTATGGGGTTAAGGTCAGGCGAGTTTGCTGGCCAATCAAGCACAGTGATACTGTTGTTTGTAAACCAGGTATTGGTACTTTTGGTTAAATCTACAGTAGCACTACAATATAGTCCAGAATGTAATAAAAATATATTGTATTCTAAGAAAACATTCTAAAAGAGATCATGTTAGGAATGAGGAGAAAGTTAAAGGAAGACATTGGAACAGAAATCTCAATAGAAGAAATAAGGACTATCAAGGGATTAAATGGAACCGGTCACTAGATTCCTGCTCACAGCAATATGAATCAAAGCCTAGCTACTCAGTCAGTTTGACATGGGCCTTATTCAAATCCATGTTGTATCTATCTTTTTCAAAGATACAACATGTTCCAATTACTGTCTACAGGGCTGTTCACATATCTGTGTTTTTTCACGTGCAAAACTTAAGGGACTTGTCTGTTGTTTTCCCATGAATGAAAAGTTCCAATACAAAAGTATGGGTCCGTGAAAAACATACAGTACATGAATGGCATCTACAATTGTGCTCAAAAGTTTACATACCCCGGCAGAATTTTTGCTTTCTTGTCCTTTTTTTCAGAGAATATGAATGATAACACCAAAACTTTTTCTCCACTCATGGTTAGTAGTTGGGTGAAGCAATTTATTGTCAAACTACTGTGTTTTCTCTTTTTAAATCATAATGACAACCCAAAACATCCAAATGACCCTGATCAAAAGTTTACATACCCTGGTGATTTTGACCTGATAACATGCACGGAAGTTGATACAAATGGGTTTGAATGGCCACTAAAGGTAACATCCTCACCTGTGACAAATGCCAGGAAAATTGTTCGGGATGCAAAGAAAGACCCACAAATAACATCAGCTGAAATACTGGACTCTCTGAAAACTAGTGGTGTGGCTGTTTCAAGATGCACAATAAGGAGGCTTTACAGACAGTCAACTCAGAGAAGCAGAAAACCACCGGATCTCTGAATTCAAGAGTATTTGTGTTCTTTAGGTGCGAGTACAAATGAAGTCCTGTCCCCCATAACCTATGGTTCAGGGTGACCCAGAGGGGTTTTTCTTTTTTTTTTTTAGACACAACAAAACCAAAAAGGGGCTGACTTCTACTTTTATATACATTTCTTTCAAGGTTTTCTTTTTAGTTACAGTGGGTTGGGAAAGTATTCAGACCCCTTTAAATTTTTCACTGTTTAATTGCAGCCATTTGGTAAATGCAAAAACGTTCAAATACGTTTCATTTTTTCATTTTTTTTACACTCTGCACCCCATCTTGACTGAAAACAAACAGAAATGTAGAAATTTTTGCAAATTTATTAAAAAAGAAAAACTGAAACATCACATGGTATTCAGACCCTTTGCTCAGTATTGAGTAGAAGCACCTTTTGAGCTAGTACAGCCATGAGTCTTCTTGGGAATGATGCAACAAGTCTTTCACTCCTGGATTTGGGGATCCTCTGCCATTCTTCCTTGCAGATCCTCTCCAGTTCCGTCATATCGGATGGTGAACGTTGAAGGACAGCCATTTTCAGGTCTCTCCAGAGATGCTCAATTGGGTTTAGGTCAGGGCTTTGGCTGGGCCAGTCAAGAATGGTCACAGAGTTGTTCTGAAGCCACTCCTGTTATGTTAGCTGTGTGCTTAGGGTCATTGTCTTGTTGGAAGGTGAACCTTCCGCCAAGTCTGAGGACCAGAGCACTCTGGAAGAGGTTTTCATCCAGGATATCTCTGTACTTGGCCGCATACATGTTTCCTTCAATTGCAACCAGTTGTCCTGTCGCTGCAGCTGAAAAACACCCCCACAGCATGTTGCGGTCACCACCATGTTTCACTGTTGAGATTGTATTAGGCAGGTGATGAGCAGTGCCTGGTTTTCTCTACACATACCACTTAGAATTATCACCAAAAAGTTCTATCTTCGTCTCATCAGACCAGAGAATCTTATTTCTCATAGTCTGGGAGTCCTTCATGTATTCTTTAAGCAAACTCTATTAGGGCTTTCATATGTCTTGCACTGAGGAGAGGCTTCCGTCGGGCCACTCTGCCATAAAGGCCCGACTGGTGAAGGGCTGCAGTGATACAGTTGACTTTGTGGAACTTTCTCCCATCTCCCTACTGCATCTGTGGAGCTCAGCCACAGTGATCTTGGGATTCTTCTTTACCTCTCTCACCAAGGTTCTTCTCCCACGATTGCTCAGATTGGCTGGACAGCCAAGTCTAGAAAGACTTCTGGTGGTCCCAAACTTCTTCAATTTAAGGATTATGGAGACCACTGTGCTCTTAGGAACCTTGAGTACTGCAAAAATTCCTCTGTAACCTTGGCCAGATATGTGCCTTGCCACAATTCTGTCTCTGCGCTCACTGGCCAGTTCCTTTGACCTCATGATTCTCATTTGATCTGACATGCACTGTAAGCTGAGGTCTTATATAGACAGGTGTGTGCCTTTACAAATCAAAAAAGAGAAAAAAGACTAGACTAATAATGATAAGCACACCCACAGAATGAGAAGTAAAAAAGTAGCTTTTATTTCAACAGTTTATATATACAGTACAGACCAGAAGTTTGGACACACCTTCTCATTCAAAGATTTTTCTGTATTTTCATGACTATGAAAATTGTACATTCACACTGAAGGCATTAAAACTATGGATTAACACATGTGGAATTATATACTTAACAAAAAAGTGTGAAACAACTGAAAATATGTCTTATATTCTAGGTTCTTCAAAGTAGCCACCTTTTGCTTTGATTACTGCTTTGCACATTCTTTGCATTCTCTTGATGAGCTTCAAGAGGTAGTCACCGGAAATGGTTTTCACTTCCCAGGTGTGCCCTGTCAGGTTTAATAAGTGGGATTTCTGGCCTTATAAATAGGGTTGGGACCATCAGTTGTGTTGTGCAGATGTCTGGTGGATACACAGCTGATAGTCCTACTGAATGAATGTGAATGTTAGAATGTGTATTATGGCAAGAAAAAAGCAGCTAAGTAAAGAAAAACGAATGCCCATCATTACTTTAAGAAATGAAGGTCAGTCAGTCCGAAAAATTGGGAAAACTTTGAAAGTGTCCCCAAGTGCAGTTGCAAAACCCATCAAGCGCTACAAAGAAACTGGCTCACATGAGGACCGCCCCAGGAAAGGAAGACCAAGAGTCACCTCTGCTTTTGAGGATAAGTTTATCCGAGTCACCAGCCTCAGAAATCGCATGTTTACAGCAGCTCAGATTAGAGACCAGGTCAATGCCACACAGAGTTCTAGCAGCAGACACATCTCTACAACAACTGTTAAAAGGAGACTTTGTGCAGCAGGCCTTCATGGTAAAATAGCTGCTAGGCAACCACTGCTAAGGACAGGCAACAAGCAGAAGAGACTTGTTTGGGCTGAAGAATACAAGGAATGGACATTAGACCAGTGGAAATCTGTGCTTTGGTCTGATGAGTCCAAATTTGAGATCTTTGGTTCCAACCACCGTGTCTTTGTACAACACAGAAAAGGTCAACGGATGGACTCTACATGCCTGGTTCCCACCGTGAAGCATGGAGGAGGAGGTGTGATGGTGTAGGGGTGCTTTGCTGCTGACACTGTTGGGGATTTATTTAAAATTGAAGGCATACTGAACCAGCATGGCTAACACAGCATCTTGCAGTGGCATGCTATTCCATCCGGTTTGCGTTTAGTTGGACCATCTTTCATTTTTCAACAGGACAATGACCCCAAACACACCTACAGGCTGTGTAAGGGCTATTTGACCAAGAAGGAGAGTGATGGGGTGCTACGCCAGATGACCTGGCCTCCACAGTCACCAGACCTGAACCCAATCGAGATGGTTTGGGGTGAACTGGACAGCAGAGTGAAGGCAAAAGGGCCAACAAGTGCTAACCATCTCTGGGAACTCCTTCAAGACTGTTGGAAGACCATTTCCGGTGACTACCTCTTGAAGCTCATCAAGAGAATGCCAAGAGTGTGCAAAGCAGTAATCAAAGCAAAAGGTGGCTACTTTGAAGAACCTAGAATATAAGACATATTTTCAGTTGTTTCACACTTTTTTGTTAAGTATATAATTCCACATGTGTTAATTCATAGTTTTGATGCCTTCAGTGTGAATGTACAATTTTCATAGTCATGAAAAGACAGAAAAATCTTTGAATGAGAAGGTGTGTCCAAACTTTTTGTCTGTACTGTACATATGTAGGACATACCAGTGTGTAGACACAATGGATTCAGGGCCCGATCACCTGAGAACAATTGCTGTACAGAGATACACTCCCTGAAACCAAATGTTGGAGCCATTAGTGAGAGAACGCTCACGCATGCGCATAAATTACCGCCAGTCATGACGTTTATAACGCAAGCGCAATGTCCATAATAGACAAATGATGCAGAGCGCATGCCCTGGTACCAGCTGTAAGCAGATCCACATAGGATCCGCTGATGTGAAAGTGATATGTGCCCGCTGTTTACAAATCAAGTCCTATCAGTTTAATGAAACACAGCTGGACTCCAATGAAGGAGTAGAACCATCTCAAGGAGGATCACAAGGAAATGGACAGCATTGACGCAATATGAGGGTCTGAGCAAAGGGTCTGAATACTTATGACCATGTGATATTTCAGTTTTTCTTTTTTAATAAATTTTAAAAAATTTCTACATTTCAGGTTTTTATCAGCCAAGATGGAGTGCAGAGTGCACATTAATGAGAAAAAAATGAACTTTTTTTCCATTTACCAAATGGTTGCAATGAAACAAAGAGTTAACTGAATACTTTCTGAACCCACTGTATATATATATATATATATATATATATATATAGACTTGAACCAGCAAGTCTGATCGCTTATAATACTGATGCATTGCCGTATATAGTGTAATTGCGGTTTTCCTACAACGCACAGCCTCTGTCTAACATTCACGGTCGTAGCTACGGAAACCAATGGCAAAGCCCCATGATAACCCATAGACTCTCCGCAATAAGAGCTGGTTAACAGACGCACCTAAATTATTAACAGAATGATCGCTCCAGACGCTGCTGTTACAGGCTGATGCCGATAATGTAATACAGCCAGCATCTGCTGTGTATAAAGCAGGCTACATACACTCCGCAGGGACCTGCAACGTAAATGCATTTCACAAGTCGTCTATGCGTTAATGTACAATGTGTATAGATTACAATTACTTACCAGGAATTTCAATATCCGAAACATCACTAAATTCCTCAATATTATTTTCTTTCTTGTAAACTTTTTTCTTTACATCTTGTAACAAAACAGTTGAACCGCCTGAAAATAAACACAAAAAAAGACAGGGCATTTACAAAAATGTTGTTCTTTTGCTATAGAAGAGAACCAGAAATATAAAACACTTTCTCTCATGAGTGTGTGTGTGTGTGTGTGTGTATGTATGTATACATACACACACGCACATATATATATATATATATATATATATACACACACTCATGGGCGAAAGCGTTTAGAACCCCGTGAAATTGTTCCAGAAAAGTGAAGTATTTTTCACAGAAAATAATAAATAGAATAAATAACTGCAATATCTCTTTCTATAACCATCAACAAGCTTCTTACACCTCTCAACCGGAATTTTGGACCACTCTTCTTTTGCAAACTGCTCCAGTTCTCTCATATTTGAAGGGAGCCTACTCCTAACAACAAATTTTACCATCTCTTCACAGGTGTTTAATGGGAATTAGATCTGGAGTCATTGCTGGACACTTCAGAACGCTTCAGTGCTTTGTTTCCATCCATTTCTGGATGCTTCTTGAAGTATGTTCAGGGTCATTGTCCTGCTGTAAGACTCATGACCTAGGATGCAAACCCAGCTTTCTTACACTGAGCACTACATTGCAACCCAATATCCCTGGTAATCTTCAGATTTCATGATGCCTTGCAAGCAGTCAAGGCATCCAGTGCCTGAGGCAGCAAAACATCTTTGAACTTCCAGGTCTTCTTTAGAGATGGTGTGATTTGTGTCCCATATTAAATAGATTTAGTTTCATCCGGTGCTGAAGAGGTTAATGACCCTTTCTATAGTGGTCAGAAACATGCAGCACCATTTAAGCTGCTTCTGATCTGGTCATGACCTCTTCCTATAAAAAACTAAATTTCCAGAGGAGCATTGCACGGCGAATAAGCCTCCTTACCTCGACACGCAGAGCTGTATGTCACTCTCACAAGGAGTAACCTTACCCCCAGACCCCAGTCCAGAGCCTCTCATCTAGCCAAATCAGATCTCTCCTACTTTGCACTGACGAGGACCACAGTCCGAAACCGTGTCTGCAATGGAGATCTGATTGGCTTTATCTAATCATATTACAAGACTCGTTAAAGGGTTGATTGTGACTTTTAGGATCGCTACTTCCAATAGTGGCGCTATAGAGTACAAGTCCTCTTTGTTTGAAGAGGCAATTTGCATATAAAAAACTAGTCATATTATTGTCCCTGCCAGTGAAAGATTGGTCTTTCTATGCTGTGTGCTAAAGCTAAGTGGTTGGAGTAGAGTTGTTGTAGTAGTGTTTTGTGGTTTGCTGTAGTATGTGTGTGTTTATCTCCTGGTACCTGTTACCATTTTGTTTATTCCTCCCTGTCCCTATCTTCCCTATTGTTAGGGCCCCGTCACACATAGCGACACACCAGCGATCGCGACAACGATATGAACTTGTCAGGATCGCTGATGTGTCGCTACATGATCGCTGGTGAGCTGGCAAACAGGCAGCTCAGGCAGCGATCAGGACAGCGACACTGCGGGTAACGTCGCTTAGTTACCCGCAGTGTACGTTGGATACCAGCCCGCTGGTGCAGGGAGCTGGTAACCAAGGTACACATCGGGTTTACAGGTGCTGCGCAGCACCTGGAAACCCATTGTGTACCTTGGTTACCAGCTCCCCTGCAGCAGCGTGCTGGTATCCAACGTACACATCGGGTTTCCAGGAGCCGCCTGGCGCCTGGATACCAGATGTGTACCTTGGTTACCAGCTGATCGCTGGTCTCCTGCCTGCCACACGCAGCGATGCGTGCTGGCCAGCAGGAGACCAGCGATCAAAAAAATGTCCAGGACATTCAGCGACGATCAGCGATACCTGGCAGGGGGCTGATCGTCGCTGAATGTCACACACAGCGATATCGCTGGGGAGATCGCTGTTGCGTCACAAAACTAGTGACTCAGCACCGATCTCGCTAGCGAGATCGCTGTGTGTGACGAAGGCTTAAGTTAGTGCTTTTGTATGATAAAGGTTTTCTGTTATCCCTGTTTTGTCTTTGTGTCTTGTTTACCTTTCATTTCTGTCCCATGACTCATGAAGGGGGGGAGTGGACAGATCAGGGTTTAACAGGAGCATAGTAAGATCAGAGACTCTGGCTTCAGTATAATCAAGAATACCTCCAGGAGAGGGATAGTTAGGGTCCCAGTTCCAGGGACAGTGTGAGGCCCCCCTTCCTTACCGAATACCGTCACAGCATGACACATCCACGGCTAGGGAGATTAGCTACAGTGCCATGGGTTGTAAACTTCTTGATTATGTTGCACATCATGGACAAAGGAACATCAAAGATCTCTGGAGATGGACTTGTAACTAGAGATGGGCGAACCTGAACAGTAAAGTTCAGCGTCCGTACCGAACACCTACTGTTCGGCTACGGACACCGAACACTGACTTTACCAGCAAGTCAGTGTTACTGTTTGGGTTCGACCCCCCGAACACCGGGCGTTTTTCATTCACATGACAGCGCAGCAAACACTGCTTCTAATCTGCGGTAAAATCATTACCGCCGGTCAGACAGAAGCAGTCCCCACGCTATCAAATAACAGCACAAGCCCACAGCTGTGATTGAAGGTAAAAAGTTTACCTCCGGTCACTGGCGTCAGCAGATGGGGCTACTGCCCCATCAGCGTACGCCTACTGCCGCTAATAACAGCGAGAGCACGTGGCAGCTGATGGCAGCATTCATCAGACGGCGCCTGTGCTCTAAATAATTTAAAAAACGGAGTGGATTCCCCTGTAGCTTTGATAACCAGTCAGGCAAAACTGACAGCTGGGTGCTGCAACCCTCAGCTGTCAGAGTTAGCAAGGTTGGTTATCAAGATTAGAGGGGTCCCCACACTGTTTTTTTGACATTATTTAAAAATTGTTTTTTGACAACTAGCCTTGCTAAAGCAGACAGCTAGGGGCTGGTATTTTCAGGCTGGTAAGGGGCCATGGATATTGGCCCCGCACAGCCTAAAAATAGAAGACCACAGCCGCCCAGAAAAGGCACATCTATTAGATGTGCCAATATTTGCGGTTTGCCCGACTCTTCCCACTTACCCTGTAGCGGTGTATCCTTTGCATTGCCCAGTGACATCAAGCCCACAGGCTAGTAATGGAGAGGGGTCTATATGACACCTATCCATTACTAACCCTATAGTTTTAACGTAAATTAACACAGAGCCAGAATAAAGTCCTTTAATTGAAAGAATGACACGGATTCTAATGGTTCTAAATCAGGGGTGGGGAACCTCAGGCCCCAGGGCCATTTACGGCCCTCGATGACCTTTTATCCGGCCCCCGGGCAGATTCTCAGGGACTGCTGTGCTTTGGCCAGGAGCTGTATTTTGATTGCCACCAGCTCATTAATTTCTTCTTGCTCTGTAAGTACACATGTAGTGTTCACTACTGAACATTGAAGGGCATGCAATGTAAGATTACGTCCTCACACCAGTGCCAGAGTCAGGATGTACTTTGTGGGCGGAGTTTGTATGGCCCCCGAAGGATGGTATAAATATCCAAATGGCCCTTGGCAGAAAAAATATTCCCCAACCCTGTTCTAAATTAAACCATACTCATGTCATCGCCCATTCCATTGAAGCCCTCGTCTCTTGTAATAAGAGAAAAATAAAAAACAACCATATCCCTCAACTGTCCATCATTCTGTCCCACATCCATGTCTGGGGGATAAACAGTTTTTAACCTGGACAGTGCCAAGATGCGACCGTCCTGGCTGAGAACCAACAAAGAAACAGAAGCAGTGCTTGCCGCGCTGTTATGCACATGGATGTTTGGGCCCCCTATTCAAGTGAATGGGATCCGGGTACTATTCTGGTATCCGAACTTTTTTTTTTTAAACTGTTTGGCCGAACCGCCGGACCTGAAAATCTAGGGGTCCGCCTATCTCTACTTGTACCCTTGCAAATTTGAACATGCATCACAAACTTGAAACAATGTTTACCGATATTTTTGGAAAGGTGCCAACAATTTTGTCTAGCCGATTTGTGGGATTTTGTGTGAAATTATGTCCAATTTGCCTTTTTTTTTGTTTTTTTTGTGTTGCTTTAATACATATATTTATTTCAATTGAGTGTATTACAAAACGTGTAATTGCAATAATTTTCTGGGAGAAATACTTCATTATCTGGAACAATTTCAAGGATGCCAACACTTTTCGCCATGACTGTATCAGCTGTTTGTCCCTTGACCTCAGAGCTGATGGACTGCAGTGTAGGCCAGCGCTACTCCTAACTAGCCTACCCTGCCTGCGGTGCTATTCCTCATCCTGGCAACGGGCCTCAGGAATGCCTGGTGACTGAACGGTGTTCAAGTGATGGGACTTTGGACTCAAGAATTTGGTGGCCCTGGCAAGGCCACACTTTCGAATGTGCTAGTCTCTGCGAATGGGGTAGGGTTATGGAGATGTCAAGAACTATCCCATGGCCCAGGTAAACATACGTACAAACCGTAGTTCCGTGTCACACCCAGTGGGAGTGGTCAAAGACTTGTTGCATGCTATTGGTATCGGTTGAAATTTTCCTTTTTTCTGTGAATTGTGGGCTAAAGCTCTACACTCAGTAGTCCAGTATGCCATCAGGCGTTGGCCATGGTAACAAAGTCACATGATGTAAACAATGAATTTCCATTCACTGAACTAGCTAGAAAGGAGGTTGAGGAAGCATCCCCTGAAGCCAATAGCACTGACCTGTAAGTTAACTTTGAGACTGCCCAGCTCAGAGACTCAGTAGTAAAATGTATTCTGGAAAATGTAAATTGGGTACCCCAGGATCTAATCTGTTTCTGCAAGGGGCCAGGCATACTGATTTCTGTGAGGGGAACAAAGTGGAGGAACAGGTAAAAGAACGCACCCTCAAGGCCCAAGAGGAAAAATCCAGGGGCTCGAGTGAGACAATTTAAGCCTGGGATTGAGTACTTGTGTTAGTGCCCGCAGGGAGAACAGGTTTCTTAACCAGTGGCAGGGGCCCTATAAGGTTTTAGAAAAGGTGGGAGAGGCAAACTATAAAGTACACCGACCAGGAAAAATGAAGCCCCATATATTATGGCAACGTGCTAAAACCCTGGAAGGACAGGGACTCGCTAGAAACCCCTTGAATGTTAGCCCACTTTGACATCCGGAATGTTGGCTTCTAAGTAGCTGCAAATTTGTCCCCTTCCCAAAGACCATATCGCCGGAAATTGGTACCCAAAAATAGGGGCAGGATCTTGGGTTTACCAAGAGACACACTGGTGTCATCAAACATGAGCCTCCTACTCAGGTCAATTTAAAGCCTTGTAGAATTCCCGAGGCCCACCGGGAGGGTAGTCTCAGAGGAGGCAATACAAAACCGGCCAAGCGACCCCTCATAAAATCAATGATGGTAAAGCAGCCCCCAGTGGGCTACCTAAGGCCTAAACCCTACCAGAGCGAGTGAATCCCTACAAAATATATATAGATATATATAACTGACACACGCACACAAATATATGACTTAAAGGGAATCTGTCACCCCATTTTTGGACTATGAGTTGTGACCACCGCCATCAGGGGCTTATCTACAGCATTCTGTAATGATGTGGATAAGCCCCCGATGTCCGATTCGCTAGAAGATGGGATGCGCCGAAACGGACCGCGACGCCCATCGGACCGGATGGCGGACCACCCCTGGGTGAATATATCTAACTCGTTTTTATTCACTTTCAGGTGACATCGGGGGCTTATCTACAGCATTACAGAATGCTGTAGATAAGCCCCTGATGGCGGTGGTCGCATCTCATAGTCCAAAAATGGGGTGACAGACTCCATTTAAGACAGACATGTATTTCTGAGACTTGGTGTCTCCACATTTCAAAAAAATAATTGTCACACACCACTTAAGTAGCATCAATTTCCACAGAGAAGACACAGTATAATAGGTCTCTGACACACCTTCTACTACAGGTAACCCACTAGATGGAGACCCAACTTGGAGTCTCTACATTTCAAAAAATAGTTTGTAACATCAGCAGCAGTAGCAACAACTGTCACAGAAGCCACAACAAAGACGGCATAGACTGCAATAGCGCAAGATCAAAGCATGACACTAAAAACGACACCATTGCCTAGTCTGCCCAATCTGCGCCTGTGGTGCAAAAGTCATCGGAGATCCATGACTTGTCTATTTTGATGAAAGTTAGGCGTTCTACACTTACAGGGAACAGCCGGATGCGCTTATCCGTCAGGACACCAGCATCGCTGAAGACATGTTCTGAGAGAATGCTGGTTGCTGGGCATGACAAAACCTCCAAGGAGTGACTGGCAAGCTTAGGTCACTCTTCCATTTTTGAAGACCATAATGTAAAAGGGTCCCCCGTAATGGCATTGATATTGAGCTCCAGATACTCCTGCACCATCCTCTGCAGCCATTCACGTGTTAGACTTGTACTCTGTTCTGCTGGTGCACGGGCTGGTCTAAATTGCTTATGCTACTTACGCTACTGCTGCTGCTGTTTAGGCAATGACGCATTGATGTTCCCTGGGTTGGACGTCTAGAACTGGATGGACACTGTGTGCCTCACTGCTGTCTTGAGGAAAACCACGCTTAAGACTGTCTACAAGCGCATTTCGATACTCCAGCAAGCATACATCCGGGGGGGTGGGGAAGCATATGGCTAAATAAACTGAGGATCTAACAGAGTGGCAACCCAGTAGTCAGCACTATTTCTAACCCGAAACCCTAGAATACGGGCATCATGTTGAAGATAGTGCAGCAAGAAGGAGCTCATGTGTTGGGCGCTTCCATGAGGTCCAAGTCCATGCTGTGTTGGTGGTGGCGTAACACTCAAGGCTGCTTCTTCTGTCCCCTCCCGCCAACTACGGACAACAGAGAGAGGATCATTTTTCTCTTCATCTCCGGACTGTTGAGTGTCCATTACCTCGTCCTCCTCCATTTGATCCTCGGCTCCTGCATCTTCACTAACTGTTTGTCTGATACCATGAGCTCCCATTGATCGCTGTAAGCCACCCTCCCTGTTGTGAATGGGTTTGAGATGAGTTCTGAGCAGAGGCTCCCTCTGGTGGTTACAAGCGGTACTAGTGAGGATTGTGAGGACTGGGAATCAGGTGTTACTGATTGGTCTTATATAAGGGAGTCATTTTCCCATCAGGGTTGCCGGTGATCAATTGTTCTGGTCTGAATCCTTTTTCCAGTTTCCCTTGTAGCCTGCTGTGTCGTGTCTGCATCTCCTGCTATCAGATAAGACAATTTCTTATTTTGTGTTTTTGCTATATTTTTGCATTTTGTCCTGCACTTCTGTGGGGGCCTTCAGGGTCCCCTCCGGGGGCTTTTGCCCTCTCAGTTTAGTCCAGCCACTGTGTTTTGTACTTTTGCTTTTTCCAGTTTTTTCAGTGGCTGCTGTTTTGTTTTTGTTACACCAGAGAACTAATTTAGGTGGTAGAGGTCGTGTGATCTCAGGTGATTTTGAAATTAGTAGAGTTGGTGTTTTTTCAGGGTTTTCTGAGATTGCAGTAAGTACCCTTCCTATCCTTTTCTATTTAGATAGTTTGGGCCCCAGCGTTTGCTCTTACTTTTTCTTTCTGTGTCAGTATTTCCTCTTGTCTAACCGCCATTACATGTTTGGGGGCTTTCTATTATCTTTGGGGTTCTGCTCCGGGGCAGATAGCTTTCCTATTTCTATCTTTAGGTGTAGTTAGTTTCTCAGGCTGTGACGAGGCGTCTAGGACCAACGTAGGAACACTCCACGGCTGCCTCTAGTTGCGGTGGTTAGTCAGGGTACTGCAATCTCATAGATTCCAACTGCTCTGGTGTATTTCCTTTTTTACCTGCACTCCTCAGCTACCGTAACATAACAGTATCACCGGCCATAAAAATTGTATGGTACTCACAGAAGGGAAAAAATATTTTGAAGGAAGAAAAGTTGTCAGAGATATTTTTCTGTTTGTTGCATTTTTTTTTTTTTCCCTCTGTATCTCTGGGTGCTGGGGAGGATCTTTTCTCCCAATGGAGTTTGCACAGTTGTCTGGCCGTGTGGATCAGCTTGCCACTGAGGTTCGGAGTATTGCTATCTATCTTGCTAGGTTGCCTGTTGTGGAACCTAGAATTCCCATGCCAGATTTGTTTTTAGGGGATCGAGCTAAGTTTCAGAATTTCAAAAATAATTGTAAATTGTTTCTTGCCTTAAAATCTAAGTCCTCAGGAAACGCAGCGCAGCAGGTTCAAATTATCATCTCTCTCCTGCGCGGCGATCCTCAGGATTGGGCTTTTTCCCTGATACCTGGGGATCCTGTTTTGAGTGATGTTGATGCATTTTTTCAGGCTTTGGGGTTATTGTACGATGAGCCTAATGTCACTGATCAAGCTGAAAAAGCCTTGTTGGCATTAAATCAGGGGCTTGATGACGCTGAGTTATACTGTCAGAGATTCCGTAGGTGGGCAGTCCTGACCAAATGGAATGACGACGCTTTGGCGGCCCTTTTCCGGAAGGGTCTGTCGGATAATGTAAAGGATGTTATGGTGGGATTCCCTGTCCCCTCTGGTCTCAATGATTCTATGTCATTAGCGATTCAAATTGACAGACGTTTGCGTGAGCGGAGAAGTATGCGTGGAGTGGTGTTGCCTTGTGAGCCAGCTGCTGAGCCCATGCAGTGTGATGGAGTGGTGTCTGGGGCACAGCGTCATGAGTTTCGAAAGCGCAATGGGTTATGTTTCTACTGTGGTGATGCCTCTCATGCTATTTCAGTCTGCCCTAAGCGGGGAAGACATTTTGCACGCTCAGTTGTCTTGGGTAGTGTTCAGACTAAGTTTTTATTAACTGTCACTCTGATATGCTCTCTGTCCTCATTTTCTGCTCAGGCTTTCGTTGATTCTGGAGCAGCTATTAACCTGATGGATTATGATTTTGCTAAACGTTGTGGGTTTCCCTTGATACCCCTACAGAAGTCTATTCCTTTACTGGGGATCGATTCTACCCCTTTGGCTGAGAATAAACCCCAGTTTTCTACTCAGGTGATAATGAGGGTTGAACCTGATCACCAGGAGTGCTGCAAATTTTTGGTTCTATATAATCTGCATGACATTATAGTGCTGGGTTTCCCTTGGTTACAGTCTCATAATCCTGTTTTGGATTGGAAATCTGTGTCTGTAACCAGTTGGGGCTGCCAATGTGTTAATACCAACACTCCTGTTTTTTCTGCCTCCCCCAGGCTGAGGATGTTCCTGACTTTTTGTTTGATTTTTCTGATGTGTTTAGCGAAAGTAAATCTGCATCCTTGCCTCCCATAGGAGCTATGACTGCGCTATTGAATTAGTGCCAGGTAGTAAATTCCCTAAAGGTCGCCTTTTTAACTTGTCTGTACCTGAACATGACGCTATGCGGTCTTATATCAAGGAATCATTGGAGAAGGGTCATATCAGACCATCCTCTTCACCCTTAGGTGCCGGTTTTTTCTTTGTGGCCAAAAAAGATGGTTCATTAAGGCCGTGTATTGATTATCGTCTCTTGAACAATATTACTGTGAAATATCAATACCCGTTACCCTTGATTTCTGACCTGTTTTCCAGGGTGAAAAACGCTACTTGGTTTACCAAGCTTGACCTCAGGGGGGCGTATAACCTTATTCGCATTAAGCACGGGGATGAATGGAAGACGGCATTTAACACCCCTGAAGGGCATTTTGAGTACCTTGTGATGCCTTTTGGGCTCACTAATGCTCCTTCCGTCTTCCAGTCCTTCATGAATGACATTTTCAGGGATTTTGTGGACAAGTTTCTGATTGTTTATTTGGATGATATCTTGATTTTTTCTAATCACTGGGACTCTCATGTGAAACATGTTCGAACTGTATTCCAGATTTTGAGAGAGAATGCTCTGTATGTGAAGGGATCAAAGTGTCTTTTTGGCGTACAGAAGATCTCATTTCTGGGATTCATTTTGTCCCCATCTGTTATTGAAATGGACCCGGTCAAGGTTCAGGCCATCTGTGATTGGGTCCAACCTACTTCATTAAAGGCTCTTCAGAGATTTTTGGGTTTTGCCAATTTTTATCGTAAATTTATTGGTAATTTCTCGGTTATTGTTAAACCATTAACTGATTTGACCAGAAAGGTTTCTGATGTGGTGAATTGGCCTCCTGAGGCAGTCTCTGCGTTTCAGGAACTTAAACAGAGATTCACTTCTGCTCCTGTTCTACGGCAGCCTGATGTTTCTCTGCCATTTCAGGTGGAGGTTGATGCCTCTGAAATTGGGGCAGGTGCCGTTTTGTCACAAAAAGATCCAGAGACCTCTAAAAGTAACCCTTGTGCCTTTTTCTCTCGAAAATTTTCTCCTACTGAACGTAATTATGACGTGGGTAATCGGGAGTTATTGGCCATGAAGTGGGCTTTTGAAGAGTGGAGACATTGGCTGGAGGGAGCCAAACATCAGGTGGTGGTCCTTACGGACCATAAGAATCTGGTCTATCTGGAATCTGCCAAGCGACTCAATCCTAGACAGGCCAGGTGGGCCTTGTTTTTCACACGTTTTAATTTTGTGGTTTCCTTTCTTCCTGGCACTAAGAATGTTAAGGCGGATGCCCTCTCGAGGAGTTTCCTTGCGGACTCTCCTGAGCTATCTGATCCCTCTGTTATTTTGAAGGAGGGTGTAGTTCTTTCCGCCATCTCGCCCAATTTGAGACTTGCTCTGGAGGGGTGTCAGGAGGATAGGCCCGAGCGCTGCCCTGTTGGAAAATTGTTTGTCCCGGACCAATGGAAAAAGAGTGTGATGTCTGAGATTCATTGTTCCGCATTGGCTGGGCATCCCGGAATTTTTGGTACCAGAGACTTGGTTAGTCGGTCCTTTTGGTGGCCTACCTTGTCTCGCGATGCCAGGGAATTTGTGCAGTCCTGCGGGACTTGCTCTCGCTCCAAGCCTTGCTCTCGCTCTAGTGGTTTGTTGATGCCATTGCCTGTGCCCAAGAGACCATGGACCCATATCTCTATGGATTTCATTTCCGATCTTCCTGTTTCTCAGAGAATGACCACCATCTGGGTAATTTGTGATAGGTTTTCCAAAATGATACATCTTGTGCCATTACCTAAGTTGCCTTCCTCCTCTGAATTGGTGCCGTTGTTCCTTCAGCACGTGGTTCGTTTACACGGCATTCCTGAGAACATTGTGTCTGACAGAGGAGTCCAGTTTGTTTCCAGATTTTGGAGGACTTTTTGTTCTAAACTGGGTGTTCAATTGTCTTTCTCCTCGGCATTTCATCCTCAGACCAATGGTCAAACTGAGAGAACAAACCAGACATTGGAGACTTATCTAAGATGCTTTGTGTCTGCTGATCAGGATGACTGGGTCTCTTTTTTGCCTTTGGCTGAGTTTGCTCTTAATAATAGGGCTAGCTCTGCCACTTTGATGTCTCCGTTTTTCTGTAATTCTGGGTTTCACCCTCGATTTTCTTCAGGACAGACGGAGGCTTCTGTCTGTCCAGGTGTTGACTCTGTTGTTGAGCGTATGCAGCAGATTTGGGACCAGGTAGTGGAGAGGTTGTCCCTCTCTCAGGAGAAGGCCCAGCGGTTTGCTAACCGGCATAGGACTGATGGTCCTCGGTTTAAAGTGGGGGACTTGGTCTGGTTGTCCTCAAAGAATATTCCTATGAGAGTAGCATCTCCTAAATTTAAGCCTAGGTTCATTGGACCTTATAAGATCATGGAGATTATTAAGCCTGTTTCTTTTCGTTTGCTTCTTCCAGGGACATTTAAGATCCATAACGTGTTCCACAAGTCCTTGTTGAAGAGGTTTGTTGAGCCAGTGGTTCCTGCTGCTGTGCCTCCTGACCCTGTTTTGGTTGAGGGCAATCTGGAGTATGTGGTTGAGAAAATATTGGATTCTCGTTTTTCTAGACGAAGACTCCAGTATTTGGTTAAATGGAGAGGTTATGGTCAGGAAGACAATTCTTGGGTGTTTGCTTCGGACATCCATGCTAGGAGACTTATCCTTGCGTATCATAGAACTCATCCTGACCGACCTGGTTGCTCAAATGAGGGTTCGGTGACCCCTCCTCAAGGGGGGGTACTGTTGTGAATGGGTTTGAGATGAGTTCTGAGCAGAGGCTCCCTCTGGTGGTTACAAGCGGTACTAGTGAGGATTGTGAGGACTGGGAATCAGGTGTTACTGATTGGTCTTATATAAGGGAGTCATTTTCCCATCAGGGTTGCCGGTGATCAATTGTTCTGGTCTGAATCCTTCTTTCCAGTTTCCCTTGTAGCCTGCTGTGTCGTGTCTGCATCTCCTGCTATCAGATAAGACAATTTCTTATTTTGTGTTTTTGCTATATTTTTGCATTTTGTCCTGCACTTCTGTGGGGGCCTTCAGGGTCCCCTCCGGGGGCTTTTGCCCTCTCAGTTTAGTCCAGCCACTGTGTTTTGTACTTTTGCTTTTTCCAGTTTTTTCAGTGGCTGCTGTTTTGTTTTTGTTACACCAGAGAACTAATTTAGGTGGTAGAGGTCGTGTGATCTCAGGTGATTTTGAAATTAGTAGAGTTGGTGTTTTTTCAGGGTTTTCTGAGATTGCAGTAAGTACCCTTCCTATCCTTTTCTATTTAGATAGTTTGGGCCCCAGCGTTTGCTCTTACTATTTTCTTTCTGTGTCAGTATTTCCTCTTGTCTAACCGCCATTACATGTTTGGGGGCTTTCTATTATCTTTGGGGTTCTGCTCCGGGGCAGATAGCTTTCCTATTTCTGTCTTTAGGTGTAGTTAGTTTCTCAGGCTGTGACGAGGCGTCTAGGACCAACGTAGGAACGCTCCACGGCTGCCTCTAGTTGCGGTGGTTAGTCAGGGTACTGCAATCTCATAGATTCCAACTGCTCTGGTGTATTTCCTTTTTTACCTGCACTCCTCAGCTACCGTAACATAACACCTCCCATGGAACCCACCTGTGCGACAACAGTCCGGAAATTTGAGATATTGTTATCCCTTCCGCATCCTCCTGTGCTTCTAACTCCTCCTCTGGGACCATCACCTCCTTACGCAAATTATTCAAAGTGTGCTCCAGCATGTAGATGTCAGACTGATGCTGATGACAGCATCGTCAACACTAACCATCTTAGTAGCCATTTTAAAAGTGTGCAGAAGGGTGAAGAGGTCCTTCACCTGTGTCCAGTTCGAAAGCGTGATTTGCACCACGTCCGGACTGCGTTGGCCCAGGCTATGCAAAAGGACATTCTGCACCAGGGTTCGTCGCTGCTGCCACAGCCACTGTAACATGTGCAGAGTGGAATTTCACAATGTCGTAACATTGCTAATCAAATGGTTAACTGGTAGGCTGAAAGACCTCTGTAGCGATGCAAGTCGATGACCTGCGGGGTTGCGATCATAGCAAATGAGCACACAGTGACTTTGCTTTCTGCAGCAGCACATCCATGCTGGGATACTGGCTGAGAAATCGCTGTATGTAGCGCCGGCGTCGGCGTCCCTGCCCTCTGCCAGGCAGGGACGCTGTTCCCCTCACCCCTCTGCTCCAGGTCCGGCGTCCTCCTGCCGCTCTGCTGGCGGCGCACGCTCCTTTCCTGCCACTGTGCTTAGGGCGCGCGCGCGGGCGCTGCCCTCCCTTTTAAAGGGGCCGCGCGCGTCGTCCTAAGGAGTCCCCGGCCAATGGCCGGAGGACTTCACCTTATATAAGGCCCCTCCTCCAAAATGGAGGTGCCCGAGCAATGTTGTTGCACTGTTCACTACTCTGCTTCAGTCCTCAGGGTCCTTGCCAGATACCTGTCTGATTCCTGCCAGGTTGCTGTCTGTTACCTGCCTGCTAGCCCACCTGGGAGCGCTCATCTGTTACCTGCCTGCTGGCCTACCTGGAGGCTCTGCCGTCACGTACCGTGATCTTCTGCTATTCCAGTGACTCTCGCCCGCTCACCTGGGAGCGCTCATCTGTTACCTGCTTGCTAGCACACCTGGGAGCGCTCATCTGTTACCTGCCTGCTAGCCTACCTGGAGGCTCTGCCGTCACGTACCGTGATCTTCTGCTATTCCAGTGACTCTCGCCCGCTCACCTGGGAGCGCTCATCTGTCACCTGCCTGCTAGCCTACCTGGAGGCTCAGCCATCACAGGTCGTATCTACCTTCTTCCAGAGACTGCCCCGGTCACTTGCCGTGACCTCCTGCCCTCTCATCCAGAGACTGCCCCAGTCACTTGCCGTGACCTCCTGCCTACTCATCCAGAGACTGCCCCGGTCACTTGCCGTGACCTTCTGCCCATTCGTCCAGAGACTGCCCCGGTCACTTGCCGTGACCTCCTGCCTACTCATCCAGAGACTGCCCCGGTCACTTGCCGTGACCTCCTGCCCACTCATCCAGAGACTGCCTCGGTCACTTGCCGCGACTTCCTGCCCGTTCATCCAGAGACTACCCCGGTTATCTGCTGTTACTACCTGCCCATCCACCCTGGTCGCCACCCGCTCTCTTACAAGGTCCGCCCCTTTGTATAGTAGCTCAGAGGTTCCGCCTCCCAGACCCGTTACAGTTTGCTCGGCCCATGGAACCCGGTGGCGCCCAAGTTCCCTCCATCTCGGACCTGTGTCATGAACTGTCCCGTCAGAAGTCCCAACAGGAGTCCATCCTGGGTCACCTGCGGAATGTCAGTTCTCGCCTGGACACTCTGACAGCTCCACCAGCAACCACCGCTGGTGCCATGACTCGCAATCCGGCAGCCCTCTGCTCCCCAATACCATGGACTCCTGTCAAGGACCCCGGCTCTCCGCACCTCCTTGCTTCGGAGGCGACCCTGCTCAGGCTCGGGGCTTCATTAATCAGTGCACTCTGCACTTTGAACTCCTCTCCCACCAGTTTAACTCCGACCGGGCCAAAATTGCCTTCATCATGTCCCATCTCACTGGGGAGGCCCTGGCCTGGCTGAATCCTTTTTGGGAGAGAGGAGATCCTCTGGTGTCCGACCTGCCTGCCTTTCTCGCGGCTTTTCGGAAGGTCTTTGACGAACCCGGACGAAAGATCTCATCCGCATCATCTCTGCTACGCCTCCGTCAGGGAAATCTCACCGTGGGCCAATATGCCATACGGTTTCGTACCCTTGCATCGGAGCTGGCCTGGGACAACGACGCTCTGGTATCCGTTTTCTGGGAGGGTTTGTCCGGCCATATTAAAGATGAACTCGCCGGTCGGGACATTCCTACCACTCTCGATGACCTTATAACTCTCGCCACCCGGATTGACCTACGGTTCCAGGAGCGGGCCAAAGAGGTCACCCGTGAGAGGAGGTTTCCACGTCTAGCTCCTACGTTTCAGAAACCCGTCACTCCCTCCGTTTCTCCCCAATTACACTCTCCTGAGCCTATGCAGGTCGACCAGACCAAGATGGTCAAAACCCGTCAGGACTTACGCCGTGCCGAGGGGAGTTGCTTCTACTGTGGCAGTAAGGAGCATCGGATTCGTACCTGTCCGGAGAGATCGGGAAACGCTTGTGTCTAGGTTCGCTCAGAGAGGTCGACCTAGACAAGGAGAAAGCCTCTCCATCTCTGCTGCTGTCAGTCTCAATTCTCTGTGGGGAGAATCGTTATTTTGAACTAGCCCAACTTGACTCTGGAGCAGCCGGGAATCTTATGTCACAGTCCCTGGTAGAAAAATACCGCATTCCCACCAAACCTCTGGTTGTACCTTTATCAGTCGCTGCTGTGGACGGGGGTCTTTTACCACACCCCATCCAACTCATCACCGAACCCATAACTCTGCAAGTGGGAATGCTGCATTCTGAGAGCATCTCTTTTCATGTTCTGCCTGGACTCTCTCACGCCCTCTTACTAGGGCTACCTTGGCTCCAGAGACATGGACCCGTGCTCGACTGGCAGACCGGAGAGGTTCTTCGCTAGGGACAGGATTGTCATAAGACGTGTTTGGTTCCTGTTCATCCTGTCTGTCCTTCTCCTACCCCAACTAATCTACCTGGACTTCCGATTCCCTATTGGTCATTTGCTGATGTCTTTAATAAAAAAGAGGCAGAGACATTACCTCCTCACAGACCATACGATTGTCCTATCGACCTGTTACCTGGTACTACGCCTCCCCGTGGGCATATTTACCCATTATCCGCTGCTGAGACCCGGTCGATGTCCGAATATATCGAGGAGAATTTGGCCAGGGGATTCATCCGGAAATCTACCTCCCCGGCAGGAGCAGGCTTCTTTTTCGTAAAAAAGGACGGCTCTCTCCGCCCCTGTGTAGACTATAGAGGTCTTAACCAGATCACGGTGAAGAATAAGTACCCCTTCCGCTCATTCCAGAATTATTTGATCGTTTGAGGGGGGGCTAGAATCTTCACCAAACTGGATCTCCGTGGGGCGTACAACCTGGTCCGTATCCGTCAAGGGGATGAATGGAAGACTGCATTTAACACCCGGGACGGCCACTATGAATATCTAGTGATGCCCTTTGGTCTCTGTAATGCTCCTGCCGTCTTTCAAGAGTTGGTCAATGACATCTTCCGGGACCTTCTCTACTCATGCGTAGTGGTGTACCTGGACGACATCTTGGTCTTCTCTCCGGATCTTCAGACTCACCGGAGGGACGTTCGTCAGGTTCTGCTCAGGCTCAGGCAGAATCACCTCTTCGCTAAATTTGAGAAATGCCTCTTTGAGCAGACCTCGTTGCCGTTTTTGGGCTACGTTATTTCTCAGACCGGCCTACGAATGGATCCAGAGAAACTGTCGGCCATCGAGAAATGGCCCCGACCGGAGGGATTGAAGGCCATTCAGCGGTTCCTGGGCTTCGCCAACTACTACCGTCTCTTCATACCGCACTTCTCTTCCCGGACTGGCCCAATTTCCGCACTTACCCGTAAGGGTACTAACCCCAAAGAGTGGACGGCCAAAGCAGAGGAGGCCTTTCTTTCCTTAAAGCAGGCCTTCTCTTCCGCCCCGGTGCTGCATCGCCCGGACGGCAACAAGCAGTTCTTCATGGAGGTTGACGCTTCCTTCTCTGGAGACGGAGCGGTACTTACTCAAAAATCATCTTCAGGAGGATGGTAACTTGTGGCTTCTTCTCCAAACTCTTCTCCTCTTCTGAGCGCAATTATTCCATAGGAGACCGAGAGTTATTGGCCATCAAGCTGGCATTGGAGGAGTGGCGTTACTTACTCGAGGGGGCTCTTCATCCAGTAATTATTTACACTGACCACAAAAACTTGGCTTACCTCCAGCATGCCCAGAGACTTAACCCGCGCCAGGCCCGGTGGTCCTTGTTTTTTGCTCGTTTTGATTTTGTTCTACATTTTCGCCCGGCAGACAAGAACATCAAGGCGGACGCCTTGTCCCGATCCTTCCTGGTGTCGGATCTCGAGGAGGAACCTAAACATATCATCGATCCCGCCAGAGTAATGCAGGTGTCTCCCGTGAGTCTAAATCGTCTCCCTCCCGGTAAGACGTTCGTATCGGTACCCGATCGGGAGAGAATCCTACACTGGGGTCATTTGTCTAAATTAGCTGGCCACGCTGGTCAAAAAAAGACCCTCCAGCTAATTACTCGGCATTACTGGTGGCCTACCCTGCACAAGGACGTAATAGACTTTGTTTCTGCCTGTGCCTCATTGTGGCCGCAACAAGGTTCCGAGACACCTGCCTGCCGGTCGCCTCCTTCCGCTTCCTGTACCCGCTGCTCCCTGGCAGCATATAGCCATGGACTTCATAACGGACCTCCCCGTGTCTGCCGGTTGTACGGTCATTTGGGTGGTCGTTGACCGCTTTTCCAAGATGGCTCACTTTATTCCCCTGCCAGGCCTCCCGTCTGCACCCAAGCTGGCTAAAGACTTTATCCGCCACATCTTCCGTCTTCATGGCCTGCCCCGCCATATCGTGTCGGATCGAGGGGTACAGTTCACCTCACGTTTCTGGAGAGCCACTTGTAAATTGCTAGACGTCACCTTGGACTTCTCCTCCGCCTACCTCCCACAGTCCAATGGTCAAGTGGAGCGGGTCAATCAGATCCTGACCAGTTACCTCCGGCACTTCGTTAATGTCCACCATTCTGACTGGGTGGATCTCCTGCCATGGGCCGAATTTTCTTGCAACAATCACGAGAGCGAATCTTCCTCCAAATCCCCGTTTTTTTTAGTCTTCGGTCAGCATCCTCGGATCCCATTTCCCATCTCCATCTCAGTGGACAATCCGGCTGCGGAATCTCTTGTTAACAAATTTTCCTCCATATGGGAGAGTACCCGGTCCGCACTCCTTCTGTCATCCGAGCGTATGAAAAGACATGCTGACAAAAAACGTCTGGATCCTCCGCAATTCCGTCCTGGGATAAGGTCTGGCTCTCGTCCAAGTATGTCCGGCTCAAGATTCCTTCCTATAAGTTAGGGCATCGATTCATCGGTCCTTTGGAGGTCATCAGTCAGATCAACCCAGTGGCCTATAAATTGAAACTTCCGGCCAACTTGCGGATCCCTAACTCCTTCCATGTATCTCTCCTCAAACCGGTGGTACTTAACTCTTTTTCCAAGTCTACAGGTACGCCTCCTGCTCCGGTTTCAGCTGAAAACGAATTTGAGGTAGAGAACATTTTGGCCACCAAGAGGGTAAGAAGGAAGACCTATTTTTTGGTGGATTGGAAGGGGTTTGGTCCTGAGGAGAGAACGTGGGTGTAAGGTTCTTTGTCTCTGTTGACATGTTCCTTGAAACTCAGTTTTTCGTCGGCCATTTTGCTTTCTGTCTTTCTGCAGCTCTTGCCCTCAGTTAATATGGAGTTTCCAGTTTTCATGTTCCCGCCCTGATTCTTCCCTCTTGCTTCTTAAGCAGCCTCAGCTGAACAATCAGTGCTCCTGAATCAAGCCTCAGTCAGTCTGTGACCTGACTCCTGGAAGCCTTGGACTTGTACTCCAGCTATTCCCTACTGAGGAACCTTGGAACACTTTTGGACTCTGGAAACCTGCTGTTTGGTGAATCCATGTTTGCAGAGGAATTACGGTACAGAGAAGAGATCCTGAACCTGCTTTGGAGATTTATTGTAGTGCTTGAAGTTACTCTGGCCTGCTGTGTCTCCTGTCGCTGTTCCTGCAAACTGTGTGAACTTTTCAGCATGCTTGTATGAAGTAATACAAGTCATTTCATATCAACCTGTGTCTCCTGTGTTTTCCTCGCACCCAAGCACAAGACGCTATAGGAACTGTACACTATACATGACAAGATTCAGGAGCCAATGTTTAGTGTCTGCTGGGTCTGGGAAAGCCGTGTCTGCTGTGACTGTGGATATCAGATGTCCGTTTAATACCTTATGTGATGACAGTGGTTGTGACTTCTCACAACCATTCCAGGTGAGCGCATTCCCTTAAAATTTTACTCTGGAGTGTTACCACAGGTAAACACTATTGTTTTTTTTTTTTTTTTCCTTTCCTCTTCCAGCACTTCTGCCTTAAAAGATCTGGAAGATGGAGGCCCGCATAAAGGAACTTTGCGGAGTGACTGATACAATCCTTTCAGATGTACAGACTTTAAAAACCCGTTTTGCAAGCCTACAGGACCTCACTAATCATAATTTGCAAGTGTTTGGACAGACTACCCAGGAATTGCGAGCCAGGATTGAGGCTCTAGAGGAACGAGCCCAGGCTCCTGCCATAACCCCGAGTTCTGGGATCCCCAAATTACCTCCTTTTCGTTTAGGCGGTGAACGTGAGAAATTCAGGGGATTTATTAATCAATGCAATTTATTTTTCTCTGCACATGCTTCACAATTTCCCACTGAACGATCCAAAGTGCTTACTATAATCATGTTGCTTACCAATAAGGCTTTGATGTGGGCAAACCCTCTGATTGAGACTGAGGATGATTGTTTGAATCACCTTGATGCTTTTATTTCAGCCATGGGGCAGGTGTTTGATGACCCCAATCGAGGTGCAACAGCTGAAGCAGCCATGTTAACTTTGCGCCAAGGTAAGCGTTCAGTAGCCGAATATGCCCTGGATTTCAGGAGATGGGCTCTTGATACCACTTGGGACACTTCCGCTAAAAAATCTATTTTTCGGAAAGGGTTGTCTCCACTGATTAAGGATGAACTTGCTCGTGCCGACCCTCCCACTGCGTTAGGTGACTTTATTAACTATTGTATCCGTATTGATGCTCGTCTGACTGAACGCAGACAAGAGAGATGGTTCGAAAATAATCGCACTAACCTTTTACTACCTCCCTCCTCAGCTAAGGAACCTTTGAGTAGGATCACAAGGGAACCAGAACCTGAACCCATGCAGGTGGACTCTTTACAAAGACAGGTTAGTGATGCACGCAAAAAACATCGTATAAAGGAAAATCTATGTTTCTACTGTGGTAAGTCAGGGCACTTCATTATAAACTGCCCCAGCCGTTCTCGTAAGACTACTGCAGCAGTCATTCACTGTGAGTGTTGCGAGAGGAGCTCTGTCATGTCCGAGCCTCAGGCTCCAGAGAGATCTGCTGCAAGAGATCTTGATTTCCCGGACTTAAACTCTGTTAGTTCTGTGTTGTGAATGGGTTTGAGATGAGTTCTGAGCAGAGGCTCCCTCTGGTGGTTACAAGCGGTACTAGTGAGGATTGGGAATCAGGTGTTACTGATTGGTCTTATTTAAGGGAATCATTTTCCCATCAGGGTTGCCGGTGATCAATTGTTCTGGTCTGAATCCTTCTTTCCAGTTTCCCTTGTAGCCTGCTGTGTCGTGTTTGCATCTCCTGCTATCAGATAAGACAATTTCTTATTTTGTGTTTTTGCTATATTTTTGCATTTTGTCCTGCACTTCTGTGGGGGCCTTCTGGGTCCCCTACGGGGGCTTTTTGCCCTCTCAGTTTAGTCCAGCCACTGTGTTTTTGTACTTTTGCTTTTTGCAGTTTTTTCAGTGGCTGCTGTTTTTGTTACACCAGAGAACTAATTTAGGTGGTAGAGGTCGTGTGATCTCAGGTGATTTTGAAATTAGTATGTTGGTGTTTTTCAGGGTTTTCTGGGATTGCAGTACCCTGACTAACCACCACAACTAGAGGCAGCCGTGGAGCGTTCCTACGATGGTCCTAGACGCCTCGTCACAGCCTGAGAAACTAACTACACCTAAAGATAGAAATAGGAAAGCTATCTGCCCCGGAGCAGAACCCCAAAGATAATAGAAAGCCCCCAAACATATAATGGCGGTTAGACAAGAGGAAATACTGACACAGAAAGAAAATAGTATGAGCAAACGCTGGGGCCCAAACTATCTAAATAGAAAAGGACAGGAAGGGTACTTACTGCAATCCCAGAAAACCCTGAAAAACACCAACATACTAATTTCAAAATCACCTGAGATCACACGACCTCTACCACCTAAATTAGTTCTCTGGTGTAACAAAAACAGCAGCCACTGAAAAAACTGCAAAAAGCAAAAGTACAAAAACACAGTGGCTGGACTAAACTGAGAGGGCAAAAAGCCCCCGTAGGGGACCCAGAAGGCCCCCACAGAAGTGCAGGACAAAATGCAAAAATATAGCAAAAACACAAAATAAGAAATTGTCTTATCTGATAGCAGGAGATGCAGACACGACACAGCAGGCTACAAGGGAAACTGGAAAGAAGGATTCAGACCAGAACAATTGATCACCGGCAACCCTGATGGGAAAATGATTCCCTTAAATAAGACCAATCAGTAACACCTGATTCCCAATCCTCACTAGTACCGCTTGTAACCACCAGAGGGAGCCTCTGCTCAGAACTCATCTCAAACCCATTCACAACAGTACCCCCCCCTTGAGGAGGGGTCACCGAACCCTCATTTGAGCAACCAGGTCGGTCAGGATGAGTTCTATGATACGCACGGATAAGTCTCCTAGCATGGATGTCCGAAGCAAACACCCAAGAATTATCTTCCTGACCATAACCTCTCCATTTAACCAAATACTGGAGTCTTCGTCTAGAAAAACGAGAATCCAATATTTTCTCAACCACATACTCCAGATTGCCCTCAACCAAAACAGGGTCAGGAGGCACAGCAGCAGGAACCCCCCACAGAAGTCTATTCCCCTACTGGGGATCGATTCTACCCCTTTGGCTGAGAATAAACCCCAGTTTTCTACTCAGGTGATAATGAGGGTTGAACCTGATCACCAGGAGTGCTGCAAATTTTTGGTTCTATATAATCTGCATGACATTATCGTGCTGGGTTTCCCTTGGTTACAGTCTCATAATCCTGTTTTGGATTGGAAATCTGTGTCTGTAACCAGTTGGGGCTGCCAATGTGTTAATACCAACACTCCTGTTTTTTCTGCCTCCCCCCAGGCTGAGGATGTTCCTGACTTTTTGTTTGATTTTTCTGATGTGTTTAGCGAAAGTAAATCTGCATCCTTACCTCCCCATAGGAGCTATGACTGCGCTATTGAATTAGTGCCAGGTAGTAAATTCCCTAAGGGTCGCCTCTTTAACTTGTCTATACCTGAACATGACGCTATGCGGTCTTATATCAAGGAATCATTGGAGAAGGGTCATATCAGACCATCCTCTTCACCCTTAGGTGCCGGTTTTTTCTTTGTGGCCAAAAAAGATGGTTCATTAAGGCCGTGTATTGATTATCGTCTCTTGAACAATATTACTGTGAAATATCAATACCCGTTACCCTTGATTTCTGACCTGTTTTCCAGGGTGAAAAACGCTACTTGGTTTACCAAGCTTGACCTCAGGGGGGCGTATAACCTTATTCGCATTAAGCACGGGGATGAATGGAAGACGGCATTTAACACCCCTGAGGGGCATTTTGAGTACCTTGTGATGCCCTTTGGGCTCACTAATGCTCCTTCCGTCTTCCAGTCCTTCATGAATGACATTTTCAGGGATTTTGTGGACAAGTTTCTGATTGTTTATTTGGATGATATCTTGATTTTTTCTAATGACTGGGACTCTCATGTGAAACATGTTCGAACTGTATTCCAGATTTTGAGAGAGAATGCTCTGTATGTGAAGGGATCAAAGTGTCTTTTTGGCGTACAGAAGATCTCATTTCTGGGATTCATTTTGTCCCCATCTGTTATTGAAATGGACCCATATCTCTATGGATTTCATTTCCGATCTTCCTGTTTCTCAGAGAATGACCACCATCTGGGTAATTTGTGATAGGTTTTCCAAAATGATTCCCTTAAATAAGACCAATCAGTAACACCTGATTCCCAATCCTCACTAGTACCGCTTGTAACCACCAGAGGGAGCCTCTGCTCAGAACTCATCTCAAACCCATTCACAACAGTTCTGGGGACGATGACGGTATAAACGCTGCAATTTTTCAAGTTTCCTCAGCGGTGTCCCAGCTGAGTTGTAAAAGAAACAATTCTCATTGCTTCCTTTCCATCAAACTCTGGGTTGACTCAGTCTGGGTGTCTAGCTCTGCTATGATCGACTCAGGAGCAAGTGGAAATTTCATGGATATCTCCTTTGCTCTGAAACAGGGATACGTTCAGTGAAGAAGGCTACTCCAGTACAGATGGAGACTGTGGATGGCTCTCTACTGACTTCTGGACCAGTGGATCAAGAAACAGAGCCTTTGAGGGTCCTTATGGGTAAAGATCATCAGGAGAAAATGTCTTTTTTGCTTATCTCTTCTCCCCACTTTCCCATTATTCTAGGGCTACCATGGCTGCAGGCTCAGAATCCTACCATTAACTGGGAGACCAAGGAATTACACTTTCCGGAGAAACAGATGAGTCAAGGAGTTTCAGCTTGCTCTGTTCCTAAAGGAACCATGTCAGTCCCTGAACTACCAGCTGTATACCAGGACTATGTGGATTTATGTGACAAGAAGAACGCTGATCAGCTTCCTCCTCACCGTCCATATGATTGTCCAATTGAATTATTGCCTGGAGCCGAGATACCTTTTGGTAAGATCTACCCCCTAGCGGGGCCCGAGCTAAAAGCTTTGAAGGATTATATAGACGAAAATTTAGCCAAGGGCTTCATACGCCCCTCTTCATCTCCCGCAGGTGCACCCATCTTCTTTGTGAAGAAGAAAGATGGATCTCTGAGACCCTGCATAGACTATAGGGAACTCAATAAGGTTACTATTAGAAACCGTTATCCATTGCCTTTAATCCCTGAGTTGTTGGAGAGAGTGCGGCATGCCAAAATTTTCTCTAAATTGGATCTCCGTGGGGCCTATAACTTGGTCCGTATTAGACCTGGGGATGAATGGAAGACTGCTTTCAGGTCACGCTATGGACACTTTGAATATCTAGTTATGCCTTTTGGTCTGAGTACCGCCCCAGCCACTTTCCAACACTTCGTGAATGATATCTTCAGGGATCTCCTAGATACATTTGTGGTGATTTATCTGGATGATATTCTAATTTTTTCTAACTCCACAGAGGAACATCATGGACATGTGAGAATGGTCTTAGAACGCCTAAGACAAAACCATCTCTACATCAAACTTGAAAAATGTGAATTCCATAGGACCGAAATTCAATTTCTGGGTATGTACTATCTACGCAAGGGATTAGTATGGATGGAAGCAAGACCCAAGCCATCAAGGATTGGCCAATTCCTAGAAATGTGAAGGAGGTGCAGCGTTTCATCGGGTTTGCCAACTTCTATAGACGTTTCATTAAGAATTTTTCTGAGGTAGTGTCACCTATCACCCAACTTACCCGGAAACAGTCTAGGTTCTCCTGGACCCCGCAAGCTCAGGAAGCATTTTCCTGTTTAAAGGATAAATTTACCACCGCACCTATCTTAGTACATCCCAACCCCGAGCTTGCCTTCATAATAGAGGTGGATGCTTCAGACTGTGCCGTTGGAGCTATACTCTCTCAGAGAACAGGTGAGAAGAATGTCTTGCATCCCTGTGCCTTCTTTTCCCAGCAGTCGTCTTCGGCTGAGAGGAACTACGATGTGGGCAATAGAGAATTGTTGGCCATTATTGCCGCCTTCAAGGAATGGAGACACCTTCTTCAGGGAGCTGCACAGCAAATAGTCGTCCTGACAGACCATCATAACCTTGAATTTATCAGGTCGGCTAAGTGCCTGACTCCTCGCCAGGCTCGCTGGAATCTTTTCCTAAACCAATTTAATTTTGTCATTTCTTATAGACCAGGATCACGCAATGGAAAGGCTGATGCACTCTCTAGGATTCATTCAGCAGAGACACGTCCACTTACTCCTCCAAAGACTATTCTTCCTGACTCTAGATTCCTGGGAGTGATTCATAATCAAGACCTACTTAAGGACATCAAGGAAGCATACCATGCGGATTCTTTGTTGGCTCAACCCCCAAGGGACGTAAGTCTTGTCTTTAAGAATGGTGTGTGGATTCAGGGACAACGTCTGTATATACCTGAAACAGTCAGATTGAGAGTATTGCAACTCATCCACGATTCCAAGATAGCCGGGCATAGGGGAATTCTAAAGACACAAGAATTTCGTTCTCGTTTCTTTTGGTGGCCCACTTACAGGAAAGATGTCTTAAACTATGTCACTTCATGTGAAGTCTGTGCAAGATGCAAAACACCTCGCTCCTCACCAACTGGTCTGTTGCAACCTCTTCCCACCCCGTCCCGCCCGTGGGGATCCATTTCTATGGACTTCATTGTGGAGTTACCAACCTCTCAAGGGAAGAACACCATTCTAGTGGTGGTTGACCGTCTAACAAAGGCAGCTCATTTTATCCCTTGTGTTGGCTTACCCACTGCAAAACAGACATCAGACTTGATGATTAAGAATGTGTTTCGCTTACATGGAGTACCGGATGAGGTCATTTCGGATCGAGGGGTGCAATTCACTTAAAGGTTTTGGCAAAATTTCTGTGCAGCATTGGACATTAAAGTAAACCTTTCTTCTGCTTTTCATCCCCAGACTAATGGACAGACAGAACGAACCAATCAGACCCTGGAGCAGTATCTCCGCTGTTTTATCTGCCACCTACAGGATGATTGGGTGGATCTACTTCCACTGGCTGAGTTCTCTTATAACAACTCTCAGAGCGCCTCCACTAAGCAGTCTCCTTTTTACTCCAATCTAGGTTATCATCCTAACATTCTTCCTCGATTTCCCATAGATACGCCCTTGCCGGCAGTGGCTGAAAGAATCACTTCTTTACAAAAGAATATGGATCTTCTAAAGGAAAATCTAGAACTGGCTCAGGAAAGGTACAAGAAAGCAGCAGATAAATTTCATAAACCTGCACCAGCTTTCAAGGTAGGAGATTTGGTCTGGCTGTCAACCAGAAATCTTAAATTAAAGATTCCATTGTCTAAATTGGGACATAAGTACATTGGACCTTATAAGATCAATAAGATTATAAGTGCTGTTGCTTGTTGTCTTCAACTGCCCAGAACTATGAGAATCCACCCTGTCTTTCATGTATCCCTACTAAAGGCTGCAACACCCAATACGTTTCCTGGATGTTCTTCTCCTTGCCCTGACCCAGTGCTGGTCGATGGTCAGGAAGAATTTATGGTGGAAAGGATTCTAGATTCCAGGTTGTACAGAAATCAGTTGCAATATTTGATTAAATGGCAGGGCTACCCAGTGGAGGACAACACATGGGAACCAGTCAATAATGTAAATGCTCCTCGCCTGCTCCGCCAGTTTCATCAGAGGTACCCTGACAAGCCTGGTCTGAGGTCATCCGGAGGTTGTCCCTAAGGGGGGAGTAATGTAAGGTTCTTTGTCTCTGTTGACATGTTCCTTGAAACTCAGTTTTTCGTCTTGCCCTCAGTTAATATGGAGTTTCCAGTTTTCATGTTCCCGCCCTGATTCTTCCCTCTTGCTTCTTAAGCAGCCTCAGCTGAACAATCAGTGCTCCTGAATCAAGCCTCAGTCAGTCTGTGACCTGACTCCTGGAAGCCTTGGACTTGTACTCCAGCTATTCCCTACTGAGGAACCTTGGAACACTTTTGGACTCTGGAAACCTGCTCTTTGGTGAATCCATGTTTGCAGAGGAATTACGGTACAGAGAAGAGATCCTGAACCTGCTTTGGAGATTTATTGTAGTGCTTGAAGTTACTCTGGCTTGCTGTGTCTCCTGTCGCTGTTCCTGCAAACTGTGTGAACTTTTCAGCATGCTTGTATGAAGTAATACAAGTCATTTCATATCAACCTGTGTCTCCTGTGTTTTCCTCGCACCCAAGCACAAGACGCTATAGGAACTGTACACTATACATGACAGTGGGAGCCTCGGGAGAACATCCATGCCCCTCTCATCCTAGCTAAATTTCTTTCTGGCCTAAAAAAGGGGAGGCCTAAAGGGGGGGGTACTGTAGCGCCGGCGTCGGCGTCCCTGCCCTCTGCCAGGCAGGGACGCTGTTCCCCTCACCCCTCTGCTCCAGGTCCGGCGTCCTCCTGCCGCTCTGCTGGCGGCGCACGCTCCTTTCCTGCCACTGTGCTTAGGGCGCGCGCGCGGGCGCTGCCCTCCCTCTTAAAGGGGCCGCGCGCGTCGTCCTAAGGAGTCCCCGGCCAATGGCCGGAGGACTTCACCTTATATAAGGCCCCTCCTCCAAAATGGAGGTGCCCGAGCAATGTTGTTGCACTGTTCACTACTCTGCTTCAGTCCTCAGGGTCCTTGCCAGATACCTGTCTGATTCCTGCCAGGTTGCTGTCTGTTACCTGCCTGCTAGCCCACCTGGGAGCGCTCATCTGTTACCTGCCTGCTGGCCTACCTGGAGGCTCTGCCGTCACGTACCGTGATCTTCTGCTATTCCAGTGACTCTCGCCCGCTCACCTGGGAGCGCTCATCTGTTACCTGCTTGCTAGCATACCTGGGAGCGCTCATCTGTTACCTGCCTGCTAGCCTACCTGGAGGCTCTGCCGTCACGTACCGTGATCTTCTGCTATTCCAGTGACTCTCGCCCGCTCACCTGGGAGCGCTCATCTGTCACCTGCCTGCTAGCCTACCTGGAGGCTCAGCCATCACAGGTCGTATCTACCTTCTTCCAGAGACTGCCCCGGTCACTTGCCGTGACCTCCTGCCCTCTCATCCAGAGACTGCCCCGGTCACTTGCCGTGACCTCCTGCCTACTCATCCAGAGACTGCCCCGGTCACTTGCCGTGACCTCCTGCCCATTCGTCCAGAGACTGCCCCGGTCACTTGCCGTGACCTCCTGCCTACTCACCCAGAGACTGCCCCGGTCACTTGCCGTGACCTCCTGCCCATTCGTCCAGAGACTGCCCCGATCACTTGTCGTGACCTCCTGCCTACTCATCCAGAGACTGCCCCGGTCACTTGCCGTGACCTCCTGCCCACTCATCCAGAGACTGCCTCGGTCACTTGCCGCGACTTCCTGCCCGTTCATCCAGAGACTACCCCGGTTATCTGCTGTTACTACCTGCCCGTCCACCCTGGTCGCCACCCACTCTCTTACAAGGTCCGCCCCTTTGTATAGTAGCTCAGAGGTTCCGCCTTCCAGACCCGTTACAGTGTAACACCAGGCTGAGTACATGAGCTATGCAAGGCACTTGTGTGAGGTTACATGGAGTAGGGCCGCCACAAGGTTTTCACTGTTATCACACATGGCCTTCCTTGGCTTCAGGTTTAGCAGAGACAGCCATTGCTCCAACTCGACCTGGATATCTGTACACAACTCTTGAGCTGTGTGACTGCGATCTCCAAGGCACATTAATTTAAACACTGCTTGACTTCGGTGAGCCATGGCTGCGCAGTACGGAGGTGGGGGGGCGGGGAGATTCTATATACACTGTTGGAACGTGTGTTTGATTAAGGGAAGGGTTAAGGGTACAGGTGGAGGCCCTATAGGGGGTGGAGGAGGCAGAAGCAGTGGAGGAACTGTTAGATACAGAGGTTTGTCCCGCAAGCCTTGGAGATTCAGAAACTTGTGGAGCAACCCCTTGACCGCCTGCCCTAACAGCCACAAGAGTCACCCAGTGCCCAGTCAGCGAGACATAACGCCCCTGCCCATGTTTGCTCATCTAGGTGTCAGAGGTGAAATGCACCCTGGCAGACATAGATTTTTTTCAGGGAACGGGTGATGTTGTCGGCGAAATGCTGGTGTAGCGCAGACACAGCTTTCTTAGAAAAGTAATGGCGACTGGGCAACTGGTACTGGGGGACTGCGACAGCCATCAACTTTCGGAAACCATCGGTATCCACCAGGCGGAAAGGCAGCATTTCCGTGGCCAACAGAGTGGAGATGGTGGAGTTCAAGATCTTAGCTTGCCATGTGAAAGAGGGAACATTCTTTTATGTGACCACAACTGCAGGACCGAAGACTGGCTGCTGTACTGAGAAAGGGTGGAGTATGGAGAACAGGACAAACTGCCTGTGAGTGAAGTGCAGGCAGAGATGTTATGATGGACTGAGAAAGATGTTTTGTGCTAGGTGACACAAAAGCAGCAATCATGTCTACTTCTGTAACAGCTGACCGGCTCGAACTCACCCCGACTGTGGTGGGTAAACAATTGTAGTTTCTGCAACTGGAGACCTGTGTGTGAAGATTTGGAATGTTGACAGAGGAGGAAGGAGCAGCAGATGAGGTTGATGGGATGGCTGGTCGTTGGCGTGGTCCGCTAGTCCACAATTTAGCGCAGCGAGATTCCCACACTAAGGCATGTTGATCGCGCATGTGCCGGTTCATGCATGTAGTTGTCAAATTATTGCAATTTTTGCCTCTTCGGAGTTTCATTGGCAAATTGTGTATTGGGTCATCATTTGTGGTCTCAAAAAGCGCAGAGGTTAGCCAACCCTTGCCACCCCTGCGAACTGCACACTCACGACCAGTGCTGGCCAAAGCCAAAGTTGGGGCTGAGATGCAGTGCTTGTCGTGGTTGCATCACTTTGTGTCTGTATGGGAAGTCACAATGTAACCTTCTCATTTTCCTCCTCCTCCACCTCCTCTGCTGAGCTACTCAGCTGCATACCTTTGGGTTGACACCAAGTGGGATCTACAACCTCATTGTCATCCTCTCTATTCTTACACTCCTCATCCTGAGAGTCACCGTCCTCCTCTTCCTGCCCTGGCACCACAGTACAGTCGGCGTGGGTCTCTGGTATCTGAGTCTCATCAGGATCACCTCTACCCTTGGTGGTTAACATCTGGTGACAAGGGTCCGGATTCTGCTCGAACCCTACTTCGTCCGGACGCAGATGCAACATGATAAAATTTTGGGCATCGCCGCAGATGCTTTTCTCCTCTGGATTCTGTGATTCTTCGGAGCAGACCTCTGATGCTCATGGAATAGCATGTGTGGCCAGCTCTTCAGAATGGCCCATTTGAGGTTCCCCACAGTCAGTTGGGCGTTTGGAAATTGTTGACGATGGAGAGGGCGACGGAGATTGTACTATCTGTGATAAGGTGGAGGAAGATGAGGAGAGGTCACTTAATGCAGCGCTTGCCATCCACTCGAGCACATGCTCTTTCTGAACCTCATCTACAAGGCGTACCGCTGTGCAGCTGCCAAAGAAAGGGAGTCGAGTAGCCCGGCCAGTAACCAGATGTTGTCAGTGGTCTTTGGATAGGACAAGATGGTGTTTGTTCAGCTGAGCTTTGATTCACATTAATACCTAACCCACGTACACATTGAACATCAAGCCTATTCCCCCTTCCACCACAACCTCGCTTTTCCCACTCATGTTGTAAGTAGCCTTCCCTTCTTGTACCCTGCTGTTTCACAACCTTAGGCCCTCAGCTGTCAGTCACCTGTCACTAAATGAATAATTACTATTTATTTTCTTAGAAAGTGTGCCTGAACAACACTGTTATGCCTGATTTTTAAGTGGAAATCTGATTTGCCACTGAAACACAGTTTCAGCACAAACTATTTGGAGTACCTAAATGGTCCTCCAGGCTGCAACCCAATATTATCCTTACGATTTTTAAGTGGACATCAGGCCGTCTGATTTTCCACTAAAATACAGTTTTAGCACAAACAATTTGGAGTAGCACATGTGGCTTCAGGAGACTGCCACACAGTTTTTACACAATCTACTTTGATGCTGTAAGTTCGATTTCACACAGGACAGGATCCTCTCTATTTCACAGACAAGTTCACTTTCAGCACCAGCACTGGCGCAGGAGAGACCTCTGCACTGTGACACTGAGCAAATGGCACCAGCAAAACAAGATGTCTGCTTTTTATGTGGTCAGGGACATGTGACTTTGGCAGTCAATCACAGAAGACCTTGTGTCACGATGTTGTGGATGGTTTCTGTGCCCTGATTGGTTGCTAGAACCAACACACAAAGTTAAGGAAAAAAAAGCGTGCACTCCTCCAGTAATCTCTTCAGATGCTCCCCTAACCTCTCCACGCCCACTACCCCCATCAAACATGTTCCCCCTTCCCTGCAGCTCATCATACAGCACCACTATCCTAGCCATAGTAATAACAAAAGCATTAGTGGAAATGGAATTGATTTACCGAACTGTGACCGACTTTTGACGACTTTGAGTAAAAATGTTCCTGAAAGCGAACACTAATCCAAATGTGCTACGTTTATGCCGAATTTGAGCTTGGCGAACGTTTTCTGAACACGTTCGCTCATCTGTAGTCAAGCCTGCTTCAACCCCAGTTGCAACGGTAAATCCATCTATCTATAATTTTTTATCCCCTAAGAAAAAAAAAAAAGAGTAGGAGAGTACAAATTAGAACTCATACTAGAGAACTTTATCAGTTATACTGTGGTTAAGTTTTATTTACAAAAAAAATCACTAATCTATTATTCCTTCATCCTAAATAGCAGTTTTTTGCACTCCCAATTAATAAAATTTGATAGCAGATAGGAACATAAATATCGGTTCCTCTGTGCTAAAAAAGTGGTTTGTGTTTTGTACCGTGTGCAGCGATTATCTTACATTCAAGGAACAGTTGACAAAATGTTTGTCTTCTGTGCAACAAAAATATTGGCACATTTTCGGCTCTTCAGCCGTCCCGGCCCAAGTACCCAACAGTCATATGTTAAGAGTAGAGTGGAGCACAGTGAGCGCCCATAGGTTTAAAAAGCATTTCTGATGATAGCCTTATCATTATATTCCCAAGGCATTTCCCAGCTAACCTCATACATGAAGGACAGGATTTTCAAAACTTGTTCAAGAATCTTCCAGGCTTTAAAATTAAAGTATTTTATCTTTGAGAACTACTATACTGGTCCATTAAAGGTTATTACCAACTGCAATCAATCTGATCTTCTCAGGACCAAAACAGCAATCAATACTTCCAGTACTTAAAGGCACATAAAATGCCCAATTTCCCTCTTAACCCTAAACAAAGAGTTATATAAGTTAACAGTGTTCAATATTGGCAAATAAAGAATGAAATACTTGGTACAGCCACAGACATAAAGCCGTGCAGGCCTGGCGCGTAGCATTGCTACACTTCTTTTATTACATATTTCACCATCACTGTATGCTTTACTAGAACTATCTTTAAAGAATTCTGTACTTAGAAAATGTGCTCTGTCGCTAGTAATTAAAATTTTAATAAGTGAGAGATTTTGTAAGTAAGAATCAGTTTTATTAAAAGTAAAAAAGCTAATTGACAATGCAGTGCTCTTGCTGAGGCTCCCTGGGGCACCCTACTGCGCTTTGCTCCATCTTCAAACACACAGCAAGGGAAAAAGTGAGAGACTATAGCTGGAATAGGGATGAGGGTATATTTCCGCAAATCATTATTTTAATTTAAAGTCCAAAGTAGTCAGGCAGACTCGCTGCTTATAATTCGCCACATGTATGTCAACGCACCGTGCACATACATAATACATGCAGTTATGCGGTCATTAATGGAGAGGTGCTACAAGGACATATCCTTCATCTGAAAGGGGGACGTGGGTGGATCTAGGACTACTTGCTAACGATGTGCATGTTTTCAGAACTAGCTCTAATTAACACTTTCCTTGTTGCACACAGCACACAACCTTACTAATTGCAAACGCTAGTTTTTACAGAGTCATTATAAAGTATTGGCTGGATTCTCAATTTAGATTTTTTTTCCCCAAAGAAGAGTTTGTTATGTTCTTGTATATTAAAGGGCATAGGCCATTACTAATACTAATCAGCAAGACAGGAGACGGGAATGTGCACAGTGCAAAATCTGAACATAAACGCAATGAAAGTGATTAGAAAAAAAAACTAAAAAAAATCCCAATAAAAAACGCTGTAAAGAGCAATTAAATATCCAGCGCATGTTTGCAATTACACAGGTCTGCGACTAAAAAGCTGTTTGATTATTTTCATCTAATTTCCATGTATTTTGGTGTGCTGAAAACGAAAAAAATATTGAAAAAAATCCTGGACGTCAGGATTTGCCACAAAATGCAAAATTCTCTTCAAATTTAGTACATTTTTCTCAATTTTTGGTATTTTTTTTTATCTTAGAGTTTTGAAAGTCAAAATTACTGTTAATTAATTCACATCAATGCATTGAAGATATACAATGCCCAAAAAAATATAACTTTCAAAGAAAAGAACTTTCAGAGTGAGCTAATGAAACCAGCATCAACATGTTGCAAGCTGAACAAGCGGGCTCTGACATGCCAGGGATTGTTTCAATTGTTTTATCTTGGTTCTCGCCTGTTCACACTTTTTCATCTCAGTTCGTGTTAGCTCGTCATATTCAACCGTGTTTCCCAAAATTAGCATGATGGCTCAGCGGAAGGGTATTAATTTGCCTGTCAGTTTCTGTTACATTTGTGGTGAATATACAGTGTTGAAGCAACAGCTGAATATTACATACTTTGTGAAAAAAGTATACTTCGCATATTTCGGACTAAAGCTTGGAGATCAAGATAAAGCTTGGGCGCCTCATAAAGTGTGCAAATGGTGTGTTGAGGACCTCCGAAATTGGTTCAAGGGTAAGATAAAAGCTTTCCGTTATGGGATTCTTATGGTATGGCGAGAGCAAAAGAACCATAGTGACGATTGTTACTTTTGTTCATGCGATGTGAAAGGGTATAATTCAAAATGGAAGCATTCCATTTCATACCCCAATATTCACTCAGCAATTCGTCCCATCCCAATTGGCACAGATATACCAGTACCCAAGGCCCCTGCTACCTTGGAAGAGATACCTAGCTCCGATCAAGGTGGAATCATACCTGAACCAGATGATGAATCAAGTTCTGACTTTGAAGATAATACAAGATCAAAATTGTTTTCCCAGGAGGAGATGAATGATTTGGTAAGAGACTTGAATCTTCCCAAAGATGCCGCTGAGTTACTCAGATCAAGGCTCAAAAGCAAGAATTTATTGTTGCCAGGAGTGTCTTTTTCATGGTTCAGACATCATGAAAACGAGTTCGTTCCTTACTTTGCCCAGGAAGATAAGTTGGTTTATTGCATCGATGTCGAAGGTTTGATGGGTCAATTCAAAATCCAATATGATTCAGCGCAATGGCGTCTTTTTATAGATTCTTCAAAAAGAAGTCTCAAAGCAGTTTTACTCCCACAACGGCAGTTTTTATGCTTCCATCCCTGTAGGTCATTCCGTACACCTCAAGGAAACCTACGAGAACTTGGAATTGGTTCTTCGTAAACTTAAATATGAAGACCACGGTTGGCAAGTGTGCGGTGATTTGAAAGTCTTGTGCATGCTGCTCGGGCAACAAGCTGGGTATACCAAATACCCTTGTTTTCTGTGTCTATTGGACAGTCGAGACCGACAAAATCACTGGACCAAGAAGAATTGGCAGCCGAGGGTGCTCACAGTTGGTGAAAAAAATGTCCTCCGAGAAACTTTGGTTCCTCCCCATAAAGTTCTTCTACCACCTCTCCACATAAAATTGGGATTGATGAAGCAATTCGTAAAATCACTTCCAAAAGATGGAGAATGCTTCAAATACTTGGTCACAAAGTTTCCAGGCCTCTCTGAGGCAAAATTGAAGGAAGGTGTGTTCGTCGGACCAGACATTAGAAGGCTTATAGCTGATCAAGAGTTTATCAATACCATGACGCATCCTCAAAAAGGGTGGATTGCATTTAATAAGGTCGTAGAGAAATTTTTAGGCAATAACAGAGACCCTGACTACAAAAAAATCGTCGGACGAATGCTGAAAGCATTTCAAGCTTTAGGTTGCCTGATGAGTTTGAAAGTGCATTTCCTCCATTCCCACCTTGACAACTTTCCTGAAAATTTGGGAGCTGTGAGTGAAAAGCAAGGTGAACGATTCCACCAGGACATTAAAGAGATGGAAAGAAGATACAAGGGAAGATGGAGCATTACAATGATGGCAGACTACTGTGGGACGCTTCAGAGAGACATTACAGATGCTACTCACAAGCGTAAATGTACCAAGAGAAGCCTCACAGGGAAGAAGAATCGATTTTAGTGTGTGTTAGTGAGCTCATTGCAGTTAAAAAAATGATTTTGATGAAACGTTTGTCAAAAAAAATTAATTTTATGAGTCTATTTTCATTTATTTTGAGGTATTGTCTTATTTAACATAGTTACTCAAATTGTCAGAAAACGTGATGTCCTATGACAAAACGGAGGTAATTTTCGGATTCAGCGCACTCAAAAACATAAAGATTACGTGGAATAACCAAAACAGCGCTTGAAAATTTTTTTTATACAGACCTGTGTTATCAAAGAATGCGATTTGGTAAAATTCACACTTGTTGCAAGTGCCTCAATATATGTACATCACCTTCTAGGACACCTAAAACTGCGTGTCAATATTACGACATTCAATTAGAAAGGTTATCATAGGTGTCTGGCATACCGCTCATCTCCAGTGGAAAGTACTCGACTCGGCCAAACTAACTTATTCATGAGGACTATGGCCACTTTAACTGGGCTTTACTTTCTTATAAAGGGATGGCATAATGCTAGGATATACCATCACTTTATGATCAGTGGGGATCTGACCTCTGGGACGCCAAGAGATCCTGAGATTGAAGGCGAAGTAGAGCTACAGTACAGACCAAAAGTTTGGACACACCTTCTCATTCAAAGATTTTTCTGTATTTTCATGACTATGAAAATTGTACATTCACACTGAAGGCATCAAAACTATGAATTAACACATGTGTAATTATATACTTAACAAAAAAGTGTGAAACAACTGAAAATATGTCTTATATTCTAGGTTCTTCAAAGTAGCCACCTTGTGCTTTGATTACTGCTTTGCACACTCTTGGCATTCTCTTGATGAGCTTCAAGAGGTAGTCACTGGAAATGGTTTTCACTTCACAGGTTTGCCCTGTCAGGTTTAATAAGTGGGATTTCTGGCCTTATAAATGGGGTTGGGACCATCAGTTGTGTTGTGCAGAAGTCTGGTGGATACACAGCTGATAGTCCTTCTGAATAGACTGTTAGAATTTGTATTATGGCAAGAAAAAAGGAGCTAAGTAAAGAAAAACGAGTGGCCATCATTACTTTAAGAAATGAAAGTCAGTCAGTCTGAAAAAATGGGAAAACTTTGAAAGTGTCCCCAAGTGCAGTTGCAGAAATCATCAAGAGCTACAAAGAAACTGGCTCACATGAGGACCGCCCCAGGAAAGGAAGACCAAGAGTCACCTCTGCTTCTGAGGATAAGTTTATCCGAGTCACCAGCCTCAGAAATCGCAGGTTAACAGCAGCTCAGATTAGAGAACAGGTCAATGCCACACAGAGTTCTAGCAGCAGACACATCTCTTGAACAACTGTTAAGAGGAGACTTTGTGCAGCAGGCCTTCATGGTAAAATAGCTGCTAGGAAACCACTGCTAAGGACAGGCAACAAGCAGAAGAGACTTGTTTGGGCTAAATAACACAAAAATGGACATTAGACCAGTGGAAATCTGTGCTTTGATCTGATGAGTCCAAATTTGAGATCTTTGGTTACAACCACCGTATCTTTGTGCGACGCAGGAAAGGTGAACGGATGGACTCTACATGCCTGGTTCCCACCGTGAAGCATGGAGGAGGAGGTGTGATGGTGTAGGGGTGCTTTGTTGGTGACACTGTTGGGGATTTATCCAAAATTGAAGGCATACTGAACCAGCATGGCTACCATCTTGCAGCGGCATGCTATTCCATCCGGTTTGCGTTTAGTTGGACCATCATTTATTTTTCAACAGGACAATGACCCCAAACACACCTCCAGGCTGTGTAAGGGCTATTTGACCAAGGAGAGTGATGGGGTGCTACGCCAGATGACCTGGCCTTCACAGTCACCAGACCTGAACCCAATCGAGATGGTTTGGGGTGAGCTGGACAGCAGAGTGAAGGCAAAAGGGCCAACAAGTGCTAAGCATCTCTGGGAACTCAAGACTGTTGGAAGACCTTTTCCGGAGACTACCTCTTGAAGCTCATCAAGAGAATGCCAAGACTGTGCAAAGCAGTAACCAAAGCAAAAGGTGGCTACTTTGAAGAACCTAGAATATAAGACATATTTTCAGTTGTTTCACACTTTTGGTTAAGTATATTATTATTATTATTTATTTATATAGCGCCATTAATTCCAAGGTGCTGTACATGAGAAGGGGTTACATACAAAGTTATAGATATCGTTTACAGTAAACAAATTTACAATGATAGACTGGTACAGAGGGGAGAGGACCCTGTCCTTGCGGACTTACATTCTACGGGATAATGGGGAAGAAACAGAAGGTCGGGGGTGCGGCAGTTCTGGTGGTGGCGAGGCGGCAGCTCTGGTGGTGGCGGCGAGGCGGCAGCTCTGGTGGTGGCAGCGAGGCGGCAGCTCGGGTGGTGGCGGCGAGGCGGAATGGTTATTGCAGGCTGTAGGCTTTCCTGAAGGGATGGGTTTTCAGGTTCTGTTTGAAGGATCCAAGGGTGGTGGATAATCGTACATGTTGAGGAGTGGAATTCCAGAGGATGGGGGATATTCGGGAGAAATCTTGGAGGCGATTGTGTGAGGAACGAATAAGTGTGGAGGATAGTAGGAGGTCTTGGGAGGATCGAAGATTACGTGAAGGAAGATATTGGGAGATTAGTTCAGAGATATAGGGAGGGGACAGGTTGTGGACGGCTTTGTAAGTCAGTGTTAGTAGTTTGAACTGGATTCGTTGGGGAATTGGGAGCCAGTGGAGGGATTTGCAGAGGGGAGAAGCAGGGGAGTAGCGAGGGGAGAGGAGGATTAGTCGGGCAGCAGAGTTGAGGACAGACTGGAGTGGTGCAAGAGAGTTGACGGGGAGGCCACAGAGGAGGATGTTGAAGTAATCGAGGCGGGAGATGATGAGGGCATGCACAAGAGTTTTAGTAGATTGAGGGCTGAGGAAGGGACGGATTCTGGAAATGTTTTTAAGTTGGAGGCGACAGGAGGTGGAAAGAGTTTGGATGTGTGGTTTGAAGGACAGGGCAGAGTCGAGAGTTACTCCGAGGCAGCGGATTTCAGGTGCAGGAGAGATCGTGATGCCATTTACCCTAATAGATAAATCGGGTAGGGAAGATACATGAGATGGAGGAAAGATGATGAGTTCGGTTTGGTCAACATTGAGTTTTAGGAAGCGAGAGGTGAAGAAGGAGGATATGGCTGATAGACACTCGGGGATTCTGGACAGCAGAGAGGTGACATCTGGGCCAGAGAAGTAGATCTGAGTGTCGTCCGCATACAGGTGGTACTGGAAGCCATGGGACTTTATGAGTTGTCCTAGGCCAAGGGTATAGATGGAAAACAGTAGGGGCCCCAGGACGGAGCCTTGAAGGACTCTAACAGAGAGAGGGCGGAATGAGGAGGTAGTGTGGGAGTGGGAGACGATAAATGTGCGGTCGGAAAGGTAAGAGGCAATCCAGGACAGGGCAAGGTCTTTGATGCCAAGGGAAGAAAGAATCTGTAGCAGTAGGCAGTGGTCGACTGTGTCAAAGGCAGAGGACAGGTCAAGGAGGAGAAGGATGGAGAACTGTTTGTTAGCTTTGGCTGTGAGTAAGTCGTTAGTAATTTTGGTCAGGGCAGTTTCAGTGGAGTGGTGGGGGCGGAAGCCAGATTGGAGGTTGTCGAGGAGAGAGTTGGATGAGAGGTGGGAGGAGAGTTGAGCGTGGATATGCTGCTCAAGGAGTTTGGAAGCAAACGGGAGCAATGATATTGGGCGATAGCTGGGCATAGCAGTTGGGTCAAGGTTTGTTTTTTTGAGGATGGGTGTGATGGTGGCATGTTTGAAGGCAGAGGGAAAGGTACCAGAAGATAGCGATAGGTTGAAGATATGGGTTAGGGCTGGGATAAGTATATAATTCCACATGTGTTAATTCACAGTTTTGATGCCTTCAGTGTGAATGTACAAATTTCATAGTCATGAAAATACAGAAAAATCTTTGAATGAGAAGGTGTGTCCAAACTTTTGGTCTGTACTGTACATCCTCTTGCACAGTAGGGTGGCAGGGAGCGGTACACTGCGCAGGGAAAACTTCACTTCAATAGAAAGAGCTGTAATTTCCTGAATTGTCGGACAGCCTGGGACCATTATGCAAAGAAAAACCGTGAAGTGGTGGGTCACAGCTCTACACCAGCGCTGTATCCCCTCTATTCACAGGATGGCTGGTAGACTCAGAGGTCTGATCCAAATTAATCATAAAGGGATGCCGTATCTTCGCAATATGAAATGAGAAAATGACTAAAAAGACCTTTTGGTTAAATAATTTTTGAGTAGGACAACCGTACAGATGATTTTTGCTCCGCTACTTGAGAGTAGCATAAGCTGAGCTCTTTGATGTAGACATTTATATAATTTGGATCAGGATTTCTAAATAAAAAAGCAGTGTAAATCGTGGCATGACTTCTAGGAGACCGTGAGAGTCCTGCTAATCTCAACCACACAGAAATATGTGCGAGCGAAATAAGCAGGACTCTCACTGTCCCTCCTAAATGTCCTGCATCAATTTATACAGATTTTTTATGTAGAACACATGATCTAAATGATATAACATCTACATATTACAGAACTTGGCCACAACAAACGAACCATTTCAACTTCTGAAATCACATAGTAACCATTTTAAAAATTTTTTGTCATGACTACGTCACGTTGTTTAATGTTAAACCTGATGCCTAAGGAATTATAATAATATCTGAAGAATGGCTCAGATGTCAGATGCTCAGCCAACTTTGGTATAATAGCAGAATAATGGGGGAGGGATAAATAACAGGCAAACTTGACAATAAGAACTTTGACATGTTCAGAAAAACAATACAGAACAAATGAGTTTGAACTAGTCACATGGTAACAATAGAATCTGTTAATTTATCGGTTTTCCTTTTTCCAAGCTGAACAAATATATACTTCCAATAATCTACCCACAAAATAAAAGTGCCAGCTTTGCAAATCTAGATCTCAACGGTACAGGTGTCATTCACTGTCCAACGATGGCTAAAAAATTCTAAACTTTTCCATCGTGTACAATAATAAATTATATTGTGGTACCGTGTTAGCCTGAAAAATCTATGTAAATACTATTCCGTCCAATTATGACAAGAGTATTCTTAGAGTGATACCTTTATTGGCTAACCAGAAAATTATATGTTGGTAAGCTTTCAGAGCACAGGGGCTCCTTCTTCAGGCAAGATTACAAATAGTTTACCAGTTAACTATTTGTAATCTTGCCTGAAGAAGGAGCCCCTGTGCTCTGAAAGCTTACCAACATATAATTTTCTGGTTAGCCAATAAAGGTATCACTCTAAGAAAACTCTTGTCATAATTGGACGGAAAAGTCTTCACATAAACTTTTCCATCGTAACATAAAAAAATAAGTAAATACAGATATATAATGTGGATCACACATAAAACATTTATATGAAGACAGAATTTTTCACCCATAAAACATCAGACACGGGTTTCACATATGCTTCACCCCTAACGAAGCATTTGTGAAACGCGCGTCGTGTGTTTGATGGGTGAGCTCCTTATCATCAAGTACCTTCTGTCTTTACCCCGATTTGTTGGACTCTTTCTGTGGGTCAAATAATGGCTGCATCCTCTACCTTCATTAGTGTATAATATATTATATTGTAATTGTCATAATATATTATATTGTCACCATATTATTACTTTTTTTATACACTATTAATTAGTTGGGGGTCTCTTCATTTTTTGGAGTTCCCACGGTGCTGACCCACCAATCTGTCTTTGTCGTCTGTATGTTGTGACTTTGTTTGTATGTTATTTTTAATAATTTGTTCTTCATAAAGTTAAAACATTTTAAACTAATATTTTACATAATTTCAGTGCTGGCACATGTTCTGTTTTGGTCTTCTGGTGTCGTTTGGGACATCTTACCCTATTCCCGGGCTTACAATTTTTGGTATCTGCTCATCCCATCCCTCTTGCACAACAAAAATGTCTTAATGTTGCCTTCACTTAGTAATAAAAACATACTCGGGAAGGAAGAGGATCAGAATAGTTTTTATATTGCACGCTGCTGTATCGTATACTAATAATCGCACCTTATGATAATTTGTAGTGTTTCTGAATGGTAAACTGGCCCTACAATTCGATCTACATTCCCTGATATGTGAAAAGTAAAGCATAAATCAAGAGAGAAAAATCAAAAAATCTGACTCTTCTGATTCCCACCCATTGAGTTCCTTAGAGTCAGCTTAAAAGCGAGGCTTATTCTTGTATCTGACTATCTCATAACTGACAGTTATCCAGTTACAAAACACAAGTAGCAAATTAGCAACATCTGCAGTTTCCAGGGTAATTACTGAAGCAAGCTTACAAGCATTAATCATTCTAAAATATCTACAAATAAAGTAAAAACCCAAAAGGTCAGGTGATTTTCACTCAGCAACAGTGGAACTCGCCTTCCGGCATCTCTTCCTACTCGTTAGTGCGCGATCACCTTTGTTTACCAGGCATTCATTGTATTTAGTAATATCGGCTCATTTGTTTTAATACCCTCGTGGGCGTCGTTGCCTCTTTCTTTCATCTCGAAATGACTGTTACCTGATGCACGTTTTTTCTCTCCAAACTTTCCGTCTCGGCTGTCATCTTCACACGAGCTCGTGTCATCTGTATGTTGAGACAGAAAATAATGAAACGTTTCAAAGGCGTGATGACCAGGCTGGCTTAGTTCCAGTTAAACCCTGCTCTTTGAGTATATTTTTTTTTGCCTTATACTGTTGTTATCTAGTGTTTATTGATCTTGTCTTCTACTTTCTGGTTCTCAAAAGAAAAGCCCTACTGTGAACTTTTTATCAAATAGGTTTCTTCTCGCCCTTCTTCAGCTGCCATAAAAAATGATTGCGCCAAGCAGGCTTCTTAAATTATTTATGCTTTAACTAGATGAAATGAAAAAAAAATAAAAAAAAAAGCAAGAAAAATTGTATATAAATACCAACAGTGTCGCTCTGAATAGCAGGACATGTGCAAAAAAACCCAACAAACTTAATTAGCTGGAATCAAAGTTGCTTTTTCCACGGAGAATAAAACAAGCATGCACTCAAAAGACCTAAATCAATGTGCCCAGCTTAATCATATAAAGGGTTTTTCATCCTAATTGCCGAGCTCTTTAGATTTTGATGAGATGGATACTGAGGAAGATAACCCAGCGAGTGTATATTACCCAGTCATTATCCCAGACTAAACTTTGATTATTAAAATGGATTCTTGGTGTATATGGCTGGCATAATTGCTTTGTCTATGGTCTGCCTTGACATAATTAAAACAAATCATGTGGTGTTCATCACTGCGGTTATTTTGCAGCAATGTAAAAAAAAAACGGGGGGAGAAAGCACTTCATGTAACATTTCAATTTGGTTGATATTATATCATGGAAAACATTTGCAGGTTTCAGACATCAAAGAGATAAAAGGGGTTAATTACTGTGCCACGGTATAGCTCACCTAAGGAAAATCTGAGCTTGTCCAAATGTTTCTCGCTAGCATCTGAAGGCATTTTATGCTTCTCTAAAGGTATTTTTTATAAAAAGACAACTGAGAATGGCGAGGCAAAAAACATGCATGGCTTTACTGCGAATTGCCACGGTTTGGCAGTTTTATAGGGCTTCACTGCTTACAGCGGCACAACCAGTATATGGGAATTGGCCATGAAAGACGTTCTCTGCGGATTCAGAAGCTGAAAAAAGTGCATCCAGGTCTTCTATGAGCCACAGCAAAAAGCTGCTAAAAAAGAGGCAGACTCAGCTCAGTGGACTGCATGGTCAGGCTTTCTAATATATAACTGGCTTCATCCTGCAAAACCAACACCCTCAAGGGTATATCTTTCACATGTACAGACCTTAATTAAAATAGTTTCAGGATTTATTAAGTCATCCACTGGGTAAAGACGTCACCGGAAAAGACTTAAGGGTATGCCACACTAAACAATATCGCTAACGGGATCGCTAAAAAACGTCACTATTTAGCGATCCCGTTAGCGATATTGTTCAGTGCGGCAGCTTCCAGCGACGAGCTTCCTGCTGTGATCTCGCTCGTCGCTGGAATCGTTCCGGACCCTATTTTCTCGTCGGCGCTCCCGCTGGGTAAGTATCTTATCGCTGTGTGGCACCTTTTCTTAGCGATTTAGCGGTACTTTTGTACCGCTAAAGTCGTTAAGAAGATCGCTAACGGCGATAGCGTCGTTAACTATATCGCTAAATGTGGCCGCATTTAGCGATATAGAAACAATCCCGCTAGCGATCGCATTAGTATGCGTCGTTATAGTGATCGCTAGCGGGATTGTTTAGTGTGGCAGTACCTTTAGGAGTATGGATGGACAGCAAACAACTCAACTTTAGTGACCAGTGACAGGCAGTGCCTGTTAGCAGCTACCTGCCTGTAAGCGCTCAGATACTTATTTTTTAAAGTCTCAGATAAAACCTTTAAGGTAATGGATGGACTACAATACCAAGACAGGTTATCAAACTTGGGGTTATTCAGTTTCGGAGAGATCTTATTACAATGTACAAATACATGAATGGACAGAACAGAAATCTTTCTAATGATCTTATTACCTAGGTCTGCGATCTTATTACCTAGGTCTGACACAGCATCCTCAAAGTAGGTGGGTTTAGCCATCCCTCATCCCGGTTCCTCCCCAGCTCTGACTGAAACTACTGGGAAAAGTCCATAACTTTTTTGCACATCTTCACATTAAAAAGTTAAAAATTTTTTGACAAAGTGTTTTCTGACAGTTTTCTGTCCTAAACACTTTGATGAAACGGGACCTGTGTCTTTTATATTGATACATGTCATAAAACACGGTTTTCTTCTAAAGAAGTAAGAAAAGGGAGGTGAACTTGCAACACAATGAAGAACAAAACAATGCCTTCATGTCACCAAAAGTAGCAGCACCTGGTGACAGGATTAAATAGTTTTGATCTTGTTACAAAGTTCACGCCCCGACCCCTGATAATGCTCCTGTTTGTACAGTTCCACAGGGATCTCATCATAGCACAAGTGACAGGTCAATATGTCCGGTGTATCGATCTATGTTACCTAGCAATATTACCCAAGGGAGCACCTGTGTTTTCTTCTTTTTTTATTACAGTAGTGAATATACAGAGTAGTGTATTCAATAACATAAGAAATACTCGCCTTGATTTTGTATTCTATGGCGTTCACTTTTCAGCATATGATTATAGCGCTCATCTACAGTTTGATCCCTCTTCAGAAGGTTGGAGCTTTGTTCGTCTGTGCTGGAAACTGAGGTAGGATTGTTCAAATCTCCTGCGGTATTCAGGTTATCCTACAATGACAGCACAGGGATGACTGCAACACGCTCATTAGCACAGTAAGAGTATCAATTCAAACACAAAAGCAGCAATATAATCATGTAGAGGTCCTCAAGGCACGCTTATGCTTGGAGAGGTGCGAGTCTGTCACTTGGCCAAAATAGATCATGAAAACAGCAGTTTCCTTTTACAGTAATTTGCACAGCATTGTAAGAATTTGGTATCAAAAGATATTACATGCAGATATATTTAATGATAATTCCTGATGTACACGTTTCACCATCTAGTATAGCTGCCTCCAATCGAAGAACAAATTAATTAAAACTGGCCATACACACTAGATGGCTGTCAGCCAACTGCTGGTTCGACCAACAGCCATCTAAGGCCTCTTCCACACTTCAGTCGTGCGACGTCAGTCAAAATCCGTCAAAATGTGAAAAAAACGGATCCGCCATTTTTTTTGGCGGATCCATTTTTTTTCCCATTGACTTGCATTAGAGACGTATTTTGACGGATGGTCGTCCGTTAGGTCCGTTTTTTGATGGATCCGCCAAAAAATTGGCGTCCGTCGTTTCAGAAAAACGTCCAATGCAACGTTTTTTGGTCCGCCAAAATGGCGGACTATGGCGGATCCGCCATTTTGCATAATGGCCGCCTATGGGCGGCGGATCCGCTGGCATCCGTCTTTGACGGAATCCGCCCGCGGATCCGTCGCCTCCATAGAAAACCATTGAAAATGCTGGCAAAACTGTCCGGGGTCTCTCTCTCCTCGGTCCGGACTTCCAAACTTACATTTTCCGGAATGAAAATTTCATAATTTCCGGGTGAACACTTCTTGGCGGATCCGTCAGAAAACTGATCCGTTTTACATCCGTTTTTACACTTTTCTGACGGATCCGCCATTTTCACACTTCGGCGGACATCACACGACTGAAGTGTGAAAGAGGCCTAAGGCTCCTTTCACACATCAGTTTTTTTGTGTCAGGCATAATCCGTCGAATACCTGATAAGACGGATCCGGCGCTGAAATGAAAAAACTGATACAACGGATCAGTTTTTTTGCTGGATCCGACCTGAACTTTTGAACCCGGAAAAAGAAGTTTTGCAGGCGGAAAATGCAGGTACGCATGTCCGGACCGAGGAGGAGAGATGTAGTAGTAGTTCCTGATTTCCAGAATCCGGATCTGTCTTTTGACGGATTGCACAAAAGACTGGTCCGGTTCCATAGACTTCTATTATTTCCGGACGCCTGATGCGCCGCTTCAGGCACTATCAGGCGAGTCCGGAAAAAAAAAAACGTTGCAGTGACCGTTTTGTCCGGCCGCCGGAATGTACATTTACGCCGGATCCGGCCAAAAACGGATGCAACGCAACGAAATCAGGCGTGATCCGGCGCTAATGAAAGTCAATTACAAAAAAACACATCCGGTACTGGATCCGTTTTTTTAAAAACACGCTGGATCACGCCTGACGTCAAAAAACTGATGTGTGAAAGTAGCGTTAGCCGACTGTCCCGTACTGGTCCGTCGAGCACTCCTGTGTTCTCTATGATAAAGCGACTGACTAATATGTCGGCTGGTGGCTTTTCTCAGAGAGAGCAATGCAATTGGAGGTCCGAAATTTAACATGCACGATCAACATCTTTCCCAATCATCAGTTGGCCAGCGCCCCCCGTATACATTACATTGTTGGTTGACCCGTAAGCAGACTTAAGTACTGGTACATTTAGGAACTATAATGATGCCCCACCATGTCCTACCTTTTCAAGTATCATTTACAAATTCCCAGCACCAACAGGAGAAGAACAGAAGGTATCAGGCTTCAAAATGGTGATTTTTTTCAATTTGTTACGACAAAAAGTGTGACACAAGATCCAATGTTTCAAAACAGCTTTGGCAATCCTCCTATGGACACCGTCGCCACATGCCATCACAGTTGTCCTTGATAAAAACCAATATTGGTTGAAATGTTGAATGAAGACTAAGGAAACCCCCGTAGGCACCAGATGGAGCCTATATACTACGAGGTAGACAGCAGCTTTGGACTCTGGCATTTATTGCAACAGTGTTTGTCTTTTGCAGCTTACCCTTTGGGAATGGCTGAAAATGATGAACACTTCCGAGATGGAGGTCAAAAAGTGACTGTCCATCTCCTAATAGTTAATGGCTCTATTGGAGCTCTCTCAGGGTTTCCGTTGTAAACCTGTATTTTGGGGATTCTCACCAAAACCCCGACACAGTGCTTAGTGGATATCACTGTGTATATGAACCTAGCCTAACATCTGTAACAATTTTAGCCATATCAACTTAAAAAAACAAATCATTATTTAGAATCATCAAATTTTTTTTTACAATAGAGAACACTAAAATATTCTAAGTGGAATGTTATACAGGAATCTCTTAAAGAAAGCTGGTAGAGAAATCTATTTTCACAGGCATGGTTGAATTCACCAATTGAAAACATAGCTGCTCAGTATTACAGTGAAGTGTTAAATGGACCAATTTGAATGAAGAAATCATGTCCATGTCACATTAGATCAGGATTCTCTGTAGCGGAAATAAACTAAAATACAAACTGACCTGCCCACATAATGAGAAAAGCAGCTACAGATTTCAGAATGAAGAGAACTGAAACAGTTTTGAAAAGGTAAATAAATATAAACCTTATTGTTGATGATATGCCACATTTAAAGGGGATATCCGGCACTTTACAAAAAATGTATCTAAGCACCAACAGGCAGGTTATTGCAACTTACCTGCCTGTTGTGCACGGCGCCGCTTTCCACCGGCATAGAGCACTCACACACCGGTCCTGCCTGGGATTCAGCTGCCTGGGACTTCCGGAATAATCCTGAATGACTGCTGGCTCCCCAAATAGGCAATGGGGATTCAGCTGTCAATCAGAATAATGCCGGTAGTCCCACTACGTCGACAGAGAAGAGAAGAAAAGAAGCCTCCGCTCTGTAAGCGTGACGTCAGCAAAGGCTTCTGAATCCCCGACAGGAGCAACTATGACCACTTTGTGCCAAGGAAAAAACGGCGCCCTGCACAACAAGCAGGTAAGTTGCAATTATTTGCCTGTTAGTGCTTAGATACATTATTTGTTTTTTGTAAAGTCCCGGATATACCCTTTTAGTTCCTGAGAAACGTAGGCTATTCAGTGTGACCGAAAAGACGTTTATTTTCTGATACATGAGAACACGGTTTTCAAATACCTCCTATTGAAGTGTCATTTGCCCAGTATTTATGATGGAGATTCATCATAAAAAAGCTACGGCAAAATAGTGACTAAGAATGGTATAACAGAATTTTTTATTATAAAATAACTAAATACTATGCTACATGCCATATGATGCCTTATCATAAATGTCAAAAAGTAAACAGGTTTACCATATAGAGGCAGATGGATTATCTTATGACAGAAATAGACAATTTCAGTTTCTAAACACAAGTACAGGAAAAGATTTGTCGTAATTTGCGCATTCATCTGACACATTTTACATCAATAAGGTATGGTAAATAAAACAGTCTTGGTAAATCTGCCCATTATAATTGTTATAGATAGCACGCATGTTTTAGGCTTGTAGTGTTCAAGAAACAGCCTAGTTTAGGCTTTGATGATGCAGATTTTTTTTATCATTAATATTATTCATCTTTTTTATTTTTACGTCAACATGGCCATAAGATGGGTTGTTCAGGTTCTCTTATTTAGTGATTAAATGAAGGCCACAAGGGATCAAAACTAAAACCAGGAGGGATTTTCATTATAATTCAAGAACAAATAGGTACGTTACAGATGCACATGAGCTTCATTCCAGTTTTGATGGGAATTCTATACTCTTGATAATGAAGCTAACTGCCTTGCATTACACAAAGCTAGTACAAGCATCTGCTATAGTGGAATGATTCATTCTTGCTTACTTCTAGACACATGCCACTGCTGTCAGGCCGCTTACAAAAGGCACCAATACAAGGTTAATTTGCTTCGCTCCAAAGGTCATATTCCAAGGCTACTCTCCTAGTTAGGAAAAGACTCTAAGACTAGTCTATTAAAAAGTGAAGAACACTTTAATAAGCTATTAGAGGACAATGTCAAACTAAAAAATACAAATGAAAGTGAAACCATACAAAATCACAATGAGTGGATTTATGTATGAATAGATTAATGGTTCTGAATGCCATTCGGCTTTCCTTTATTACTTTGCGGAGGTCTGAATAACATAGTATCTAAATATCTCCATTTGAACCTTTTCTGCAAATCATAAAATGATGTTACATGCTTTAATAACTCGTAAGGACACAGCCTTGCATGGGCCCTCAGGGTATGTCTTCATGGATTGTTGCATGAAAAATGTTATTCTTTGACAAAATTTACACAAAGAAAAATTCCAAAACAAGTCCTATTGCTTTTAATATCAAAACCACATTACTGTTCATAAGGCATAATTTTTTAACATGTCTGTAAAAAATAGAATTAGACTTACTGGTAATTCGGTTTCTAGAAACCTTCCACGACAGCATAGGAGGTTGTCTCCACACTCTAACGGGGACAGGAAGCACAAAAGAGGTTAAAAGGCCCCTCCCACCTCAATCTCTCACCAGTGACTTATAACATAACACCATAGCACCGGTTACCTTAATATTCTCAGAATTTGTCCAAGAACACAGGGAGGGAAATAGTGCTGTCGTGGAAGGTTTCTAGAAACCGAATTACCGGTAAGTGCAATTCTATTTTCTCTAGCAACCTTCCATGACAGCATAGGAGTAATACCAACCTATACTGCAATGGGGGGGGACAACGGCCTGAAGTACTTTTCGGCCAAAGACTAAATCCCTGTTGGACAAAAGGTCCAACCTATAATGTTTATTAAAGGTATGTAAAAAAGACCAAGTTGCAGCCCTGCAGATCTGCTCGGAGGATGCACCTGCCCTTTCAGCCCAAGACACTGAAGTAGACCGCGTTGAATGAGCCTTAATGCCTGCCGGGGGTGTCATGTTCTGCGCCAGATAACCTTCAGAGATGGCCTTCTTGATCCAGTTTGCAATAGTATTTTTTGTCACTTTCCTTCCCTTATTTCTGCCTGATGAATGGATGAACAAATTCTGGTTGATTCTCCAAGGTTTGGTAAGGCTCAGGTAATATAGAACTATACACCTCCCATCCAGCATATGGAACGCTTCCTCCTTAGGATTCGCTGGGTTCTGGCAGAAAGAGGGGAGGATAATATTCTGTGACCTATGGAAGTCAGACACAACTTTTACAAGGAAAGATGGATCCAGAGAAAGGACTAAAGAATCCTGCCTAATCGTCAGGTACGGTTCTCTAACTGAAAAAGCCTGTAGTTCTCCTATACGCCTTGCTGATGTTATTGCGACGAGGAAGGCAGCTTTACAAGAGATAAGCTGAAGAGTACATGATGATAGAGGTTCAAAGGGAGACTGTGTAAGTCCTTTGAGCACCATATTCAAATCCCATGGGGGAACCATAGGTTGTCTCTTTGGATGTAGTCTAGTAGCTGATGTCATGAAACTCCTTATCCAACGGTGATTGGCCAAGTCCTGGTCAAACATAGAGCTTAAAAGCAGCAACCTGTATCTTCAGGGTGCTAGGCCTGAGGCCTAATTCGAGCCCACTCTGTAAGAAGTCCAGTATACGAGAAATATTGGGATGCGCTGGATCAGGAGGAACGGGAAGACACCAAGAAGAGAATTTTTTCCACACCTTGCTGTATATGGCATTAGTGACTGGTTTCCTTGATTTCTGTAGGGTCGCAATTACTGCGTCTGATAGACCTTTACCCCTTAATATCTGGGCCTCAGTAACCAGGCAGCTAGCTTCAATCTCCGAAGATTCAGGTGGTGTAGGGGACTTTGTAGTAGGAGGTCGTCCTCTAGGGGTAAGTGGAATGGCTCTTCTATTTGGAGCTCTGTTATCAAGGCAAACCAGCTCCTTTTTGGCCATACTGGGGCCACTAGGATGGTCGGAGTTCCATCCTCTCTGATTTTCCTCAGAGTCATTGCTAAGATTGGATTTGGGGGGAATTCATATGCCAGACTGAAATTCCTTTTGTAAGCGAAGGCGTCCACTCCCAGAGATTTGTCCCTGGGGTTCAGGAAGAAAAAGCTTTTTACTTGAGAGTTTCGGCACGATGCTAGCAGATCTACTTCTGGAAGGCCCCACCTGCTCACCAGTGTTTGAAAAATTCTTCCATTCAGACTCCACTCGCTTGGCTGAATAGAATGTCTGCTCAGGAAGTCTGCCTGAAGGTTGGAGCTTCCCTTCAGGTGGATTACGGACAACGAGAGGAGGTGCCTTTCGGCTCCCAAAAAAATTGTTTCTGAAATGCATTTTAGGCTGTTGAATTTCGTGCCCCCCTGGTTTTAGGTGGGCTACCGTAGTCATGTTGTCAGAGTATACCCTGATATGATGACCCTGGGCCAGGTTTCTTGATGCCAGGAGAGCTTCCTCCACGGCCTTCAGCTCCCTGAAGTTGGAAGATCTTGCACTTACTTCCTAACTCCATAACACCTGGTATGGGGTCTGGGATACCATGGCTCCCCAGCCTTTTTTGCTGGCATCGGACATCACTGTGACTAAGGGGGATTGAGACCAACTCACACCCTTGCTCAGATTCCTGAGGTCTACCCACCACGCCAAGGACGCTTTTACTCTTCCTGGAGTGAGGACCTTTCTGTTCAAAGAGCGGTGATTCTCATTCCAACTTCCTAGGATGTGGGACTGAAGTACTCTGGAATGGGATTGTGCCCAGGACACTGATTGTATGCAGGACGTAATTGACCCTAGGACTGACATGGCTGACCGAAGGGCTGGGGACTTCATTTCCTGAAGTCCTTCATTTTTGAGATTATAGAAACCCGATGATCCTCAAGAAAAAAAGACATCTGCCTTCTTGAATCCAACAGGACTCCCAGGAATCTTCTCCTTTGAGAGGGTCGAATCAGGGATTTTTTTATATTTGGAATCCATCTTAAGGATCGAAGAATGTCCAGAGTCTGAGCCACCTGGTTCTGCAGGACCGTGTTAAGAAGTACCTATTATCAGCAGGTCGTCTAAGTAAGGTACTATGCAGATGCCCTGACTCCGAATATAGGACACCGCCTCCGCCATTATCTTCAAGAATACTCTTGCCAAAGGGGAGCACGTTGTATTGGTAGTGCTTTATTTCTAGACCCTCTTGAACCGCAAACCTCAGATAATTCCTGTGGTGTGGATGAATAGGAATATGAAAGTATGCATCCTTCAGGTCTATGTTTGCCATGAAGGAGTGAGGGCCTATCAGGGGAATGGCGGTTTTTGCCGACTCCATTTTGAATCTGCGGTATGTGATATGTCGATTGAGGTCCTTTAAGTTTATTATTATTCTCGCTTCTCCTGTGGGTTTTTTCACCAGGAATAGCCTGGAATAGTGACCTTTT
>JARQOD010000005.1:481421448-481486576 GCA_033576555.1 Oophaga sylvatica
GTGCAGCGCAATTAGCTGCATCTAGGGACGCATGAACCATGTAGTCACCTGCCCGAGTAATCTGATAGGCCAGATTACGTGCCTCGGGAGGAAGAGGGATATCACTAGTAATTTTAACTAGATTTTCAGCCCAGGCCACCATGGCCCTTGCTACCCAGGTGGCCGCAAAGGAAGGAGAGAGAGATGCTCCAGCCGCCTCAAAAATCGATTTGGCGAGATTCTCGATCTGTTTATCTGAGGGATTCTTAATGGAAGAACCATCTGAAACAGACAGAAGGGTTTTTGAAGCTAAACGAGATACTGGTGGATCTACAACTGGAGATTCAGTCCACTCTTTTGCTACAGTTGCTGAAAATGGGTATCGTGCTTTCAGAGACTTCAGTCCTGAAAAACGTCTGTCTGGACGATCCCTATGTCCCCGAACAATGTCCGTAAATTCAGGGTGGTTACTAAACACCTTTTGAGGACGTTTGGCTCTTTTGAAAGAGATATGATGATTCGGTTGAGACCCGGGTTCTTCATCTAGCTTGAGGATTTTATTAATCGCCTCAATGAGAGAATCTAGAGACTCTTGAAACTCTGGTGAATTCGGGTCATCACCTGTATCCGACTCGTACTCAGAATCATGATCACTAAGATCTCTGGGAGAGGGGGAGCGAGAGCCTGAGCTCGCCGATGCTGAACCGCTAGATGGATTGGGAGATGCATTATGGCGGCGTTTTCCAGACGACCGCTTGGCTGATGCCATGGGTCGGCCCGTCTGATGAGGTCTCTCTGAAGGCTAACGGGCCCCTTTCTGGAAAAGGGACGCCCTGGCTAGAAGAGGAGCCACGGAAGGTATCCAAGGCCCTAGTCAGAGAATCCATGGACTGCGCCAGAAAAGCGGGCCACCCTGAAGGACCTGGCTCGTTGGGATCAGGAATAGGTAGGGAATCCTGAACGGTAGTAGGGGGCTCTTGAGCGGAAGAGGCAGTGGGCTCTTGGGCACATGATGCACAGAATTGGGAACCATGCTTAGACGGCAGGGAAGCATTGCATGAGACTCAGACGGCATATACTACAGTGTAGTTTTTGTCAGCCTTTTTAACGCCTTTTGATTGCGACATATTTCTGCCCTGTGAGCCTGCTGCAGGAGAAGGGTCAAGCGCTGTGTAGACCTAGTCGCAGCGTGCACTCACCCAGATCCTATGTCTGAGCCAGGGAAGAGGAGAATGGCGTTTGCAGCGCTGTCCCTCCAGAAAGATGGCGGCCGAGATTACAATAGCGCTTCTCGTATGACACGAGAAGAGCCAGAAGCAGTGGGAGGAGAGGGGGAGGAACCAGGAGGGGTCCCATGCTAGCTGAAGCCGGCCAATGGCGTGCGATGTGGGCGGAGTCACGTGGCCAGCCCTCCCCCATTGAGGCCTATCCCGGCCTGAAGCCGGGGGCTAAATTTATGGCTGCGGCCTATCCCGAGCCGAAGCCGGGGATTAAATTTACAATTGCGGCCTATCCCGGGCCGAAGCCGGGGACTAAAGTTCAGGCTGCGGCGCGATGGAGAAGCGGCCGCGGCGCGACGCTGTAACGGTCGCTGTGTGACGCAGAGGCGGTCACGGAGATAGAAGCGGTCGCGGAGGGCCCAGATATAAGCATCCATGTTTGTACTCACTGCGGGGAGGAACTGGAGAAGGGGGGCATCCGCAGGGACTACGGCAGATGTAGCCGTACTTCCTCAATCCACCGTCCCCTTTGATAGGGGGGTGGAGAGGGATCTTACAATTGCCTCCATATCGCCACCGCTTTCAGTGGAGGTGGTTGGTGGGGTATCCATCTGTCGTTCCACGCCAATCACATCGCCCACATCAAGAGGTATCTCATGGGGAGAGCAGCCCTTGCAAGGGATCTGTCGCCCCATGGTAGCGTAGCAGGAGGGGTACGTGGAGGCGACACTCCACGATGCCGCCTGTTAATGATTTTTGGGAGATCGTGACTTTTCATTAAGTCCCGTCGCCCATCCGTGCGTGAAGAAAGAAAAATAATAAAGTGGTAAAAAATGAGAAAAAAAGTGGGGTCTGAGAGCAGACCCTAGTGCCTCCTACAGACACTAAGCAAGAACTGGTTCAGGATTGAGCCAACAGAGGGTGTATACTGCAGGAGGAGGAGTTAATCTTTTGTGCTTATGTATTGCTTAGTGTCCTCCTAGTGGCAGCAGCATAACACCCATGGTCTTGTGTCCCCCAATGAGGCGATGGAGAAAATGATTTTTTAGTCCCAAATTTTTGATTTTTCCCAAGGAAATTGGACCCCAAAAGTTGTTGTCCAATTTGTCCTGAGTACGCTGATACCCCATATGTGGGGGGGGAACTGTTTGGGCGCACGGCAGGGCTTGGCAAGGAAGTAATAACGTTTTGGAATGCAGACGTTGATGGGGGTCATGTTCCATTTGCAGTGCCCCAGATGAGCCTAAACAGTGGAAACCCCCCACAAGTGACCCCATTTTGGAAACTAGACCCCCTAAGGAACTTATCTAGATCTGTGGTGAGCACTTTGAACCCCCAAGTGCTTCACACAAGTTTATAATGCCCGAGCATGAAAATGAAAAATCCTATTTTTTTTCCCACAAAAATTTTCTTTTAGTCACCAATATTTTATTTTCCCAAGGGTAACAGGAGAAATTGGACCACAAAAGTTGTTGTACAATTTGTCCTGAGTACGCTGATACCCCATATGTGGGGGGGGGGGGGGGGAACCACTGTTTGGGCGCATGGCAGAGCTCGGAATGGAAGGTGCACCATTTGACTTTTTCCACCCAAAATTGGCTGGAATTGAGATTGGACGCCATTTTGCATTTGGAGAGCCCTGATGTGCCTAAACAGTGAAAACCCCCCACAAGTGACCCCATTTTGGAAACTAGACCCCCTAAGGAACTTATCTAGATCTGGGGTGAGCAATTTGAACCCCCAAGTGCTTCACACAAGTTTATAACGTAGAGCCGTAAAATTAAAAAATCATATTTTTTCCACAAAAATGATCTTTTCACCCCAAATTTTATTTTCCTAAGGGTAACAAGACCCCAAAAGTTACTGTGCAATTTGTCCTGAGTACGCTGATACCCCACATGTGGGGGTAAACCACTGTTTGGGTGCATTGCAGAGCTCGGAAGGGAAGGAGCGCCGTTTGACTTTTTCAACACAGAATTGGCTGGACGCCATGTCGTGTTTGGAGTGCTCCTGATCTGTCTAAACAGTGGAAAGCCCCCACAAATGACACCATTTTGAAAACTAGACCTCTCAAGGAACTTATCTAGATGTGTGGTGAGAACTTTGAGCCCCCAGGTGTTTCACTAAAGTTTATAACGCCCGAGCATGAAAAGTAGTGACGTTTTGGATTGCAGAATTTGATGGAATGGTCTGCGGGCGTCATGTCGCATTTGGAGAGCCCCTGATGTGCCTAAACAGTGGAAACCCCCCACAAGTGACCCCATTTTGGAAACTAGACCTCCTAAGGAACTTATCTAGATGTGTGGTGAGCGCTATGAAGCCCCAAGTGCTTCACAGAAGTTTATAACATACAGCGTAAAAACAAAAAAATCATTTTTTTTACAAAATGATATTTTCGCCCCCAATTTTTTATTTTCCCATGGGTAACAGAAGAAATTGGACCCCAAGAGTTATTGTGCAATTTGTCCTGAGTATGCTGATACCCCATATGTGGGGGTAAACTACTGTTTGGGCGCATGGCAGAGCTCACAAGTGAAGGAGCACCGTTTGACTTTTTCAACGCAGAATTGGCAGGAATTGAGATCAGATGCCATGTCACATTTGGAGAGCCCTGATGTGCCTAAACAGTGGAAACCCCCCAATTCTAACTCCAGTCGCAACCCCAACACACCCCTAACCCTAGTCCCAAACCCTAACCCTAACACTAACCACAAACCTAACCCTAACCCTAATCCCAACCCTAATCCAAACTTTAGCCCCAACCCTAACCCTAAATTTAGCTGCAACCCTAACCCTAATGGGAAAATGGAAATAAATACATTTTTTTTAATTTTATTATTTTTCCCTAACTAAGGGGGTGATAAAGGGGGGGTTAATTTACTATTCATAGAGTGTTTTTATGATTGGCAGCTGTCACGCTAAAAGACGCTTTTTATTGCAAAAAATAGGTTTTGCATCACCACAATTTGAGAGATAAAACTTTTGCATATTTTGGCCCACAGAGTCATGAGGTCTTATTTTTTGCAGTACGAGTTGACACTTTTATTGGTACCATTTTTGAGCACGTAACATTTTTTGATCGCTTTTTATTTTGATTTTTGGGAGGTTAGAATGAACAAAAATCAGCAATTCATGAATTTCTTTTGGGGGGTGGGGGGGCGTTTATACCGTTCTACATGTGCTACAATCGATAAAGAGTTTTTTTTCTTCGGGTTAGTACGATTACGGCGATACCTCATTTATATAATTTTTTTATGTTTTGGCGCTTTTATACAATAAAAACAATTTTATATAAAAAATAATTATTTTTGCATCGCTTTTTTCTGCGAGCTATAACTTTTTTATTTTTTCATTGATGATGCTGTATGGCGGCTCATTTTTTGCGGGACAAGATGACGTTTTCAGCGGTACCATGTTTATTTATATCGGTCTCTTTGATCGCGTGCTATTCCACTTTTTGTTCAGTGGTATGATGATAAAGCATTGATTTTTTGCTTTGTTTTTTTTTTTAAGGGGTTCACTAAAGGGGTTAACTAGTGGGACAGTTTTATAGGGCGGGTCGTTACGGACGCGGCGATACCAAATATGTGTACTTTTATTGTTTTTTTATTTACAGGAAGAAATGAATATATTGGGGAATATTTTTTTTTTTTTTTTTTTTTTTTTACACTTGTGATTTTCATTTTTTTTACTTTTTTACTTTGTCCCAGGGTGGGACATCACTGTATTATATGAGATCGCTGGTCTCACAGTGTGCACAGCACTCTGTGAGACCAGCGATCTCACAGGCACTGCTGCAGGCTTCCTCAGCACATGCTCTCAGCAGGCACTGAGGAAGCCGCCTCCCTGCAGGACACGGCGGCCATCTTGGATCTGGGGGCCTGCAGTGAGGAAGGCCTCAGAACAGCGCGATCACATCGCGCTGTTCTGAGGGTCTCAGGGGAGCACGCAGGGATGGTTCCCTGTGCCCCCGGTACACCGCGATCATGTTTGATCGCAGTGTGCCAGGGGTTAATGTGCCGGGAGCGGTCCGTGACTGCTCCTGGCACATAGTGCCGGGTGTCAGCTGTGATAATCAGCTGACATCCGGCCGCGATCGGCCGCGCTGCCCCCGGGAGCGCGACCGATCAGTGCGACGTACTATCCCGTCCATGGTCAGATTGTCCCGGGTTTCATGGACGAGATAGTACGTCGGATGGCAGAAAGGGGTTAAAAGGAATCTGTCAGATGGTTTTGCTATGAAATCTGGGGACAGAATGAGGTATGGGCTGAGACACTGAATTCAGGAATGTGTCACGTGTGAGGCTGTTCCCTGTTGTTTCCTTACAATGAATATTTTATCACCCGGAGATTATCACTGCCTGGACTACAGGACTGCAAACCTTGGTCTGACTCCGCCCCCTCCTGTGATAAGCAGCTCACTGTCAATAGACAATGTACACAGAAAGTGGTGGTTTGAGCGTGGGTAGCTTTTTTAGCTGTGCTGCATGCTACATCTAAAAATTCTGTTTGTGTCACAACTGTGGCAGCCAGTAAACTAAGTGATACACCGATGGACTCAGGATCTATTTTCCTAAACTATGCAACTTTCAGATGAGAAAGCAAACACCTGCTGACAGATCCCCTTTAAGCTCTCCTATTTCAGACAATATACGGTAATCCACGGCACACACCAAGTGTCCATTTGGTGTCTTTGTTTATGGATAGCAGGTACATGGAAGTACAGCATCCTAAGGCAACCTGCAGCTGTTTCATGTATGAATACGTGCGTAGATCGCTTTGAATTACCATAATTTTATTTTCTGTTATTCATGAATAAAGGACACAGAATGGATATTGGGCGAGTTGTTGTGAATGGGTTTGAGATGAGTTCTGAGCAGAGGCTCCCTCTGGTGGTTACAAGCGGTACTAGTGAGGATTGGGAATCAGGTGTTACTGATTGGTCTTATTTAAGGGAATCATTTTCCCATCAGGGTTGCCGGTGATCAATTGTTCTGGTCTGAATCCTTCTTTCCAGTTTCCCTTGTAGCCTGCTGTGTCCTGTCTGCATCTCCTGCTATCAGATAAGACAATTTCTTATTTTGTGTTTTTGCTATATTTTTGCATTTTGTCCTGCACTTCTGTGGGGGCCTTCTGGGTCCCCTCCGGGGGCTTTTGCCCTCTCAGTTTAGTCCAGCCACTGTGTTTTGTACTTTTGCTTTTTGCAGTTTTTTCAGTGGCTGCTGTTTTTGTTACACCAGAGAACTAATTTAGGTGGTAGAGGTCGTGTGATCTCAGGTGATTTTGAAATTAGTAGAGTTGGTGTTTTTCAGGGTTTTCTGGGATTGCAGTAAGTACCCTTCCTGTCCTTTTCTATTTAGATAGTTTGGGCCCCAGCGTTTGCTCATACTATTTTCTCTCTGTGTCAGTATTTCCTCTTGTCTAACCGCCATTACATGTTTGGGGGCTTTCTATTATCTTTGGGGTTCTGCTCCGGGGCAGATAGCTTTCCTATTTCTATCTTTAGGTGTAGTTAGTTTCTCAGGCTGTGACGAGGCGTCTAGGACCATCGTAGGAACGCTCCACGGCTGCCTCTAGTTGCGGTGGTTAGTCAGGGTACTGCAATCTCATAGATTCCAACTGCTCTGGTGTATTTCCTTTTTTACCTGCACTCCTCAGCTACCGTAACATAACAGTATCACCGGCCATAAAAATTGTATGGTACTCACAGAAGGGAAAAAATATTTTGAAGGAAGAAAAGTTGTCAGAGATATTTTTCTGTTTGTTGCATTTTTTTTTTTTTTTTTTCCCTCTGTATCTCTGGGTGCTGGGGAGGATCTTTTCTCCCAATGGAGTTTGCACAGTTGTCTGGCCGTGTGGATCAGCTTGCCACTGAGGTTCGGAGTATTGCTGCATATCTTGCTAGGTTGCCTGTTGTGGAACCTAGGATCCCCATGCCAGATTTGTTTTCAGGGGATCGAGCTAAGTTTCAGAATTTCAAAAATAATTGTAAATTGTTTCTTGCCTTAAAATCTAAGTCCTCAGGAAACGCAGCGCAGCAGGTTCAAATTGTCATCTCTCTCCTGCGCGGCGATCCTCAGGATTGGGCTTTTTCCCTCACACCTGGGGATCCTGTTTTGAGTGATGTTGATGCATTTTTTCAGGCTTTGGGGTTATTGTACGATGAGCCTAATGTCACTGATCAAGCTGAAAAAGCCTTGTTGGCATTAAATCAGGGGCTTGATGACGCTGAGTTATACTGTCAGAGATTCCGTAGGTGGGCAGTCCTGACCAAATGGAATGACGACGCTTTGGCGGCCCTTTTCCGGAAGGGTCTGTCGGATAATGTAAAGGATGTTATGGTGGGATTCCCTGTCCCCTCTGGTCTCAATGATTCTATGTCATTAGCGATTCAAATTGACAGACGTTTGCGTGAGCGGAGAAGTATGCGTGGAGTGGTGTTGCCTTGTGAGCCAGCTGCTGAGCCCATGCAGTGTGATGGAGTGGTGTCTGGGGCACAGCGTCATGAGTTTCGAAAGCGCAATGGGTTATGTTTCTACTGTGGTGATGCCTCTCATGCTATTTCAGTCTGCCCTAAGCGGGGAAGACGTTTTGCACGCTCAGTTGTCTTGGGTAGTGTTCAGACTAAGTTTTTATTAACTGTCACTCTGATATGCTCTCTGTCCTCATTTTCTGCTCAGGCTTTCGTTGATTCTGGAGCAGCTATTAACCTGATGGATTATGATTTTGCTAAACGTTGTGGATTTCCCTTGATACCCCTACAGAAGTCTATTCCCCTACTGGGGATCGATTCTACCCCTTTGGCTGAGAATAAACCCCAGTTTTCTACTCAGGTGATAATGAGGGTTGAACCTGATCACCAGGAGTGCTGCAAATTTTTGGTTCTATATAATCTGCATGACATTATCGTGCTGGGTTTCCCTTGGTTACAGTCTCATAATCCTGTTTTGGATTGGAAATCTGTGTCTGTAACCAGTTGGGGCTGCCAATGTGTTAATACCAACACTCCTGTTTTTTCTGCCTCCCCCCAGGCTGAGGATGTTCCTGACTTTTTGTTTGATTTTTCTGATGTGTTTAGCGAAAGTAAATCTGCATCCTTACCTCCCCATAGGAGCTATGACTGCGCTATTGAATTAGTGCCAGGTAGTAAATTCCCTAAGGGTCGCCTTTTTAACTTGTCTGTACCTGAACATGACGCTATGCGGTCTTATATCAAGGAATCATTGGAGAAGGGTCATATCAGACCATCCTCTTCACCCTTAGGTGCCGGTTTTTTCTTTGTGGCCAAAAAAGATGGTTCATTAAGGCCGTGTATTGATTATCGTCTCTTGAACAATATTACTGTGAAATATCAATACCCGTTACCCTTGATTTCTGACCTGTTTTCCAGGGTGAAAAACGCTACTTGGTTTACCAAGCTTGACCTCAGGGGGGCGTATAACCTTATTCGCATTAAGCACGGGGATGAATGGAAGACGGCATTTAACACCCCTGAAGGGCATTTTGAGTACCTTGTGATGCCCTTTGGGCTCACTAATGCTCCTTCCGTCTTCCAGTCCTTCATGAATGACATTTTCAGGGATTTTGTGGACAAGTTTCTGATTGTTTATTTGGATGATATCTTGATTTTTTCTAATGACTGGGACTCTCATGTGAAACATGTTCGAACTGTATTCCAGATTTTGAGAGAGAATGCTCTGTATGTGAAGGGATCAAAGTGTCTTTTTGGCGTACAGAAGATCTCATTTCTGGGATTCATTTTGTCCCCATGTTATTGAAATGGACCCGGTCAAGGTTCAGGCCATCTGTGATTGGGTCCAACCTACTTCATTAAAGGCTCTTCAGAGATTTTTGGGTTTTGCCAATTTTTATCGTAAATTTATTGGTAATTTCTCTGTTATTGTTGAACCATTGACTGATTTGACCAGAAAGGGTTCTGATGTGGTGAGTTGGCCTCCTGAGGCGGTCTCTGCGTTTCAGGAACTTAAGCGGAGATTCACTTCTGCTCCTGTTCTACGGCGGCCTGGTGTTTCTCTGCCATTTCGGGTGGAGGTTGATGCCTCTGAAATTGGGGCAGGTGCCGTTTTGTCCCAGGGAGATCCAGAGACCTCTAGGGGTAGCCCTTGTGCCTTTTTCTCTCGAAGATTTTCTCCTACTGAACGTGATTGTGACGTGGGTAATCGGGAGTTATTGGCCATGAAGTGGGCTTTTGAAGAGTGGAGACATTGGCTGGAGGGAGCCAAACATCAGGTGGTGGTCCTTACGGACCATAAGAATCTGGTCTATCTGGAATCTGCCAAGCGACTCAATCCTAGACAGGCCAGGTGGGCCTTGTTTTTCACACGTTTTAATTTTGTGGTTTCCTTTCTTCCTGGCACTAAGAATGTTAAGGCGGATGCCCTCTCGAGGAGTTTCCTTGCGGACTCTCCTGAGCTATCTGATCCCTCTGTTATTTTGAAGGAGGGTGTAGTTCTTTCCGCCATCTCGCCTAATTTGAGACTTGCTCTGGAGGGGTGTCAGGAGGATAGGCCCGAGCGCTGCCCTGTTGGAAAATTGTTTGTCCCGGACCAATGGAAAAAGAGTGTGATGTCTGAGATTCATTGTTCCGCATTGGCTGGGCATCCCGGAATTTTTGGTACCAGAGACTTGGTTAGTCGGTCCTTTTGGTGGCCTACCTTGTCTCGCGATGTCAGGGAATTTGTGCAGTCCTGCGGGACTTGCTCTCGCTCCAAGCCTTGCTCTCGCTCTAGTGGTTTGTTGATGCCATTGCCTGTGCCCAAGAGACCATGGACCCATATCTCTATGGATTTCATTTCCGATCTTCCTGTTTCTCAGAGAATGACCACCATCTGGGTAATTTGTGATAGGTTTTCCAAAATGATACATCTTGTGCCATTACCTAAGTTGCCTTCCTCCTCTGAATTGGTGCCGTTGTTCCTTCAGCACGTGGTTCGTTTACACGGCATTCCTGAGAACATTGTGTCTGACAGAGGAGTCCAGTTTGTTTCCAGATTTTGGAGGACTTTTTGTTCTAAACTGGGTGTTCAATTGTTTTTCTCCTCGGCATTTCATCCTCAGACCAATGGTCAAACTGAGAGAACAAACCAGACATTGGAGACTTATCTAAGATGCTTTGTGTCTGCTGATCAGGATGACTGGGTCTCTTTTTTGCCTTTGGCTGAGTTTGCTCTTAATAATAGGGCTAGCTCTGCCACTTTGATGTCTCCGTTTTTCTGTAATTCTGGGTTTCACCCTCGATTTTCTTCAGGACAGACGGAGGCTTCTGTCTGTCCAGGTGTTGACTCTGTTGTTGAGCGTATGCAGCAGATTTGGGACCAGGTAGTGGAGAGGTTGTCCCTCTCTCAGGAGAAGGCCCAGCGGTTTGCTAACCGGCATAGGACTGATGGTCCTCGGTTTAAAGTGGGGGACTTGGTCTGGTTGTCCTCAAAGAATATTCCTATGAGAGTAGCATCTCCTAAATTTAAGCCTAGGTTCATTGGACCTTATAAGATCATGGAGATTATTAATCCTGTTTCTTTTCGTTTGCTTCTTCCAGGGACATTTAAGATCCATAACGTGTTCCACAAGTCCTTGTTGAAGAGGTTTGTTGAGCCAGTGGTTCCTGCTGCTGTGCATCCTGACCCTGTTTTGGTTGAGGGCAATCTGGAGTATGTGGTTGAGAAAATATTGGATTCTCGTTTTTCTAGACGAAGACTCCAGTATTTGGTTAAATGGAGAGGTTATGGTCAGGAAGATAATTCTTGGGTGTTTGCTTCGGACATCCATGCTAGGAGACTTATCCGTGCGTATCATAGAACTCATCCTGACCGACCTGGTTGCTCAAATGAGGGTTCGGTGACCCCTCCTCAAGGGGGGGGTACTGTTGTGAATGGGTTTGAGATGAGTTCTGAGCAGAGGCTCCCTCTGGTGGTTACAAGTGGTACTAGTGAGGATTGGGAATCAGGTGTTACTGATTGGTCTTATTTAAGGGAATCATTTTCCCATCAGGGTTGCCGGTGATCAATTGTTCTGGTCTGAATCCTTCTTTCCAGTTTCCCTTGTAGCCTGCTGTGTCCTGTCTGCATCTCCTGCTATCAGATAAGACAATTTCTTATTTTGTGTTTTTGCTATATTTTTGCATTTTGTCCTGCACTTCTGTGGGGGCCTTCTGGGTCCCCTCCGGGGGCTTTTGCCCTCTCAGTTTAGTCCAGCCACTGTGTTTTGTACTTTTGCTTTTTGCAGTTTTTTCAGTGGCTGCTGTTTTTGTTACACCAGAGAACTAATTTAGGTGGTAGAGGTCGTGTGATCTCAGGTGATTTTGAAATTAGTAGAGTTGGTGTTTTTCAGGGTTTTCTGGGATTGCAGTAAGTACCCTTCCTGTCCTTTTCTATTTAGATAGTTTGGGCCCCAGCGTTTGCTCATACTATTTTCTCTCTGTGTCAGTATTTCCTCTTGTCTAACCGCCATTACATGTTTGGGGGCTTTCTATTATCTTTGGGGTTCTGCTCCGGGGCAGATAGCTTTCCTATTTCTATGTTTAGGTGTAGTTAGTTTCTCAGGCTGTGACGAGGCGTCTAGGACCATCGTAGGAACGCTCCACGGCTGCCTCTAGTTGCGGTGGTTAGTCAGGGTACTGCAATCTCATAGATTCCAACTGCTCTGGTGTATTTCCTTTTTTACCTGCACTCCTCAGCTACCGTAACATAACAGCGAGTGCTGTGGATTATATTCCCTGAAACAGTTTTTTTTTTTTTATGGTTCGGTTTTGCATCACTGAGATTTCCTAACATAGTCGCAGGTAAGGATGCCTACATGTACCGCTAATGGAGTGTTTCCCAGAATATGATTGCTGCCTGTGTATTTTCTTGCTTGCTACTTTACTAATGCTATGACTACATTGTATTTATGGCCTGTGTGGAGCTCTGGGAACAGCAATTGATGTATATGTTAAAAGGCGTTGACCACGTTATCCTTTAACCAATGTCTCGTGGACATGATTATGTGCCACTTACTAAGTGTTCTCCTCCTGCACTTACTAGTTCAGCCTTCATCACAGACTGCACAGAGCTCCTGTTCTTATAATGGCGGCTGATGGATGATCATGTGCCTGGACCTGTCCATCAGCATCCTCCAATGAAAACGCTTCAACTGCTTTTTTAATTGTTGGATTGTTGTTGGATGTTAGTGGACAAAACGGGTCACACGTTTCTCCATCTGTGATCATTTTATGGACAGATTGTTTGTCTGTGATGAAGTTAGCAGAACCTGTAATACTTATATATTGACAAGTGAAAAATCCCATCCAAATCACATCCCTACTTTATTATATCACATTTAACAGGAATATCATATGAAGCTTTTTTTTTTTTGTACAAAAAGCATGGCGTGCATTAGAAGTATCCATCAGCTACACATTATTATGCATTGGCTACATTTATAAATTTACAACAAATATATTTTTTCAGAGTCCTGTCTATGGAATAGTATAGTCTACTATGTTATTCCATACTTCATTTCCTGCAATATACCAACATGTACATCAGCCTCAGAGGCCAAAGACAGAACAAGATCAGCATGTATGCTAGGAGCTATCCTGGCATACTAGCTAAATGTGTGAAGAAGTGGAGACATCGACTGGAGCCTAATCTCATAAAACCCCTTTATTGGCTCTTTAACATGGAACAACATTTTAAACCAACAATAATCAAAATGTTTAAAAAAAAAAAAAAGTATTTTCTCATGGATAGAACCACAACTTCTGCACTTCCACCCCACCAATCGTGTGTGGACAAGGCGTGACATTGTTTTCTAGTCATTGCTTGTGTAAATGGAACATTTATTGCCTGTGCCACAGAAATTCAGGGTTTACAGATCTTATTGTGAGTTTACACCAGTCAATTATTGTTATGATGTACCATAATTAACAATTCATTATAATATTTGGCCGGTGAAATACTTCTTAATAGTGGGAATCTACAATTGTTACAAAGTACAAATATAAACAAACACTCAGTAATGATCACACACTTGCATCAAGTGCAAGAATTCAGTTTTGAGAACTAATAACTTTTCCTTTGCCACGCAGTTCGTTCATTTTAGGAGATAAATTGTCTTTGTTTCTAGCATTATTGTTGCCATGTCAACATACTCATACAGAACAAAGGAGGATAATGAGTGATAATTCGGAGAGGGGATGAGAGTTTTCTGAAAGGTTTGACCTGACTTCTAATTGTACATTGTAGAAGCTTGATTAACAGCCCAGATTTGATTGTAAAGAAGAATTTTATATATATAAAATTGTAAATAATCGTAATTGAACAGAATTAATCCGGCTGACTACAGAACTGTGGCTTGCAACATAAGGGCTATTAAAGGGAACCTGTCAGCAGGATATTAGCCCCCAAACTGCTTATATGCACATGTAGTTCTTGCAAAGACAAGTCCATCCATACCTTTAACTACTCAGTCTGGTCCACTGTTACCAAGAAATTGTCAGTTGAATCACTATACAAATGATCCTAAAGTGCTTTTGGCACATGGAAGCTCTTCCCAAGACTTTGTCCCTCCAGCTCTAGTCCCCGTCTTTCTTCTACTTAACCAACAGATCCTTTGCTTGAAGTCACATGGCAAAAGAGCAGTCAGTCATGCACAAGGTGGTGCTGGTGGAGAATAGAGCCAGAGTTACATAGGTTCGGGAAGAGCTTCCATGCGCCGAAAGCACTTCAGCCTAAGTTGCCCAATGTGTATTGTATGTAGTACAGTTCATATAGGGTCTTGTGCTTGGGTGCGATGAAAACACAGGAGTCACAGGTTTGATATAGAAAAGTCCTGTATTACTTCATACAAGTTGGCAGAAATAGTCACACAGTTTGCAGACACAGAAACAGGAGACGCAGCAGGCCAGAGTAATCCAAGCTCAGCAATCACTCTCCAATACAGATTCAGGATCTTCTTCTCTGTTACCGTAAGTCCATGCAAACGTGGGTCTTTCAAAGAGCAGGGTTCAGAGTCCACAAGTGCTTCAGAGTTCCTCAGTAGGAATAGCTGGAGTACAAGGTCCAAGGCTTACAGGAGTCAAGTCACAGGTTCACTGCAGGCTAGATTCTGAAGCACTGATTGCTCAGCTGTGGCTGCTTAAGAAGCAAAGGAGAGAATCAGGGCGGGAACATGCAAGCTGGAAACTCCATTTTGACTGAGGGCAAGATAGCTGCAGCAAGACAGAAAGTAAAATGGCTGACGAACAAACTGAGTTTCAGGAATATATACATAGAACCTTACATTACTCCCCCCTTAAGGACAACCTCCGGATGACCTCAGACCAGGCTTGTGTGGGTACCTCTGATGAAACTGACGGAGCAAGCGAGGAGCATTAACGTTATTGACCGGTTCCCATGAGTTGTCCTCCACTGGGTAGCCCTGCCATTTAATCAGATATTGTAACTGATTTCTATACAACCTGGAATCTAAAATCCTTTCCACCACAAATTCTTCCTGACCATCGACTAGCACTGGGTCAGGGCAAAGAGAGGAACGTCCAGGAAACGTATTGGGTGTCGCAGCCTTTAGTAGGGATACATGAAAGACAGGGTGGATTCTCATAGTTCTGGGCAGTTGAAGACGACAAGCAACGGCACTTATAATTTTACTGATTTTATAGGGTCCAATGTACTTATGTCCCAACTTAGACGATGGAATCCTTAACTTAAGATTTCTGGTTGACAGCCAGACCAAGTCTCCTACCTTGAAAGCTGGTGCAGGTTTACGAAATTTATCTGCTGCTTTCTTGTACCTTTCTTGAGCCGATTCCAGATTTTCCTTTAGAAGATCCATATTCTTCTGTAAAGACGTGATTCTTTCAGCCACTGCTGGTAAAGGCGTTTCTATGGGAACTCGTGGTAGAATGTTAGGATGATAACCTAGATTAGAGTAAAAAGGAGACTGTTTAGTGGAGGCACTCTGAGAGTTGTTATACGAGAACTCAGCTAATGGAAGTAGATCCACCCAATCATCCTGTAGGTGGCAGATAAAGCAGCGGAGATACTGCTCCAGGGTTTGATTGGTTCGTTCGGTCTGTCCATTAGTCTGGGGATGAAAAGCAGAAGAAAGGTTTACTTTAATGTCCAATGCTGCACAGAAATTTTGCCAAAACCTAGAAGTGAATTGCACCCCTCGATCCGAAATAACCTCATCCGGTACTCCATGTAAGCGAAACACATCTTTAATCATCAAATCTGATGTCTGTTTTGCAGTGGGTAAGCCGACTCAAGGGATAAAATGAGCTGCCTTTGTTAGACGGTCAACCACCACTAGAATGGTGTTCTTCCCCTGAGAGGTTGGTAACTCCACAATGAAGTCCATAGAAATGGATCCCCACGGGCGGGACGGGGTGGGAAGAGGCTGTAACAGACCAGTTGGTGAGGAGCGAGGTGTTTTGCATCTTGCACAGACCTCACATGAAGTGACATAATTCAAAACATCCTTCCTGCAAGTGGGCCACCAAAAGAAACGAGAAGAAATTCCTGTGTCTTTAGAATTCCTCTATGCCCAGCTATCTTGGAATCGTGAATGAGTTGCAATACTCTTAATCTGACTGTTTCAGGAATATACAGACGTTGTCCCTGAATCCACACACCATTCTTAAAGACAAGACTTACGTCCCTTGGGGGTTGTGCCAAAAAGGAATCCGCATGGTATGCTTCCTTGATGTCCTTAAGTAGGTCTTGATTATGAATTACTCCTAGGAATCTAGAGTCAGGAAGAATAGTCTTAGGAGGAGTAATTGGACGTGTCTCTGCTGAGTAAATCCTAGAGAGTGCATCAGCCTTTCCATTGCGCGATCCTGGTCTATAAGATGATAAAATTAAATTGGTTTAAGAAAAGATTCCAGCGAGCCTGGCGAGGAGTCAGGCACTTAGCCGACCTGATAAACTCAAGGTTACGATGGTCTGTCAGGACGACTATTTGCTGTGCAGCTCCCTGAAGAAGGTGTCTCCATTCTTTGAAGGCGGCAATAATGGCCAACAACTCTCTATTGCCCACATCGTAGTTCCTCTCAGCCGAAGACAACTGCTGGGAAAAGAAGGCACAGGGATGCAAGACATTCTTCTCACCTGTTCTCTGAGAGAGTATAGCTCCAACGGCACAGTCTGAAGCATCCACCTCTATTATGAAGGCAAGCTCGGGGTTGGGATGTACTAGGATAGGTGCAGTGGTAAATTTATCTTTTAGACGGGAAAATGCTTCCTGGGCTTGGGGAGTCCAGGAAAACCTAGACTCTTTCCGGGTAAGTTGAGTGATAGGTGACACTACCTCAGAGAAATTTCTAATGAAACGTCTATAGAAGTTGGCAAACCCGATGAAGCGCTGTACCTCCTTCACATTTCTAGGACTTGGCCAATCCTTGATGGCTTGGGTTTTGCTTCCATCCATACTAATTCCTTGTGTAGACAGTACATACCCCAGAAATTGAATTTCGGTCCTATGGAATTCACACTTTTCAAGTTTGATGTAAAGATGATTTTGTCTTAGACGTTCCAAGACCATTCTCACATGTCCATGATGTTCCTCTGTGGAGTTAGAAAAAATTAGAATATCATCCAAATAAATTACCACGAATGTATCTAGGAGATCCCTGAAGATGTCATTCACCAAGTGTTGGAAAGTGGCTGGGGCGGTACTCAGACCAAAAGGCATAACTAGATATTCAAAGTGTCCATAGCGTGACCTGAATGCAGTCTTCCATTCATCCCCAGGTCTAATACGGACTAAGTTATAGGCCCCACGAAGATCTAGTTTAGAAAAAATTTTGGCATGTCGCACTCTCTCCAATAACTCAGGGATTAAAGGCAATGGATAACGGTTTCTAATAGTAACCTTATTGAGTTCCCTATAGTCTACGCATGGTCTCAGAGATCCATCTTTCTTCTTTACAAAGAAGATGGGTGCACCTGCAGGAGATGAAGAGGGGCGTATGAAGCCCTTGGCTAGATTTTCATCTATGTAATCCTTTAAAGCCTTTAGCTCGGGCCCCGCCAGGGGGTAGATCTTACCAAAAGGTATCTCTGCTCCAGGCAATAATTCAATTGGACAATCATATGGACGGTGAGGAGGAAGCTGGTCAGCGTTCTTCTTGTCACATAAATCCACATAGTCCTGGTATACAGCTGGTAGTTCAGGGACTGACATGATTCCTTTAGGAACAGAGCAAGCTGAAACTTTTGGACTCATCTGTTTCTCTGGAAAGTGTAATTCCTTGGTCTCCCAGTTAATGGTAGGATTCTGAGCCTGCAGCCATGGTAGCCCTAGAATAATGGGAAAGTGGGGAGAAGAGATAAGCATTAAGGACAGTTTCTCTTGATGATCTTTACCCATAAGAACCCTCAAAGGCTCTGTTTCCTGATCCACTGGTCCAGAGGTCAGCAGGGAGCCATCCACAGTTTCCATCTGTACTGGAGTAGCCTTCTTCACTGAACGTATTCCCTGTTTCAGAGCAAAGGAGACATCCATAAAATTTCCACTTGCCCCTGAGTCGATCATAGCAGAGCTAGACACCCAAGCTGAGTCAACCCAGAGTTTGATGGAAAGAAAGCAATGAGAATTGTTTTTCTTACAACTCAGCTGGGACACCGCTGAGGAAACTTGAAAAATGGCAGCGTTTACACAGTCAACGTCCTCAGAGATAACGGAGTTTAAGTCCGAGAAATCAAGATCTGTTGCTGCAGATCTCTCTGGAGCCTGAGGCTCGGACCTGACAGATCCCCTCTCGCAACACTCACAATGAATGAGTGCTGCAGTAGTCTTACGAGAACGGCTGGGGCAGTTTATAATGAAGTGCCCTGACTTACCACAATAGAAACATAGATTCTCCTTAAAACGATGTTCCTTGCGTGCATCACTAACCCGTCGTTGTAAAGAGTCTACCTGCATGGGTTCAGGTTCAGGTTCCCGTGTAATCCTACTCAAAGGTTCCTTAGCTGGAGAGGAAGGTAGGAAAAGGTTAGTACGATTGCTTTCGAACCATCTCTCTTGCCTGCGTTCAGTCAGACGAGTATCAATACGGATGCAGTAGTTAATAAAGTCACCTAACGCAGTGGGAGGGTCGGCACGAGCAAGTTCATCCTTAATCAGTGGAGATAACCCCTTTCGAAAAATAGATTTTTTGGCGGAACTGTCCCAGGTGGTATCAAGGGCCCATCTCCTGAAATCCAAGGCATATTCAGCTACCGAGTGCTTACCTTGGCGCAAAGCTAACATGGCTGCTTCAGCTGTTGCACCTCGATTGGGGTCATCAAACACCTGCCCCATGGCTGAAATAAAATCATCAAGGTGATTCAAACAATCATCCTCAGTCTCAATCAGAGGGTTTGCCCACATTAAAGCCTTGTTGGTAAGCAACATAATTATAGTAAGCACCTTAGATCGTTCAGTGGGAAATTGTGAAGCATGTGCAAAAAAAAAAGATTGCATTGATTAATAAATCCCCTGAATTTCTCACGTTCACCGCCAAAACGAAAAGGGGGCAACTTGGGAATCCCAGCACTCGGGGCTACGGCAGGAGCCTGGACTCGCCCCTCTAGAACCTCAATCCTGGCTCGCAAATCCTGGGTAGTCTGTCCAACCACTTGCAAATTGTGATTATTGAGGTCCTGTAGATTTGTAAAACGGGTCTTTATATTCTGCAAATCTGCAAGGATATTATCAGTCACTCCGCAAAGTTCCTTTATGCGGGCCTCCATTTTCCAGATCTTTTAAGACAGGATTACTGGAAGAAGAGGAGAGAAAAAAAACAATAGTGTTCACCTGTGGCAACACTGCAGAGAGAAAAAAAAATTAAGGGAACTGCTCACCTGGAATGGTTGTGAGAAGTCACAACCACTATCATCACAGAAAGTTTCAACCAGACATCTGATATCCAGAGTTACAGCAGACAAAAAAGAGAAAAGAAAGGAGAAAAAAAAAAAAAAAACAATAGTGTTTACCTGTGGTAACACTGCAAAAAGAAAAAACTTAAGGGAATTGCTCACCTGGAATGGTTGTGAGAAGTCACAACCACTGTCATCACAGAAAGTACAACCGGACGTCTGATATCCACAGTACAGCAGACACAGCCTTCCAGACCCAGCAGACACTAACGTTTTGGCTTCAGAATCTTGTAATGTATGTAGTACAGTTCATATAGCGTCTTGTGCTTGGGTGCGATGAAAACACAGGAGTCACAGGTTTGATATAGAAAAGTCCTGTATTACTTCATACAAGTTGGCAGAAATAGTCACACAGTTTGCAGACACAGAAACAGGAGACGCAGCAGGCCAGAGTAATCCAAGCTCAGCAATCACTCTCCAATACAGATTCAGGATCTTCTTCTCTGTTACCGTAAGTCCATGCAAACATGGGTCTTTCAAAGAGCAGGGTTCAGAGTCTACAAGTGCTTCAGAGTTCCTCAGTAGGAATAGCTGGAGTACAAGGTCCAAGGCTTACATGAGTCAAGTCACAGGTTCACTGCAGGCTAGATTCTGAAGCACTGATTGCTCAGCTGTGGCTGCTTAAGAAGCAAAGGAGAGAATCAGGGCGGGAACATGCAAGCTGGAAACTCCATTTTGACTGAGGGCAAGATAGCTGCAGCAAGACAGAAAGTAAAATGGCTGACGAACAAACTGAGTTTCAGGAATATATACATAGAACCTTACATTATGATTCAAATGGAAATTTCTTGATAACGGAAGAACGCACCAGCTAGGTAAACATATGGATGGACATTCTATGCAAGAGCTGAATGTGCATGTAAAACAGTTGGGGGGTGAAATCTTGCTAACAGATTACTTTTAAAGGATAAATTCACTTACACAATGAAAACATAATAAAATCTTTTGTACATCTGCAAAAAAAAATAGTAAAATAGAAATTGGCTTAAGTGCCCTATAAATACAAACACTACAAACCGATTGGTCAAGAGGGATCACTTGGTCAGATCATCAGCACAATGAAGCTACTCCTCTATTAGAGGAAAAAAAAACTGAAATGTTGTAAAGGGTGTGTGTCCATGCCGCTTTGGAGAGCCCATGTATCACAGACACCAAATGCCTAAGTGTTACATAAAACTACATTTTCAATGCAGATCAGCCTCACAAAAGTGAGTGATCTTAAGAAGACGAGCCCTAGAAGAAACCTGATTGCATTATGCAGCTTCAAATGCTGGTTAAAAAGTATGTGCACCCCACGGCGTCTTTTTCTGGTGGATTCCGCCTGGGAATGACTGTTTGCACTGATATGGAAATTTAATTAGGATAAAAATATCCTGTGTTTGCTGCTTGCCATGTCCAAATCTCTATATAATGTCTTTTTGAGCGCTCAGAACGAAATGAGGACTGTCCACACGAAAGTGTCAGTATAACAGTTCGTCAAAGACATACATTTATTATTCATTCAAGGTTTTATACGTTTACAAAAAGGGGCTGGTTAGTCAATTAACATACAATTAAAAGCTGCTAGATTATTGGCTGTTCTAGTGTAAATATGATAATTATGATAATCATGATTAAAAGAGCTGAAGTTGCAGAATTATTGTTTATATTCTTGTGACCTAGTTGTCTTGCATAACTATAATGTAAACAACAGATATCTAATAGGACATTTTGTACTTCATGCATTTGTTCCTTTACGAAGGCCTTTATGAAGGCCAGATTTCTTTAAAACGACTGATTATAGCTGGCCTAGAAATATGTGAGCACAAGGTTTTTTAGCAAGTGAGATCTATCTAACTGTGAACTGTGAATACATATATGTGAATATACTTTGAATATATGGAATAAAATATATTTCCATGACAGCACATTGTAACTACAAACTATTCTAGTGCTAGCTTTCTAGTGGTTTCACACTTTGCAATTTGTGCACCTTACCATTTTAAACACTTAGCATATCAGGTCTGATGTAAGAAAAGTAGATCGGTCCATACAATTTACCTTGGCCGCTTGCGATGTCCTTGAATTCGATACGAGAATATGGAAGCGAGCTTCAATGCTTTTAAGGTCCTGCAGGAAGGTTTCATTTCGGAGCCGAGCCTTCTTCTCTTTCTCACAAATTTCTCTCAAAGAATTCTTTAACTTTACGCACTGCCGACGACACCTTGAAATACAGGAGATACATGACCGGTTATCTTGGAGCTATTTATTATGATCGATGTAGCTGCATGCTGGCTTATCGTTGTTTAAAGGTGTTATTTTTTTTGCCTAAGGGGCTAAGAACTTGCCAGCAGGTAGATGCCAACTACCGGACTGTTCTGCTTTGCAGAGATCTCTCCGGGCTCAGGCAGCGATTCTCCGTCTTAGTTTGACCTCATGTCAATAGAGCAGCTCATCCTATTCCAGGCCGCTCTATCGACAGGGAATTTCTGCCGATGTCATGCTGATTGACCCTTGGATCCCCAAAGTTTGACAGACTGCTCTATCAGCATATATCCCCCTCATCACTAGCGTCGCCATCCTCACCAAAGCGCGCAGACTGATGGGACGGGGCGTGACCTGATGGGACGGCGCACATGCAGAGGAGAGTGGCCACGGCGCGAGTGATGAGGGAGATGGTGCGCGGGCTGAGGAGAGTCGTGGCGGCGCTAGTGCGGAGGAGATGGTGCATGCCCTCCGGGAGGGCTCTGCGTACACCTTCTGGCGTGCATGCCATAGGTTCGACACCACTGATCTGTGGGGTTAGCGGATACACGTGAAGCATACTTACATGTATGTATTGGATAAGGTATATTCAGACATCTTTTTTTCCAGTTCAAGTCTTTTTATTTCACTGCAAAATACGAATAAAAATCACAAAACAGAATTAACCCTTTGTCTGAGCCTTGGAATAAACTGTGTCTCAGAACGTTCTCATATAACAATCCCTTTAATGTCCCCTCACCTCAAAAGAGCAAATGTTATTTTAACCCCTTCATGCAATGGCCGTTTTCTGTTTTTTTTTCCTCCCCTTCTTCTAAAAGCTATAACTTTTTTCACTTTTCCAGCCATATACTCGTATGAGGGCTTTTTTTTTGCAGGACAAGTTGTACTTTCGAATGACACCATTCATTCTGCCATATACCTCGTAGTGTACTGGAAATCGGGAAAAAATTCCAAGTGTGTTTTTTTTTTTTTTTTATTTACTATGTTCACTATATGGTAAAACTGACCTGGCAATCTGATTCTCCAGGTTAGTGCAAGTAAGCAGATAACAAACATGCATAGTTTCTTTTTTTTAGTTAAGTGGTGAAAAAAATTCGGAAATTTGTAAGAAAAAAAAAACCGTAGCTTTTGTCACGGTTTTCCGAGATCTGTAACATTTTCAACTTTCAGGGCTGGGGCTGTTATTTTTTGGGGTAGATACGAAATTTTTGCGGTGGCCAAAAGACCGTAATTCTAGCGTTTTTGATTCTTCTTTCTGCTAGACTATAAACAAATAGGATTCATTTATTTCATGTTTTGACAGCTGGACTTTTACAAAATGAATACTTTATTGTGTACAAAGTTAAATGAGCTGTCAACATAATCACACAAAAATCATCAATGGAAATCAAATTTTTGAACCAATGGAGGCCTGGATTTGGAAAGTGGAAACAAGTCAAAATGAAAATCAAAAAAAGACAAAACTGAAGGGGAAACAAGTCTAAATGATGCTCAGTATTGTGTGTGGCCTCCACGTGCCTGTATGACCTCCCTACAACACCTGGGCATGCTCCTGATGAGGTTGCAGATGTTCTCCTGAGGGATCTCCTCCCAAACCTGGACTAAAGCATCTGTCAACTCCTGGACAGTCTGTGGTGCAACATGACGTTGGTGGATGGAGCGAGACATGCTGTCCCAGAAGTGCTCAATCAGATTCAGGTCTGGAGAACGGGCAGGCCAGTCCATAGCTTCAATGCCTTCATCTTGCAGGAGCTGCTGACACACTCCAGCCACATGAGGTCTGGCATTGTCCTGCATTAGGAGGAACCCAGGGCCAACCGCACCAGCATATGGTCTCACAAGGGGTCTAAGGATCTCATCTCGGTACCTAATGGCAGTCAGGCTACCTCTGGCGATCACATGTAGGGCTGTGCGGCCCTCCAAAGAAATGCCACCCCACATCATTACTGACCCACTGCCAAACCAGTCATGCTGAAGGATGTTGCCTGGCAACCTGTGCTTTGCATATGCTATGAATTTATCATTTGCACTTTATATATGAGGGCTCTATTCTGTTAATATTGCAGCCTCGTGCATTTGCCTGTTTATTGATTTCAGCCTAATTTGTAAGGTCTTGATTAGATGCAGCTTACTTGTATACCATATTTGCTCAGTGTCTGTGTTCTCACTTCTTGTATGGTCTGTTTACATCTCCAATTTTTAAACCTTTTAACCATTTGTGTTTGCTTCAATAAAATTGTCTATCATTTATATACATTGTATTTGGAGGGCTTTTTTTCCCCACATAGGTTTTTTTCATTCAATCAGGGTCCTCCGTGTTATCTCTTAGGGCTTTTTTCTGTTCTTGAGCTATCATCTACGCTTATGATAGGTGATACTTACTGATCAGTGGTGGTCTGACTGCTGGGCTGGGACCCCCACTGATCCTTCAGTATCTCATCATCGCTAGATTCATTATTGACGAGACTGCCTGAGACAGTTGAGCACTCAACAGAAGTGAGCAGGTCTGGCCACCGCTGGGGCATGTGTCCTGGGTAGTGATGAGCAACTAGGCTCGTTGCTCGGGTGATCTCCGAGTATTTTGGCGTGCTCGGAGATTTAGTTTTCGTCGCCTCAGCTGCATGATTTACAACTGCTGAACAGCCTGAATACATGTGTGTAATGCCTGTTTGTTAGGGAATTCCTACATGTATGAAGCCTGTCTACAAGTAGCAAATCATGCAGCTGAGACGACGAAAACTAAATCTCTGAGCACGCCAAAATACTTGGAGACCACACGAGCAACAATGCTTCTCGCTCATAACTAGTCCTGGGTGTTTGCAGTAGTCACGGAACAGGTTAGGGTGGTTTCACTTTACATTCTTTTGTCCCCGTAGTGCCCTATGCCCGAAATCCCACACAAAACGGGGTTTGGACGCAGTTTACTACGTCTGAGCATCCCGAAAAAAGTGCACGACAGAACACACATTTGCTCTGCCGTCACCATTGCAGTCTATTGGCCTCGTCGGCGCAAGTGTCCAAACCATGTTTTGGGGGGTTTTCGGATGTGTGCCCCAATGGGGATACAGAACGTAATGTGAAAACACCCTCAGATGAAGCTTCAAAGTCAGACTGACAAGAAGGCTGCTGGTCTATCACACAAAACCAGAAGCTCCTGGAGTGCTGATAAATGGGGCATCAGCTCAGTACTGTCCTTGAAAAGGTGGCTTTTCTCCTCTTTCTCTTCCGGTGTGGTCAGCACAGGACCCCTGCAGGCGATCACAGGTGTGCTGGTCACCTGTGTGGCCACTGATTGACTACAGCGGTCATGGCTGACTGAGCCAGAAGCCCTGCGAGGTCCCGGGCAGCCGGTGACTTTAGGGCACACTCAGGCCCTTTGTAAAACAAAAAGTATATGAGGTGGGAGACCCCTTTAATGGCGACCCCCACATAGCAGATTTCTGTTGTGAGTATGTATGGCTTGTAGAAATGAATGCAGCCAATTCCGAGTGTTGTGAGCCGACATGTCCTGACCTCCTGACCAGCAGACACAGACACCGTGGCAGGACACTCAGCTCATCAGTAATGACCAGAACAAGGACGCTGTCCCTAGCAACCAGCTGCCATTGGTTGCTAGGGCCGTTTCCCCCGCTATACGGATAGCAGAGATGGACACAATGCCTCGGCACACAGCGGCGGTCAGTGCCGGGCCTGTGGGGCTGCTCCCGCACTCACCAGTCTCTCAGGCTCTTCCGCAGTTTCGTCACTTGTTTCTCATACTCGTCCCCCGCTCCGTCCTCCATCATCCCCGGAAACACAGGACGCCGATACAGTAGAAGAGACAGTGTCTCAGTATAGCTCACTGCCCAGAATGCAATGCGGCACAACATGGCAGCCGGGAACCATAGCAACCGAGGAAGCTAAAAATCGTCACGTGGCAGGTTGTCACGTGACGCACGTTTGTCAGGTCTGTACCGGCCGCGTATGCTGGAGGCGGTGCAGGCTCCCGGGCTTCCTGCGTCAGCACGGTCATTACCGGCACGTCACATCTGATCTCCGAGATTGTATTCCTCTTTAATGTGCAGAAATGATGGGACCCTCTCAGTCTTCAGACATGGGGGGTAACAGCCACCTCTGCCACTTAACTCTAACAGCTGAACCACTTTCTGCCAAGGTTGCCAACCGCCAGGGGCGAGTCCTCCCAGCCGCAGTCTCCTGACGCGGAATCACGACCTAAGTGCAGTGGATGTGGTCATTTTGTCACTCAGATTGCTGCAGCCGTGACCCGCAAATCCCCAAAATCCTGGATGTACTGTATTAAGAAAAAATACAAAAGTGTCGGAGCAACAGAGCCACATCCGCGTTCCTCACGTTACGATGGAGCATCGCATGCTGTGTCACCGCCAACGTGGCCTCATGGCCCCAGTGTCAGGCGCTGGCCACACGTCTGCTTTAGGAACAGACGGATGGGATAAGATCCGCTATATCAGAAGCAGCAGGGTGCAATTGATTGTTATGGGGCCCATCTGGGTTCCGCTTTTTTAGCACTGATAAACAAAATTGCTGAAAAAACATATTTTTCTGCTCATCAAACACCAAAAGAATCAATGGGGACTGTTTACTTGCATTTGCCCTACTACTTGCACCAATGACCCTATTCCCTCACATCTCCTCCAGTTCCTTTCTTCTGCTGTCACATCTCACCTAACAAAAATATGCCTCTCTCTTCCGGTATCTTTCCCTCCTCATTTAAGCATGCCATCATACATCCAATACTTAGAAAACCATCCATCGACCAAAATTGTGCCGCTAACGATAGACCAGTCTCTAATCTTCCCTTCATCTCTAAACTCCTGGAACGCCTGGTTCACACCCGTCTTATTCGCTGTCTCTCAGATAACTCTCTTCTCGACCCTCTACAATCCGGATTCCGCTCTTTACACTCTACTGAAACTGCCCTCACTAAAGTCTCTAATGATCTACTAACAGCTAAATCTAATGGTCACTACTCTATGCTAATTCTCTTGGATCTCTCTGCAACATTCGACATTGGTTCAAAAATTTGATTTCCATTGATGATTTTTGTGTGATTATGTTGACAGCACATTCAACTTTGTACAGAACAAAGTATTCAATGAGAATATTTCATTCATTTAGATCTAGGATGTGTTATTTGAGTGTTCCCTTTATTTTTTGTGCAGTGTATAAAAGCGCCAAAACATAAAAAAATTATATAAATGAGATCGCTGTAATCATACTAACCGAAGAATAAAACTGCTTTATCAATTTTACCACTCGCGAACAGTATAAACGCCCCCCCCAAAATAGAAATTCATGAATTGCTGGTTTTTGTTCATTCTGCCTCCCAAAAATCTGAATAAAAAGCTATCAAAAAATGTCGTGTGCCCAAAATTGGTACCAATAAAAACGTTAACTCGTCCCGCAAAAAATAAGACCTCACATGACTCTGTGGTCCAAAATATGGAAAAATTATAGCTCTCAAAATGTAGTGATGCAAAAACTATTTTTTGCAATAAAAAGCGTCTTTTAGCGTGTGACAGCTGCCAAACATAAAAACCCACTATAAATAGTAAATCAAACCCTGCTTTATCACCCCGTTAGTTATGGAAAAATAATAAAATTAGTAAAATGTATTTATTTCCATTTTCCCATTAGGGTTGGGGTTAGGGGTGTGTTGGGGTTAGGGTTGGAGTTAGAATTGGGGGGTTTCCACTGTTTAGACACATCAGGTGCTCTCCAAACGTGACATGGCGTCTGATCTCAATTCCAGCCCATTCAGCATTGAAAAAGTAAAACGGTGCTCCTTCCCTTCCGAGCTCTGCCATGCGCCCAAACAGTGGTTTACCCCCACATATGGGAGTATTAGCATACTCAGGACAAATTGCATAATAACTCTTGGGGCCCAATTTCTTCCCTTCCCTTGGGAAAATAAAAAATTGGCGAAAATATCATTTTTGTGGAAAAAATATGTTTTTTATGGCTCTATGTTATAAACTTCTGTGAAGCACTTGGGGGTTCGAAGCTCTCCCCACACATCTAGATAAGTTCCTTGGGGGGTCTAGTTTCCAAAATGGGGACACTTGTGAGGGTTTCCACTGTTTAGGCACATCAGGGGCTCTCCAAACGCAACATGACACCCACAGACCATTCCATCAAAGTCTGCATTCTAAAACGTCACTACTTCCCTTCCAAGCCCCGTCGTGTGCCCATACAGTAGTTTTCTCCCACTTATGGGGTATCAGCGTACTCAGGGCAAATTGGACAACAACTCTTGGGGTCCAATTTCTCCTGTTACTCTTGGGAAAATAAAAAATTGGGCACTAAAAGATCATGTTTGTGGAAAAAATATGATTTTATTATTTTCACGCTCGGGCGTTATAAACTTTAGTGAAACACCTGGGCGTTCAAAGTTCTCACCACACATCTAGATAAGTTCCTTGAGTTGTCTAGTTTCCAAAATGGTGTCATTTGTGGGGGGTTTCCACTGTTTAGACAGATCAGGAGCACTCCAAACACGACATGGCGTCCAGCCAATTCTGCGTTGAAAAAGTCAAACGGCGCTCCTTCCCTTCCGAGCTCTGCCATGCGCCAAAACAGTTGTTCCCCCCCCCCACATATAGGGTATCATCGTACTCAGGACAAATTGCACAACAACTTTTGCTGTCCAATTTCTCCTGTTACCCTTGGTAAAATAAAAAAAAAATTCCTGTGAAGCATCTGAAGGGTTAATAAACTTCTTGAATGTAGTTTTGAGTACCTTGATGGGTGCAGTTTTTAGAATGGTGTCACTTTTGGGTATTTTCCATCATTTAGACCCCTCAAAGTGACTTCAAATGTGATGTGGTCCCTAAAAAAATGATGTTGTAAAAATGAGATATCGCTGGTCAATTTTTAGCCCTTATAACTTCCTAACAAAAAAAATGTGTTTCAAACATTGTGCTGATGTAAAGTAGACATGTGGGAAATGTTATTTATTAACTATTTTGTGTGACATAACTCTCTGATTTAAGGGCAGAAAAATTAAAAGTTTTAAAATTGCAAAATGTTCTAAATTTTCACCAAATTTCAGTTTTTTCTCAAATAAATGCAAGTTATATCAAAGAAATGTTATCATAACATACAGTATGTCACGAAAAAAAAGCTCAGAATCAGTGGGATCCGTTGAAACGTTTTAGAGTTATATCTTATAAAGTTAAACTGTTCAACATTGTAAAATTTGGCCTGGTGATGACGTTGAAAACAGGCTTGGGGGCTGAAGAAATAATAAGGAATCTGTCAGTAGGATCAACCCTCCTAAATCATCTATATGGCTATGTAAATCATAAGAAGCTGAATAAATTGATACATTGATATCTGTGATCCAATGTCATATTCTAGAGAAATCTATGTTTTTCTTATATGTAAGCTGTTGAGGTCTATGGGCCGGGCACTGATCTGCATGCTGCATCAGAATTTGTCGTCAGAGCTGAAAGAAAATCTGTCATTCCCTGGGACGCTTGTAAGCTATTATTATGGGCATACAGGTAATAGAATGGTTAAACTAGTCTTACTTGTATGGCTCATAGCTGCTGTCTAGATGTTGAGTAATGCACTTTTAATCTTTTATGTTAATGATTTCTTCCAGGCTTCGGGGCATGCAATATCTGGAAGAAATCTCTGCCTCTTCTCTTCATTACAATACCACGCCCTCCCATGATGCATGGCACACTGCCCTGTGACGTGCAGTTGTGACGCCGTAATAACGCTCTTGCGCCATGCACTCGCACGGTTATGGGTACCTTATCTGCCTTTTCTCACATTACAAGTGGTAATTTCCTGATGAGGTAACGTTGTACTTCAAAACGCATTGAATAAACCACCATTTTCAGTGCTGATAACATCCACAGATATCAGTTAACTGAATCAGTCAACTGCAACCCAAATAAGTTTTCCCTCCAGACAAAGGCAAATCTGTAATGAAATCCATGGACAAATGAGTCCACGGTCTTTCTGGAACTGGTAATGGAGCCAATTTCCCAGTCGGCTGGCTATTACAGACTTTAGTGCGCACGCAAGCATCACATGCAGATACTAAATCTTTAATATTATTAAGCATGGATAGCCACCAGAAGAGTCTAGCAATGACTGTCTGCATAGCTGTGACTACTGGATGACCACTCAAGACGGGATCATGAAACTCCTGCAAAAAATGTAATCTTAGATACACAGGCACAAAAAATTTAGACCCTGGAGTAGCGGGAGAAGCCAACTGGAATTCATGGATCTCTGCTTCCAACTCCTAGAATAGCATATAAACCACAATACCTTGAGGGAGTATGAAAGTTCAGGGGGAGAAACTGAATAAAGGCTACGTAATAAAGCGGCAAACCTGACATTCTTGGACCCTGGCTTGAACGTGATGCCAAAGTTTAATCTAGAAAAAAATAATGACCATCTGGTCTGTCTTGCAGTTAATCGTTCAGCAGATTCAATATAAGCTAAATTTTTATGAGGTGTCACAACAGTGACCTGATGAATAGCTCCCTCCTAAAAAGTCTCCATTCTTCAAAAGCTAACTTGAGAGCTTGCAATTTCCAGCATCATCATTTCTCTCAGCAGATGAAAGTTTTCTAGAGAAAAATGCACATGGCCTCAAGTTGGTCAGAGTTTTGAGACCTTGAGACAAAGCAGCCCCTACCCCAACCTGTGAGGCATCCACCTCCTGTTGTGTTTCGGTAGCTGAGGAGGACAGGAACAACAGCAGAGCAGCAGAACACCTGAGATGTTGGTAACTGATGGGTTGCAGATTCCTAAACTAACGACACAACTAGAGGTAGCCGTGGAGCGTTCCTACGTTGATCCTAGACGCCTCGTCACAGCCTGAGAGATAACTACACCTAAAGGCATAAAGATGAAAGCTATCTGCCCCGGAGCAGATCCCCAAAGAAAATAGGAAGCCCCCAAACATATAATGGCAGTTAGACAAGATGAAAACACAAACATAGGCAGAAAATAGATTGAGCAATCACTGGGGCCACAAGCTGACTAAATAGGATAGGAAAGGAGAGATTACTTTCTGCAACCTAGAAAACCCTACAAAAATCCAACTGATTACAAAAATACTGAGATCACACGATCTCGCCACCCGCTAAATCAGATCCCAGTGTGAACAAAACCAAGCTGCAGCCGCTGAAAAAACAGGAAAAAGCAAATGAGCAAATAACAGTGGCTGCAGATAAACTGTGAGGAGCTCAGGCTCCAGGAAGGGACCTGGCTGACCTCCACAAAAGTGCAGAAAACAATGCAAAAAGCAAGCACAAAAAGAAAAGCAAAAAATATCTTATCTGAAAGCAGGAGATGCAGGCAAGACTCCAGCAAACTTCCAAATGAACCAGGAACCACAATTGAGACAAGAACAATTGATCACCGGCAACCATCATGGGAGGGAACCTCCCTTATATCAGACCAGTCAGAGATCCCAGATTGCCATTCCTCGCTGAAAGGTTCAGTACTGTCTGTAACACCAGAGGGAGCCTCTGCTCAGAAACCATCTCTAGCACATTCATAACAACCTCCACAATGAATGGTTTCTGGAGATTGGGTTGGATTAAAACTGAAGCAGACATGAAACATTCTTTTAATTTACTAAAGGCTCCAGTAGAATCCGGCAACCAAACTTTAAGATCCGCCCCGTTACGTTTGAGATCAGTAAGAGGTTTAACAATCTACGAAAAACCCCTAATAAATTTTCGACAGTAATTGGCGGATCTTAGAAAATAGTGCATTGCTTTAAAGTCACGAGGTTGAACCCAATCAATTATAGCCTGCACCTTCCCAGGATCCATCTTAAACCCTTCACCAGATATAAAGCCCCCAGTAACAATATTTATTAAACATTTCTCCAACTTAGCAAACAATGAAAATATATCATAAAGTTTTGAAAGACTGCTGATGAATTGGTTAACCCAAAAGGCATGACAAGATTTTCAAATAAACCCTCAGACGTTAAAAATGCTGTTTTCCATTCATCACCCTTCTGGATGCGTATCAATTTATAAGCCCCTCTAAGATCAAGTTTAGAAAACCATTTAGCCCCAGTAAGCTGATTTTGTAGGTCGGGGATGAGTGGAAAGAAGTAAGTATTCTTAATCATAATTTTGTTTAGTTTACGGAAATCGAGAGAAGGAAGGAGACCCTCATTTTTCTTTTTAATAGAGAAAAACCCAGCAGCTACAGGCGAGTAGGAAGACTATGACGCTTCCATAAACTTTCTTTCATATATTCTTTCATGGTGGTACGGTCAGAACCTGATAAATTATGCACGCAAGCTTTAATCAATTTGGCATTCGGGATAAGATTAATAGAACAGTCATAAGGACAATGGGGAGAAAGTATGTCTGCGTCTTTTTCTGAGAAAACAGTGACTGTGAAGGGAGAAGCCTACAATAGGGTAAAACCCTAAAGCCCCCGTCTCACATAGCGATATCGCTAGCGAGATCGCTGCTGAGTCACTAGTTTTGTGACGCAGCAGCGAGCTCACCAGCGATATCGCTGTGTGTGACATTCAGCGACGATCAGCCAGGACATTTTTTTGATCGCTGGTCTCCCGCTGACAGGCACGCATCGCTGCGTGTGACAGGCGGGAGACCAGCGTTCCGCTGGTAACCAAGGTACACAGCGGGTTTCCAGGCGCCGCGCAGCGCCTGGAAACCCGATGTGTACCTTGGTTACCAGCTCCCTGCATCAGGGCGCTGGTATCCAAGGTACAATGCGGGTAACTAAGCGATGTTACCCGCAGTGTCGCTTGTACTGATCGCTGCCTGAGCTGCCTGTTTGTCAGCTCAGCAGCGATAATGTAGCGATACACCAGCGATCCTGATCGTTGTCGGGATCGCTGGTGTATCGCTATGTGAGACCCAGCCTTAATATAGGAGACAGTTAAAACAATAGGTTTGGTCACCTTGGGTGGTTGTGTGAAGACACAACTGCTGTAAAGGATTAGATAGCCGGCTGCTGCTGCCCATGGCTGGGGTAAAAATCCGTCAGATGAAATTTACCAAAACAAAATAAAACATGCTTAAAAAATGGCTGCACTGCTGGAAAGAAGTATCTTGCTGCAATATTCTTTCCCATAGGTTCTTTCCTATCCACTACACATTTCAATGCCGCACTGGTATTTTACTGTATATCAAGTTTTCTTTTAACGAGAACACATCTCCGAAGTCTTTCAGGTACCCCGGCAGATACTCCAGACTAGAGGAAAAAATTTGTACAGAACTAATTTCTCATGACAATCGGAGCTACACTGAACAACATCCTTCTGACACCAATCTATAACAGGATTGTGAAACCCCAATTCCAACTCAGCAGGCAAATTATCCAAAACATAGCAGGAGATGGACTCAGAATGGAGTGTTCCTTATCAGCTGGACAAAGTTCTGGAGTAACATAGTGTCCTGCCAATGGTAACAATTTAAATAGGTCTCTAATCTAACTGTCCTTTATCCTAATTTAAGAACCAGTCCTGAATCAATGAAGTTGGCTGCAGAACCACATTCAATGAAAGCAAATGCAGATAACCACAGGTTCTGGAAACATAGTTACACAATTAACAGCACTTCATTAGAGGAGTAAAAAGGTACCTGGAAGTCTGGATGACCTCCTCGACAATCATTCAGACTTAGGTGTTTCCCACTGGCTTGCTTGTTTGAGGGCGTATTGTGTAGTCTTGAAGAAAATTCCTGGAGCCACCACAATAAAAGCAGAGTCCTCAGCTAAATGGACAATTTCAGAAGGCATGACAGAACCCCTATGTCGCTCATCACGCTTCTCCCAAATTCTGGGATCCAACCGAATAGTCTGGGTCATGGCCTCCTCCAAGGAACAAGGTAGAGTATGTAGAACCAGAGCATCCTTGACAGTATTTCAGATTTCTCTTCAGAACTGGCACCTGAGCACTGCATCATTCCACAGCAGACCATAGCTGGAATTCAGTATATTAATCCTCAGCGGTGCAGCCTCTCTATGTCAGATTCAAAAACTTTGCCTCCATGACCTGGATCCTGTCAGGTTCGTGTAAGATTGATCCTAACGTGTCAAAAAAGGCATTAACCGAAGACCATTCTGGGGCTTGTGGGGACAAAGAGAATTCCCAAATATGAGGGCCTCCTCACAGTAGTGACATAATTATTACCACCTGCTGGGACTAATCCCCTGAAGATCGGGGTCGCAGGGTAAACAATAACCTACAGCTTTCCCTAAATACCACAATCTGAACACTCTGAACTGAAATTTATAGAAAAGATGAAAGAAACCAAGCTAAAGGCGCTTCCACTCAATGATACCAAGGCTTCAAAAATATGTGGTGAATAAAAGTATTTTATTTGTAAAAGGCGTCTAACATAAAAAATACTGGAGAATGTAAAAATTCTTTAAAAATCCGACGCGTTTTGGCTATCCACCGTTCATGAGGTGTATGTCTGGTATAAACTGTTATGTTCTGCTACAAACACTAAGGAAAGAAAGGGATATCTGTCCCTACAATAAAACTAAGCTCAATCCCTACAATGTAACGGGGAACCTGATCCTGCTATCAGACCCGCTAAAGTCCTCAGCTAGTCTGAACGAAGACCTATAGATGCGAGGAAGGGATCCCTACAAGCACTAGGGACTGGGAGAAAAGGTGGACACCTCCTAACAGAAGTTGTAGCAGTAAAAAGAAAAACAAAGCAACATAGAACATAGAGGTCTGAAGACCAAGCAAAACTATTTGAGTAAGGTAACAAACCACCCGGCTAGCTTAAGAGTAGAAGTTACAATGAAGTCCAGCAAAGCCAGAAGGGCGGAGCAGGATTAAGTAGGCAAAAAAGGTCATGTGACCAGCAAGATAGAAAAAACCTAACAGGAGAGTTCTAACAGTACCCCCCCTTCTAAGAGGATCCTCCGGATCCCCTAGGCCCAGGCTTACCCGGAAACCTCTTGTGAAACGCTCTGACAAGTCTGGACGCAGAAACATCATCCGCCCTCACCCATGAGTTATCCTCGGGTCCGAAACCCTGCCAAACAACGAGATACTGCAAACTCCCTCTATAACGTCTAGAATTTAGGATGCGGGAAATTTCATATTCCCCGTCCTCCAACACCGGGGGAACAGAGGCAGAGGCGTCTCCATCCGACACATCAGCTCTTTTCAACAGAGAAACATGAAACACCAGATTAATCTTCCAGGAGGTAGGAACCTCCAACCTAACAGCAGATTGGTTAACAACCTGAAGCACCTTGAAGGGCCCTACAAACTTGGGACCCAATTTTTTAGAAGGAATCCTCAACCGCAGATTCTTAGAGGACAACCAAACCATGTCACCAATAGCAAACAAAACCTCTTGCCTTTTCCTATCAAAGTACCTTTTCCTATCAAAGTACATCCGTCCAAACTCTCACCAAATCATCAGAAAAATTCTCCTCTTCAGGCACAGCCGATACCAATTTGGAGAATGACCCAAACAACGGATGTCTCCCGGTACAACAAAAAAAAGGCGAACAACCAGCAGAAGAGGATGTATGGTTGTTAAGAGCAAATTCAGCAAGTGGCAGAAACTCCGACCACCCCTCTTGATTGTCTGCCACAAAACAACGCAAGAACTGCTCAACATCCTGGTTTTTCCTTTCTGTCTGGCCATTAGACTCAGGATGATATCCGGACGAAAATGACAAATGAACTCCCAACCTGTCACAAAAGGCACGCCAAAAACGAGCCACGAACTGAGGTCCCCTATCAGAAACAATGTCAGTAGGAACGCCATGCAGTCTGACAATTTCCTTGACAAAGGCCTTAGCGAGAGTCTTAGCGCAGGGCAGTTTGATGAAAGGAACCAAGTGACACATCTTGCTAAAACGGTCCACGACCACCCAGATGACAGTGAAACCCTCAGAGGAGGGAAGGTCAGTAATAAAGTCCATAGCCAAATGTGTCCAAGGTGCACTAGGGATCTCCAGAGGGCATAGCAACCCCGCAGCAGGAGTATGTGAAGACTTAGATATAGCACACACAGTGCACTGACGCACCCACTTAATGACTTCCTTCTGCCATCCAGGCCACCAAAAACTGCGACCCACAAGTCTCTTGGTCTCAGAGATTCCAGGATGACCTGCCAACCGAGACTCATGACACTCAACAAACAAATCTCTCCTAAAGGTCCCAGGCACAAACAACCTCCCATGGGGAGTGTTAGATGGGGCATTCTCCTGTGCTTTAAGAATCTCATCTTCCAACACAGAGTCCAAAGCAGCAATCACAACCCCTTCTTGTAAAATGTTCTCCTCCTCCTCAGCACCAACCATGGGAGAAAAGCTGCGAGACAAAGCATCGGCTTTAACATTCTTAGTACCTGGGATGTACGTAACGGAAAAATTAAACCGCGAGAAAAACAGTGCCCACCTAGCCTGACGGGCATTCAAGCGTTTGGCAGCATCAAGATAGATCAAATTTTTATGATCAGTGAAAACCTGAACGGGAAATTCAGCACCTTCCAAGAGATGCCGCCAGTGTTCAAATGCGAGTTTAATGGCCAACAATTCCCGATTACCAATATCATAATTCAGTTCAGTCTCAGAAAATTTTTTTGAAAAAAAGGCACAGGGATGTATTCCATCCATGTTTTCCTGAGACAACACCGCGCCGACCCCCACAGAAGAAGCATCAACCTCAACCAAAAACGGTTTAGTCACATCAGGCTGCATAAGGATGGGAGCAGAGCTGAACCTCTCCTTTAACCCCTTACTGCCATCGGACGTACTATCCCGTCCATGGTACCTGGGCCCGTATGACCGGGGACGGGATAGTACGTCATAGGCGATCAGCTGCGCTCCTGAGGGGAGCGCAGCTAATCGCCGCCGGGTGTCAGCTGATTATCACAGCTGACACCCATGACTGTGTGTCAGGAGCGGTCACGGACCGCTCCCGGCACATTAACCCCTTGCACACCGCGATCAAACATGATCGCGGTGTACTGGGGGCACAGGGGAGGATCGCGCAGGGTGGGGGCTCCCTGCGCGCCCCCCTGAGACCCTCAGAGCAGCACGATGTGATCGCGCTGTTCTGAGGGCTTCCTCCCTCCCAGGACCCGGATCCAAGATGGCGCCGGGGTCCTGGAGGGAGGCGGCTACCTCAGTGCCTGCCGAGAGCAGGCACTGAGAAGCCTGCATCTATGCCTGTGCGATCGCTGGTGTGACAGAGTGCTGTGCACACTGTCACACCAGCGATCTGATAAAATACTGTGATGTCCCACCCTGGGACAAAGTAAAAAAGTTAAAAAAAGTAAAAATAAACATGTGTAAAAAAAAATCCAAAATAAATAAAAAAAAAAAAAAATATTCCCCAATAAATTCACTTCTTCCTGTAAATAAAAAAAAAAAAACAATAAAGTACACATATTTGGTATCGCCGCGTCCGTAACGACCCCCCCTATAAAATTGTCCCACTAGTTAACCCCTTTAGTGAACCCCTTAAAAAAAAAAAAAAAAAACGAAGCAAAAAATCAATGCTTTATCATCATACCGCCGAACAAAAAGTGGAATAACGCGCGATCAAAAAGACCGATATAAAAAACATGGTACCGCTGAAAACGTCATCTTGTCCCGCAAAAAACGAGCCATCATAAAGCATCATCAGTGAAAAAATAAAAAAGTTATAGCTCGCAGAATAAAGCGATGCAAAAATAATTTTTTTTTATATAAAATTGTTTTTATTCTATAAAAGCGCCAAAACATTAAAAAATGATATAAATGAGGTATCGCCATAATCGTACTGACCCGAAGAATAAAACTGCTTTATCAATTTTACCACACGCGGAACGGTATAAACGCCTCCCCCAAAAGAAATTCATGAATTGCTGATTTTTGTTCATTCTAACCTCCCAAAAATCGAAATAAAAAGCGATCAAAAAACGTCACGTGCTAAAAAATGGTACCAATAAAAATGTCAACTCGTCCCGCAAAAAATAAGACCTCACATGACTCTGTGGGCCAAAATATGCAAAAATTATAGCTCTCAAAATGTGATGATGCAAAAACTATTTTTGCAATAAAAAGCGTCTTTTAGCGTGACAGCTGCCAATCATAAAAACCCGCTATAAATAGTAAATCAAACCCCCCTTTATCACCCCCTTAGTAAGGGAAAAATAATAAAATTAAAAAAAAGTATTTATTTCCATTTTCCCATTAGGGTTAGGGTTAGGGTTGCGGCTAAAGTTAGGGTTAGGGTTGGCGCTAAAGTTAGGATTAGGGTTAGGGTTGGGATTAGGGGTGTGTTAGGGTTAGGTTTGTGGTTAGGGTTGGGACTAGGGTTAGGGGTGTGTTGGGGTTAGGGTTGGAGTTAGAATTGGGGGGTTTCAGCTGTTTAGGCACATCAGGGGCTCTCCAAATGTGACATGGCGTCTGATCTCAATTCCAGCCAATTCTGCGTTGAAAAAGTCAAACGGTGCTCCTTCACTTCTCAGCTCTGCCATGCGTCCAAACAGTAGTTTATCCCCACATATGGGGTATCAGCGTACTCTGGACCCCAAGAGTTATTGTGCAATTTGTCCTATTTCTTCTGCTACCCTTGGGAAAATAAAAAACTGGGGGCGAAAATATCATTTTTGTACAAAAAAAAAATATTTTTTTGTTTTTACGGCTGTACATTATAAACTTCTGTGAAGCACTTGGGGCTTCATAGCGCTCACCACACATCTAGATAAGTTCCTTGTGGGGTCTATTTTCCAAAATGGGGTCACTTGTTGGGGATTTCCACTGTTTAGGCGCATCAGGGGCTCTCCAAATGCGACATGACGCCCCCAGACTATTCCATCAAAGTCTGCAATCCAAAACGTCACTACTTCCCTTCCGAGCCCCGACGTGTACCCATACAGTAGTTTTCTCCCACATATTGGATATCAGCGTACTCAGGACAAATTGGACAACAACTTTTGGGGTCCAATTTCTCCTGTTACCCTTGTAAAAATAAAATATTGGGGCAAAAAAATCATTTTTGCAAAAAAAAAAAGGATTTTTTATTTTTACGGCTGTACGTTATAAACTTCTGTGAAGCACTTCGGGGTTCAAAGTGCTCACCACACATCTAGATAAGTTCCTTGTGGGGTCTATTTGCCAAAATGGGGTCACTTGTGGGGGGTTTCCACTGTATAGGTGCATCAGGGGCTCTCCAAATGTGACATGACGCCCCCAGACCATTCCATCAAAGTCTGCAATCCAAAATGTCACTACTTCCCTTCCGAGCCCTGACGTGCGCCCATACAGTAGTTTTCTCCCACATATTGGGTATCAGCGTACTCAGGACAAATTGGACAACAACTTTTGGGTTCCAATTTCTTCTGTTACCCTTGTGAAAATAAAATATTGGGGACGAAAAAATCATTTTTGTAAAAAAAAAAAAGATTTTTTATTTTACGGCTGTACGTTATAAACTTTAGTGAAACACCTGGGGGTTAAAAGTTCTCACCACACATCTAGATAAGTTCCTTGAGGGGTCTAGTTTCCAAAATGGCGTCATTTATGGGGGTTTCCACTGTTTAGGCAGATCAGGAGCTCTCCAAACACGACATGGCGTCCAGCCAATTCTGCGTTGAAAAAGTCAGACGGCGCTCCTTCCCTTCCAAACTCTGCCATGCACCCAAACAGTGGTTTACCCCCACATATGGGGTATCAGCGCACTCAGGACAAATTTCACAAGAACTTTTGGAGTCTTGTTACCCTTGGAAAAATAAAAATTGGGGTGAAAAGATCATTTTTGTGGAAAAAATATGATTTTTAAATTTTACGGCTCTACGTTATAAACTTGTGTGAAGCACTTGGGGGTTCAAATTGCTCACCAAAGATCTAGAAAAGTTCCTTAGGGGGTCTAGTTTCCAAAATGGGGTCATTTGTGGGGGTTTCCACTGTTTAGGCACATCAGGGGCTCTCCAAATGCAACATGGCATCCAATCTCAATTCCAGCCAATTTTGGTTGGAAAAAGTCAAATGGTGCTCCTTCCATTCCGAGCTCTGCCGTGCGCCCAAACAGTGGTTCCCACCCACATATGGGGTATCAGCGTACTCAGGACAAATTGGACAACAACTTATGTGGTCCAATTTCTCCTGTTACCCTTGAGAAAATAAAAAATTAGTGACTAAAATATAATTTTTGTGGGAAAAAAATAGGATTTTTTATTTTCATGCCCGGGCATTATAAACTTGTGTGAAGCACTTGGGGGTTCAAAGTGCTCACCAAAGATCTAGATAAGTTCCTTAGGGGGTATAGTTTCCAAAATGGGTCACTTGTGGGGGGTTTCCACTGTTTAGGCTCATCTGGGGCACTGCAAACGGAACATGACCCCCATCAACGTCTGCATTCCAAAACGTTACTACTTCCTTTCCAAGCCCTGCCGTGCACCCAAACAGTTCCCCCCCCCCACATATGGGGTATCAGCGTACTCAGGACAAATTGGACAACAACTTTTGGGGTCCAATTTCCTTGGGAAAATTCAAAAATTTGGGACTAAAAAATCATTTTTGTGGAAAATTGTTTTTTTTTTTTTTTCACACCCAGGCATTATAAGCTTTTGTGAAACACTTGGGAGTTCAAAGTGCTCACAACAGATCTAGATAAGTACCTTAGGGGGTCTAGTTTCCAAAATGGTGTCACTTGTGGGGGTTTCCACTGTTTAGGCGCATCAGGGGCTCTCCAAACACGACATGGCGTCCAATCTCAATTCCAGCCAATTTTAGTTTGAAAAAGTCAAACGGCGCTCCTTCCCTTACGAGCTCTGCCGTGTGCCCAAACAGTGGTTTTCCCCCACATATTGGGTATTGGCGTACTCAGGAGAAATTGCATAACAACCTTATCTGCCCATTTTCTCCTTTTACCCTTGTGAAAATAAAAAAAAGTTTGTAAAAGATCATTTTTGTGGCTAAAAAGTTAAATATTCATTTTTTCCTTCCACGTTGCTTTAGTTCCTGTGAAGCACCTGAAGGGTTAATAATCTTCTTAAATGTGGTTTTGAGTACCTTGAGGGGTGCAGTTTTTAGAATGGTGTCACTTTTGGGTATTTTCTGCCATATAGACCCCTCAAAGTGACTTCAAATGAGAGGTGGTCCCTAAAAAAATGGCTTTGTAAATTTTGTTGTAAAAATGAGAAATCGCTGGTCAAATTTTAACCCTTAACTTCCTAACAAAAAAAAATTTTGGTTCCAAAATTGTGCTGATGTAAAGTAGACATGTGGGAAATGTTATTTATTAACTATTTTGTGCGACATATTTCTCTGTTTTAAGGGAATAAAAATTCAAAGTTTGAAAATTGCAAAATTTTAAAAATTTTCGCCATATTTGCGTTTTTTTCAAAAATAAACTCAAGTTATATCGAAGAAATTTTACTTCTAATGTGAAGTACAATATGTCACGAGAAAACAATCTCAGAATCGCGAAGATCCGTTGAAGCGTTCCAGAGTAATAACCTCATAAAGAGACAGTGGTCAGAATTGTAAAAATTGGCCCGGTCATTAACGTGCAAACCACCCTTGGGGTGAAGGGGTTAAAAACACAAAAGCTTCAGTGGCCTCAGTAGTCCACTGAACCGCATTAGCACCTTTCCTGGTGAGATCGGTCAGTGGTTTGACAGTAATAGAAAAATTTTTAATGAATTTTCTATAATAATTGGCGAAACCCAAAAACCTCTGTAATGATTTCAAACCAATGGCCTAGGCCATTCCTGCACAGCTTGAACTTTCACCGGATCCATCTCAAAACCTTCGCTGGAGATAATGTAGCCCAAAAAAGTAATTCTCTGTACAGCGAACTCACATTTCTCCAGCTTAGCAAAAAGCGAATTGTCACTCAATAACTGTAATACCTCACGTACGCTCCGCCAATGAGACTCCAGATCCGGCGAATAAATCAAAATGTTATCCAAATACACAACCACATTTTTGCCGATCAAAGGTCTAAGGATGTCATTAATAAGATTCTGAAAAAATGCAGGAGCATTGGTAAGGCCAAAAGGTATAACCAGATTCTCAAAATGACCCACAGGAGTGTTAAAAGCAGTCTTCCATTCGTCACCCTCCTTTATGCGCAACAAATTGTATGCCCCCCGAAGATCAATTTTAGAGAACCACTTGGCCCCCGCTAACTGGTTAAACAAATCAGGAATCAATGGCAGTGGGTAAGGATTGCGTACAGTAATTTTATTAATCTCACGAAAGTCCAGACAAGGACGTAAACCACCGTCCTTTTTTTTAACAAAAAAAATCCAACAGCCACAGGAGACTTGGAAGGCCTAATGTGACCGGCGGCCAAGCTTGTCTGTATGTATTCCTCCAAAGCCTTTCTCTCAGGTATAGTAAGATTAAATAACCGACTTTTAGGAAGAGTCGCTCCAGGGACAAATTCAATAGTACAATCATAGTCTCTATGGGGAGGTAAAATCTGCGACTCCTTCTCAGGAAAAACTTTCCAAAAATCCTGAATAGGTACAGGTAGTTCCCCTTTATCCACAGCAGCAATATGCCGGTTACAACACTTGTCATAACACTGAGAGCTCCAGGACTTAATTTCATTGGTAGACCAATCCAGAACAGAATTGTGCAATTTTAACCAGGGTAACCCCAAAATCACTGGAGAAGGCAAATTATTCAATACTACCAAATCCAAATTTTCTTGGTGAACACCATTAATAGTGAGGGGAAATTCACAGACCTTGTCAGTAACATTCTTCAAGGGAGAGCCATCAACAGAAACCACGGCAATAGGGGATGACAAAGGTTTGGGTTTTAATTTAAGTTTTTCCAAGAATTCCCCATCAATCACATTCAGAGTAGAACCACAATCGACAAATACCCGGAATTCCATTAATTCTTCCTGAGCAGCAGTAGTGGCAGAAAGAAATACACCCTTAGTGTTTAAACAGGCTATACGGGCGACACTGACCTCTTTTTTTTTTTTTTTTTTATTCATACGCAGCGCACAGTTCTTAATAAAATGGTCAGATTTGCCGCAATAAAAACAGAAACCCTCCGAAAACCTGCGGTCTTTTTCCTGAGAGCGGAGTGCCATCGCTCCAATCTCCATCGGCTCTCCAATGTCAGTACAAACCCTCTCAAGACTAGGAGCTGACATGGCAGATTTACTCTCATTAACCCTTGCACGCAGTCTCCTATCCACCCGTATAGCTAATTGCATAGCCTCCTGCAAGTTACCAGGTATGGGATAAGCAATCAGCAAATCTTTAACCCTTTCACCTAGTCCTGCAAGAAACAAACTTTTCAAAGCTGAATCGTTCCACTCCACCTGAGTAGACCACCGTCGGAAGTGTGTACAATATTTTTCCACATTACCAGATCCCTGCCTCAAAAGTCTCAATTCTGTCTCAGCTGATGAGACACGATCGGGATCATCATACAGCAACCCCAAAGCAGAAAAAAAACTATCCACTGATCTAAAGCATGGATTAGTAGGTTGCAGAGAAAAAGCCCATTCCTGAGGTTCTTTGCGCAAAAGTGACATTATGAACCCTATGCGCTGCGATTCATCACCAGAGGATCTGGGTCTCAAACGAAAATACAACAAGCAAGCATTTTTAAAAGAAAAAAATCTTGTTGTTCACCAAAAAATAAATCAGGCAAACGTACCTTTGGCTCCACGAAATGTGCTCCAGAACAGTTACTCACGTGTTGCTGGAGTTCGGTCACCTCCAGATTGAGTCCCCGCAGGCGTTGAGCCAATTCCTGAACCGACACCATAATGGAAACTGGTAATCTTTCCTTAGAGATATTTTTCTTGGCTGGACTTACTGTTATGTTCTGCTACAAACACTAAGGAAAGAAAGGGATATCTGTCCCTACAATAAAACTAAGCTCAATCTCTACGATGTAACGGGGAACCTGATCCTGCGATCAGACCCGCTAAAGTCCACAGCTAGTCTGAACGAAGACCTATAGATGCGAGGAAGGGATCCCTACAAGCACTAGGGACTGGGAGAAAAGGTGGACACCTCCTAACAGAAGTTGTAGCAGTAAAAAGAAAAACAAAACAACATAGAACATAGAGGTCTGAAGACCAAGCAAAACTATTTACCGTATTTTTTGGACCATAAGACGCACTTTTTTTCCTCCAAATTTGGGAGGAAAGTGTGGGTGCGTTTTATGGTCGGAATGTAACATGTGGGGAGGGGGGCAGGGGGCAGCGGTGGAATGGGATCAGCAGGAGGCAAGAAAATATCCCCTCTGCTGCAGGAAACAAGCGTTGGGGAAACCCCTGGTCCCTACTTAAGTGCAGTGAATATTAATCAGCCGCTTCCCCGCCCACCTATCAGCTGAGCAGGGAGCAGCAGATCACAGAGCCACACAGTTTCCCCAGCGCCTGATTCCTGCAGCAGCTGGGCAGATCGGTGTCTGAAGGAGAAGGAGGCAGCAGGAGCAGCTGGCATACCTGACAGCCTGGGGCTGTGCTGATGGGAGGCTGAATGCTCCTGTGAAGGACCTGTGATGAGGTCATGAAGAGGGCGGGCTGGAGCATCACATGACCAAAGCCCTGCCTCTTCATGATGTCATCACAGGTCCTTCAGACACACTGTACAAAAGAGAATTAATTAAAAGGTTAGGCTACTTTCACTCTTGCGTTTTTTTGTGCAGCGCATCATGCGCACATGAAACGCATACGTGTCACATTTCTATCAACTCTGTATCATCTCTGTCTCTATCATCTGTCTCTATCATCTCTGTCTCTATCATCTGTCTCTATCATCTCTGTCTCTATCATCTCTGTCTCTATCAACTCTGTCTCTATCATCTGTCTCTATCATCTCTGTCTCTATCAACTCTGTCTCTATCATCTGTCTCTATCATCTCTGTCTCTATCATCTCTGACTCTATCATCTCTGTCTCTATCATCTCTGTCTCTATCATCTCTGTCTCTATCATCTGTCTCTATTTCTATGCCCCGTGTGTGACCCCGGCCTTATACTCACCCTCCAGCGTCTTCACATAGTAGTTTACAGACACCACACTGGTCCCGCAGCACCATCTCCTACCCGTAGCTTCCAACATAATAACATACTATTATATATAATAACACCACATATAATAGTATATAAATATTTTACCACATTTTTTGCTTTAAATATATTTTTCGCTATTTTCCACCTCTAAAACCTGGGTGCGTCTTATAGTCCGGTGCGTCTTATAGTCCGAAAAATACGGTAAGTAAGGTAACAAAGCACCCGGCTAGCTTAAGAGTAGAAGTTACAATGAAGTCCAGCAAAGCCAGAAGGGCAGAGCAGGATTAAGTAGGCAAAAAAGGTCATGTGACCAGCAAGATAGAACTCTCCTGTTAGGTTTTTTCTAACATAAACCTATTTATACCTTTCACTAGTATTGGAGGGGGCGCACATATTTTTGGAAACTTGGTATCATCGAGTGGAAGCACCTTTAGCTTGGTTTCTTTCAACTTTTCTATTCACTCACATTGGAACCTTTTCAAGGAATTGTCCACAGTAACCATGCTGGCAGCAAACCAGCACTAAGGATCAATACTGGAGATTCGTTCTTTCCAGTGTTATGCCTGTTCGCATAATTCTACAAGGTGAGCAAAAGATTTTCTCAACTTATATTGGCTATATATCTTTTAATACTACGCTTAGATAGCGCTCCCTTATTTCCTCTATTTTCTCAGGTAACACCCTACTCCCCTTAAAATTTATCAGGGAGAGCAACAATTTATTCAGGAGAGGCTGACTGTACATCAGAAGGTACAGCCGTCATAGCTACTGATGGCAGCGGAAGATTCTGAGTAGCACCCATCGCGCACCCATGAATACTGACACTGGAGCTGAGACTGTGACACTTCTAATTTCTGGGGCTCCCTGGCCAGATCCTGAATCATCTGGGTCAGATTGGTCATCTGATCGCAAAGTGTGCAAATTTGTTCCATACTGGTGGGAGAAAGAGAAACTAAGCAATGTGTCACTGGTCACTACTCAGTGTGATGCTAGTCACTACTCATGGACTTACCGTGAGACAGGATAGTGAAGAGGTCCAGAGTCAGTACCAAGAGAGCTCTTAATATACTAAGGGAAAAGACAAAAGTGCAATCAGGTAACAGACCGAGGTCAGAGTATCAGAAAGGTAGTGGATCAAGACAAAGGGGTAAGTCACAGGTAAATCCAAGGACAGCAACAGAGACCAGAATACAACTCGGAGCACAAAGCAAACACACATATGCACCACTTGAGCAAAGCTGTAGTTGGCAATGGGCTGACAATTGTCAGAGTGCTAAATAGCCCTGTAATCACCCAGAATGGATGACACCTGGAGGAGATCCCAGCCAATCCCAGACAGATAGGACAGCTGAAGTGTCATTCACAATATTTACACCTCTGCCTCAGATTGGGTAGTAGAGTTGTCACTCACAATCCTGACAGCTCAGCTTGATCCTATGGGGCAGCATAACTGTCATTCACGGCATCCAAAGGACACCATGAGTGTTGGAATTGTGACAGTTAAAGCACTGCCACACTTAGCGATCGCACTAGTGATCACGACAACAACACGACCTGTCGAGATCGTTGGTGCGATCGCTATGTGGTCGCTAGTTAGCTTCCAAAGACAAAGATCTCATCAGAGATCAGCGATCTGTATAACGACCTCTGCGGTCGTTGGGAAAACCTAGTCCCACCTGCGACGCTGGTAAAGTAGTTCAAAAAGGGTATCACACTCAGTGATTCAGGCTCACCAGCGGGACACCAACGACCAAAAAACGGCTCAGAACGTTCATAAGCGATCAACGACATCTCACCAGGGGCTGTTGTGTTTTGGTAGCTGAGGAGAATAAGCAAAAACGGCAATGCACCAGAGAGGCTGGAACCTATTGGATTGCAGTACCCTGAACTAACCACACAACTAGAGGTATCCGTGGAGCGTTCCTACGTTGATCCTAGACGCCTCGTCACAGCCTGAGAGATAACTACACCTAAAGGCAGAAAGATGAAAGCTATCTGCCCCAGAGCAGATCCCCAAAGAAAATAGGAAGCCCCCAAACATGCAATGGCGGTTAGACAAGAAGAAGCACGAACACAGACAGAAAATAGAATGAGCAAACGCTGGGGCCCAATCTGTCTAGACAGAAAAGTACAGGAAAGGATACTCACTGCAATCCAAAAAAACCCCTAAAAAATACCAACTCTTCTGATTGCAAAAACACCTGAGATCACACGATCTCTACCACCTAAAATCAGATCTCTGGTGTAACAAAACTAAGCCGCAGCCACTGAAAAAACAGGAAAAAGCAAATGAACAAATAACAGTGGCTTCAGATAAACTGAGAGGAGCACAAGCCCCCGGAGGGGACCTGGCTGACCTCCACAGAAGTGCAGGGAACAATGCAAAAAGCAAGCACAAAAATAAAAGCAGAAAACATCTTATCTGATAGCAGAAGATGCAGGCAAGACTCAGCAAACTTCCAAATGAACCAGGAACCACAATTGAGACAAGAACAATCGATCACCGGCAACCATCATGGAAGGGAACCTCCCTTATATCAGACCAGTCAGCGATCCCAGATTGCCATTCCTCGCTGAAAGGCTCAGTACTGTCTGTAACCACCAGAGGGAGCCTCTGCTCAGAAACCATCTCTAGCACATTCATAATAAGGGGCCACATCGCTGCTACATGTCACACACAGCTGCGTCGCTAACGAGATCGCTACTGCGTCATAAAATCGGTGACTCGTTAGCGATCTCGCTTAGTGTGACAGTACCTTTAGTTACATGTCTCATGCCCTTGTAAGCGGTTTAGGAGGGTTGATCCGACTGACATATTTCCTTTAACGGAATTATATATGCAGTTATTTATATGTTGTAGATTTGGGGCATTTAGATTAAGAAAAAAAACCATGTGTTTTGCCTTTTCATTTTCATCTTATGCGTCTCCTTTCTCAAAGGTTGCCAAGTGTGCAATATACATTGCTGCAGTGAGAGAATACTGCTTTTGCTTATGGAGAAGATACTGCTTAGTACAAAGGCTATGAAAGTTGTATATTATGCCAAACCCCATCCTGTGGCAAACCACTGCTAAACTGCGCCCTGTCAATATTAAAGTGTCCATAAGTAGTCTTGCATGCTAATTTTCCCAGTGCCTCTTCCAGGGATGCCCCAGTGAGCGGAACAGTCCTTGACGCACTACACTCAGATCTACAAGTAAGCACAGAGATCAGCCACCGTGACAGCTCAAGGGCTGCTGGTCTGAGAGAACAACATAACTTTTTACCTTGTATATTTCTTAAAATAAATCTCTAGCTCAGTAGGGATGTAATAACATTGTAAATTTAGTTTGTGCCTTACAGACAATTGCTCTAGCTCCTGGTACAAATGTGAAGCAGATAAATATCCAGCATCCATAAAAAAAAATATAAAATAATAAAAATACTTTGTTTCATACAATTATAACATAGTACAAAAAATCCTAGAAGACTGTATTACGCGTTTATTGTAGATCCTTCAGGTTCTTAAAATAATTATGAAACATGATTCGAAGCGTGTAGGAAGTCGCCTATGATTTTTTGGTACCTAACATGTTTTTAATTTTATGAAATGAATAATTTTTGAATTATTATATATTTTTCTGACAGATGCTGAATATTTTCCTACCTTACATTTGTTTCCCTCGCTTCTCCGACATAGAGATTCCTTCTGTGCATCGCCCATGAGACATTGGGTCTGCTGTCTCCTAAGTTGGTGGGTGAGCTGAGTTTTCTTTCCTTTTTTCCTCTACCTCTGAGTTGTAGAAATGTAAGACAGTGTGAAAATAATCTTAAAATACAAGAGTACTCTGGTTTTAAATTATTGTAATAAGGAGTGCCGAGAAACCGTTTAGGAGACTTAGCACAGCAGGAGATGAATGGAAAAAGTGAAATCTTCATTCATATTGGCATCGAAGTTCACATTCCTCTGTGATAGTAAAAGCAGTTAAAAAAATATCAATATTAAGTGTGTTTTACCACTCCCCATCTTTTTTTATTTATTTATTAGACTCTAACCTGACATGAATTATATTTGCTGTAGAATCATGGATTTTGGTATTAGTAAATAAAACTGACATTTTGCAGTAATTATGTGGTAATTAGCGCAAAATGCTGAACCCACAATTTTAATATATTCCTGTAAGGTTATAATGACACAACATATTGTGTAACAGTGCAGACAGATCATAAAGAAATTACGCAAGTTCGTTCAGTACTATGCGAACTAGCAAAGAAAATAGGACATATCCTATGGCACCTATGCGTGCAATGTCTTTGTTGTCTTTGTTCTTGTTGTAATAAACACCTTGTAGATTCAGAATAAAGGCATAAAAACATACAAAAGAGATGCATGTGGAAACGAGAAGTAAAAAACCCAGAATGTGTGTTAAACCCTTAACGACCTCCGATACGCCTTTTAACGGCGGTAGTTAAGGGTACTTAAACCACAGCGCCGTTAATTCACGGTGCTGTGGAAAAAGTATATAGCGCCCCCCCCCCCAGAGTCGGATTTTCTCCGGGGTCTCGGCTACCAGAGGTAGCGAGACCCCAGAGAACATGATTCGGGTTGTTTTTTACCGACCCCGCTTTTGCGATCGCCGTTATTAACCGTATAACGGCGACAGCAAATAAAAAAAAGCAGCGATTCTCCATTTAATTTCTCTCTCCTCTGATGTGATCGCACATCAGAGGGGAAAGAAATAGGTTCCCCGGGACCCCCATCTGTCCCCCGTTCCTCCCGGTGTCCCCCCTATCCTCCCATGTCTCCCGCAGCTGCCCACGTCTTCTCCCTGCAAAGAAAATGGCGGGCGCATGCACAGTGCGCTCGCCGAGTCGGATTTTTTCTGACCCCAGAGAACATAATTCGGGTCCCCCGCTTTTGCGATCGCCGTTATTAACCATGTAACGGCGATCGCAAAAAAAATAAAAACAGCGATTCTGCAATTAATTTCTTTCCCCTCACATCAGAGGGGAGAGAAATAGGGTCCCCAATCCTCCCCGGTACCTCTAGGTGTCCCCCCCCCCGTCCTCCTATGGCTCCTGCAGCTCCCGGTCTTTATCCTGCAAAGAAAATGGCGGGCGCATGCGCAGTGCGCCCGCCGAATCTGCCGGCCGGCAGATTCATTCATTCAGCGCAGGACATTTTGATCACTGTGATAAACGCTATCACAGTGATCAAAATAAAAAGAAAATAGTAAATAAAACCCCCCTTTATCACCCCCTTAGTTAGGGAAATATAATAAAATAAAGAAAATATATTTATTTTCATTTTTCCATTAGGGTTAGGATTAGGGTTACAATTAGGGTTAGTGTTACATTTAGGGTTAGTGTTACAATTAGGGTTGGAATTAGGATTGGGATAAGGGTTAGGATTAGGGTTAGGGTTGGGATTAGGGGTGTGTTGGGGTTAGGGTTGGAGCTAGAATTAAGGGGTTTCCACTATTTAGGCACACCACGGGGTCTCCAAACACGACATGGCGTTCAAAAAGTCAAATGGTGCTCCCTCCTTTCCGAGCCCTGCCGTGCGCCCATACAGTGGTTTACCCTAACATATGGGGTATCAGCGTACTCAGGACAAATAGCACACCAATTTTGGAGTTCTAATTTCACCTGTTACCCTTGGGAAAATAAAAAATAGCTGGCTAAAAAATCATTTTTGAGGAAAAAAATGATTTTTTATTTTCACTGCTCTACGTTATAAACTTCTGTGAAGCACTTGGAGGTTCAAAGTGCTCACCACACATCTAGATAAGTTCCGTAAGGGGTCTAGTTTTCAAAATGGGGTCACTTGTTGGGGATTTCCACTGTTTACGCACATCAGGGGCTCTCCAAACGCGACATGGCGTCCAGGAAATTCTGTGTTGAAAAAAGTAAAACGGCGCTCCTTCCATTGCGACCTCTGCCATGCACCCAAAAAGTGGTTTACCCCCACATATGGGGTATCGGCGTATTCAGGAGAAATTGGACAACAAATTTTGTGGTTCATTTTCTCTTTTAACACTTGTGAAAATAAAAAAATTTGGTTCTGAAGTAATTTTTTTTCAAAAAAGTTAAATGTTAATGTTTTCCTTCCACATTGCTTCAGTTCCTGTGAAGCAAGTAAAGGGTTAATAAACTTCTTGAATGTGGTTTTGAGCACCTTGAGGGGTGCAGTTTTTAGAATGGTGTCACTTTTGGCTATTTTCTATCATATAAACCCCTCAAAGTGACTTCAAATGTGATGTGGTCCCTAAAAAAAAATGGTGTTGTAAAAATGAGAAATCGCTGGTAAACTTTTAACCCTTATAACTTCGTAACAAAAAAAAATTTTGTTTCCAAAATTGTGCTGATGTAAAGTAGACATGTGGGAAATGTTATTTATTAAGAAATTTGTGTGACACATCTCTCTGATTTAAGGGCATAAAAATTTTAAGTTTGAAAATTGCTAACGTTTCAAAATTTTCGCCATATTTCCATTTTTTCATAAATAAACGCAAGTCATATAAAAAATTTTTTACCACTAACGTTAAGTACAATATGTCACAAAAAACAATCTCAGAATCAGCGGGATTCGTTAAAGCGTTCCAAAATTATAACCTCATAAAGTGACAGTGGTCAGAATTGTAAAAATTGGCCTGGTCATTAAGCTGCAAATTGGCTCAGTCACTAAGGGGTTAAACCTTAGATTCCTTAAAGCAGGGTTCCCCAACTCCAGTCCTCAAGGCCCACCAACAGGTCATGTTTTCAGGATTTCCTTAGTATTGCCTAGGTGATAATTGCATCACCTGTGCAATACATAGGAAATCCTGAAAACATGACCTGTTGGTGGGCCTTAAGGACAGGAGTTGGGGAACCCTGCCTTACAGTACCCCCTTTGACGCTGTTGACCGCGTTACACTCCCTTGGCATTCTCTCAAACAGCTTCATCAGGCATCACCTGGAATGACTTTTGAGATGCTGAGCACTTTATGTCTGCTGTGCCTTCACTCTGTGATCCAGCTCATTGGAAACCTTCTAAATTGGGTTGAAGTTGAAGGCCATGTCATATGACACAGCACTCTATCCCTCTTATTCTTGGTCACATAGCCTTTACATAGCATGGAGGTATGTTTTGTGTCAATATCCTATTGCAGCAAAAATGATGGTCACTATAAGAGCAAACATATGATATTGTACTGTATATCGTTGCACAATGCTGTAGGAGACATGCTAGGTAAGTGTACGCTGAATACGGAATATCTCACCAATAGTGTCACCCCCACATAATCACACCTTGCTTTCCATTCTTCACAGTAGGTACCATATGTGTAGAAACTATGCTAACCTTTTCTGTGACAAATAAAGACATAGCGGGTTTGCACCAAAAATCTAAAATTTTGACTCAACAGGCCACAGTACTGATTTCCACTGATCTAATGTCAGGTCTTTGTGTTGCTTGGCTCCAATAAGTCTCTTGTTTGCGGTCATCAATAGCGGCTTCTTTGCAGCAATTCCACCATAAAGGCAGTCTCACCTGGACAGTTGCTTTTGGGATATGTTTGCTTCTTGATATCTGTGCATTTATGAGGGCTATTATCTGAAGTGCTATCAATTTGTGATTTCTCAGTCTGGTAACACTAATGAACTTATGCTCATCAGAGAAAACTAATTATAAAAAAATAATTACTTTATTGAAATTCTTATTAAAAAAACAACAAAAGAAAAGAAAAACAAAAACATAAAAACAGGCATACAATTGCTGATCGAGCCGCAAACCAATGATCAAAATATAGTGATAAATAATGGCCTACAAATACCCTAGTAGGCCCTAACCAACAGCCCTTCCTGACAGCGGAGGTTGACACACTCTTGAAACGCCATTGGCGCCCCCGCTCCACGGCGGCTGTCCCTAAAGTCCCTATTGGACCCTAAATGATATGGATAATCACCAACCAAAACACCCTTAAACTAAACCAAATAGGGGCTATGTAACAAAGTGTTCTAGCTAGGCAGTCCAGGGATATTAGTAAAAATATTGAAAAAATTGATCACCACAATAATACAGCATAATTTCAGGGAATTTGAACAGTAACTGAAAAAAACATTAATTTTAGGGAAAAGGAATGAGATAAGAAATCTTCCAAGTCCCTGTATAGAGGACCCTGCCTGACAGCGGACGGTTAATACCCTAATGTTAGCACGGTTTGGTGCCCCCGCTCCACGTCGGCTGTCCCTTATTCACCCTACTTCTCACCTCATCAAAACGTTAAGTTTTTATAAGATAGTGGGGGAGGGGAGGAAAATTGGGACAAAATGAATCAAGGTAGGGTCCCATAGACTGCTCCACACAGACCCTGACTTATGTGTTAAACATAACAATGAGTGAAAATAAGGGGTCACACTAAAGGGTATGCCACACTAAGCGAGATCGCTAACGAGATCGCTAAAACGTCACTATTTAGCGATCTCGTTAGCGAGGTCGTTGTGTGTGGCATGTAGCAACGATGTGGCCCCTGCTGTGATGTCGCTGATCGTTCACTAGTGTTCTGGACCGTTTTTTGATCGTTGGCGTCCCGCTGGTGAGCCTATATCGCTGTGTTTGGCACCTTTTGCGAAGGACGAGCGACCTCGTTTGTGACGCATATGTGTCACGCTGTCTAATGATATGACTACAATGTCAGTAAACTATTTATACAGGAACCACACTCTATACAACATATAGTTTAGCAACATCAGAATGTAAGTATAAAATAGATTTACCTGACACAATATCAGCAGAACTTAGGGTTAATCTTGAGGACTAGATGTGCAGAAACGATATCAGTTGAACTCAGGGTTAATCTTGAGGACTTGATGAGCTGTAACAGGAAAGAGGAGGACCGGGGTCTAACCTGACCCTACACTGGGGTCCTAACTAATCCCTTACCTTGGAGGTACTGATAATGGTTCAGAGGTCCAAGTCTCCAGCCTAACCCTGTCTCCTATCAGACCCTGAACCCTGTAATCAGTCCAAAGAAGGATCCTGATTACCACCAAAGGGATATGGGCTGATCTCAGCTAAATACACAGATTAGACATATAAGACAGACAGGATAGCACTCTCTTGCATACACACTCAAACACCGAAGGAACATAAATGGTCTGGGAAATAAACTCTAAGCAAGTTAAGCTTAAAACAACTAAGGAGCTCTCAACTAGAGTCTATACAGATTCATTCCTATCTGTGGTCTGCATGAAGTGTTTCACTGGCAACTCCCAAAGCAGACAACCAGAAACTTAAAGGAAACCAATCAACAAATAATCAATTGCAGCCGGGAGAAACTGCACCCAGTCCCAGCACCGAGCACAGACAGAATTAACTCCCTAGCTGCCAAACACAAAGAAACAGCAACTCAGCTGTGAGAAGTCAAAATGTGCAACCGCGACGATCTTCGTGGCAATGCACACATGACAGTACCCCCCCTTCTACGAGGGGCCTCCGGACCCTCAGGGCCAGGCCTGCCCGGGTGAGTTCTGTGGAAGGTCCGAACCAAACGATCTGCGTTAACATCAGACGCAGGGACCCACGTCCTCTCCTCCGGACCATACCCCTTCCAATGCACCAAGTACTGAAGGGACCGGCGATTCAGGCGAGAGTCAATGATTTTTGATACTTGAAATTCCAAGTTACCATTGACCAACACTGGAGGAGGAGGTAGAGGTGACGGTATGACTGGTGCCACATACCTTTTAAGTAATGACTTGTGGAACACATTATGAATTTTAAAAGTAGAAGGGAGTTCCAGACGAAATGCCACAGGATTAATTATGGAACTGATCCTGTATGGCCCGATGAATCTGGGACCCAGTTTCCAGGAGGGCACTTTAAGTTTTATATTCCTGGTAGACAACCATACCAGATCGTTCACATTCAGATCTGGACCAGAAACTCTCCTCCTATCCGCCATACGTTTGTAACGGTTCCCCATTGTACTCAAATTATTCAATACACCTCGCCACACAGAAGCAAGTGACGACGAGAAACGCTCCTCCTCAGGAACCCCAGAAGGACCCCCCCCATTGAAAGTACAAAACTGGGGATGAAAACCATATGCCCCAAAAAACGGGGACTTACCAGTGGACTCGCTCCGCCTGTTGTTAAGAGCGAACTCTGCCAGAGGCAAGAAAGATGACCAGTCCTCCTGGTTCTCCGAGACAAAACACCGGAGATATGTCTCTAAACTCTGATTCAGACGCTCTGTCTGACCATTGGTCTGTGGATGAAAAGCCGAGGAAAACGACAATTGCATCCCCCGACGTAAACAAAATGCCCTCCAAAATTTGGACACAAACTGAGACCCCCTATCTGACACCACATCAGAAGGCAACCCATGAAGTCTCACGATCTCCCTAATGAACACCTGCGCCAGAGTTTTAGCATTAGGGAGTGCAGGAAGAGCAACGAAATGTGCCATCTTACTGAACCTGTCAACAACCACCAGTATGACAGTATTCCCTGACGACGGAGGAAGATCCGTAATGAAGTCCATAGATAAATGAGTCCATGGACGCTCCGGAAGTTTCAAGGGTAAAAGGGTCCCAGATGGACGGGTATGAGGAGTTTTAGAGCGAGCACAAACCCACAGGACGCGACAAAAGTTATAACATCTTTATTAGCGTTAGGCCACCAAAATTGGCGATAAAGGAGATCTAAAGTAGCCTTACTCCCTGGATGTCCTGCTAAAGCAGAATTATGATGTGCCTCAATAACCTTTTGTCTCAACTGATTCGGGACAAACAGTCTCCCTGGAGGTCCTGCAGGGGCGTCCCCCTGAGCCTCTAACACCTCCTCCTCAAGCTCAGAACATACAGCCGACACTACCACCCCCTCCTGAAGGATAGGAATCGGGTCATCCGTTTTCCCGGCCCCTGGGAAACTGCGAGACAAAGCATCAGCCTTTACATTCTTAGACCCCGGACGATAAGTGACGACAAAATTAAACCTGGTAAAAAACAACGACCATCGAGCTTGTCTGGAATTCAGACGCTTAGCGGATTCTAAATACAGCAGGTTCTTGTGATCAGTAATAACGGTGACCGGGTGGACTGCCCCCTCCAAAAAGTGATGCCATTCCTCAAAAGCCAATTTAATGGCCAAAAGTTCCCTATTGCCGATATCATAATTCCTTTCGGCGGACGACAATTTCTTAGAAAAGAAAGCGCACGGATGCCATTTACCAGGGGACGGACCCTGGGACAATATAGCACCCACCCCTACGTCAGACGCGTCCACCTCCACAATGAACGGCTGAGATACATCTGGTTGGATGAGAACGGGTGCCGAAGCAAAACATCTCTTTAAAGAGGAAAAGGCTTGACAAGCTTTGTCCGACCACCTAGAAAAATCCGTCCCTTTTCTCGTCATGTCAGTGAGAGGTTTGACGACAGACGAGAAATTACAAATAAATTTCCGGTAGTAATTAGCAAACCCCAAAAAACGCTGCAGAGCCTTAAGATCCCTGGCTGATCCCATACAAGCACTGCTCTCACCTTTTCAGGGTCCATACGGAAACCGGAGGCTGACAACAAAAAACCCAAAAACTGAAGTTCCTGTACGGCAAAAACACACTTCTCCAGTTTGGCGTATAGTTTATTGTCTCGCAAGATCTGCAACACCTGTCTCACATGCTCCTGGTGAGACACAAGATCTGGCGAGTAAATTAAAATGTCATCCAAATATACGACCACAAACACCCCCACAAGGTGACGAAAAATGTCATTAACAAAATGTTGGAATACTGCTGGTGCAGTAGTCAGACCAAAAGGCATAACCAGGTTTTCATAATGTCCCTCCGGCGTGTTAAACGCCGTTTTCCACTCATCCCCCTCTTTTATTCTAATCAGATTATACGCCCCCCTGAGATCCAATTTAGAGAACCATTTGGCGCCAACAATTTGATTGAAGAGATCAGGAATAAGAGGGAGTGGATACGGATCTCGAACAGTAATCCGATTAAGTTCGCGGAAATCCAAGCAAGGGCATAGGCCTCCATCTTTTTTCTTCACAAAGAAGAACCCCGCGGCTACAGGGGAAGATGAAGGTCTAATATGCCCTTTGGCCAGACTTTCGGAAATATAATCTTTCATAGCCTGTCTTTCAGGACCAGAAAGATTATACAACCTAGCTTTAGGTAACTTAGCATCAGGAAGTAGATTAATAGAGCAGTCATACACACGATGAGGAGGCAACTCCCGACACCCCTCCTCAGAAAAAACATCCCCAAAATCCTCCAAAAAAGGAGGCAATGTACTAGGTACGACCGCACTGATGACTGTGTTCATGCAGTTGCTTTTGCAAAACTCACCCCATTGGCTTATCTCTCTGGACTGCCAATTAATTACAGGGTTATGTTTAACCAGCCAAGGAAGTCCCAACACAATGGGAGTAGGTAAACCCTCCAACACATAACAAGATAATTGTTCCCTATGTATTGCCCCTACCCGAAGGTCAATGTTATGAACCTCATGAACAAAGCTACCTTGGCCGAGAGGCCTGGCGTCAATGGAAAAAATAGGGATCGGTTTGACCAATACACTCAGATGCATACCTTGAGCCTGAGCAAACTGAGCGTCAACCAGATTGGCGCCGGAACCACTATCCAGAAGAACAGACAATCTCTTCACTCTAGTACCAAACACCACCTCCACTGGTACAAGGAACTGAGAAGAACCGGCGGATGAAATACATACTCCCAGGTTGTCATCCACCACACAACCTGGGATTAGCAGTTTTCCGGCGACTTTTTACTTAACAAGACACGGGATGGACATTCTCCAACAAAATGTCCCTCTTTCCCGCAGAAAAAACACCTTCTAGTCCTGCGGCGTGCCGCCAATCCCCTACTACGAAAAGATGTCCCTCCCAACTGCATAGGCTCATCCGAACAGACAAGGGGAACCTCAACATAAGGGACTTTAGTAGTAGGTGGAGTAACAACAGGGAGTGGAGTTACCTCACCCCTCTCCCGAAGCCGTCTATCAGTACGGATAGCTAAGGCCATAGCAGCCTCCAGAGAAGGAGGAGACTCATACTGAGCCAAAACGTCTTTTAATTTGTCAGAAAGCCCATGACAAAACTGGCTCCTAAGAGCTGGGTCATTCCACTGAGTATCCGTGGCCCATCTACGAAACTCAGAAGCAAATTCCTCCGCAGGACGATCTCCCTGCTGTATCTTACGTAATTTAGTCTCAGCAAGAGCGACCCGATCTGGGTCATCATATACCAATCCCAGAGCAGTAAAAAATTGATCTACAGACTGTAGAGCCGGGGATCCCGGAGGAAGGGAAAATGCCCAGGATTGAGGGTCCCCTTGAAGAAGTGAGATAACAATTCCCACTCTCTGCTCATCACTCCCTGATGATCACGGCCGAAGCCGAAAATACAATTTACATGCCTCTCGGAAGGTAAAAAATTTTTCTCGCCCACCAGTGAACCTATCTGGAAGAGCTACTTTAGGTTCAACTCTGGTTTGCTCCAGGGAGACAAAACTTTGGACTTAATGTCCGTCAGCTCCATGGATAATCCCTGCAACTGCAGAGCCAGCTGGGCTACTGGATCCATGGTAACTAGAGATAATTTTTTATGGCCAGTGAAAATGTCACGCTGTCTAATGATATGACTACAATGTCAGTAAACTATTTATACAGGAACCACACTCTATACAACATATAGTTTAGCAACATCAGAATGTAAGTATAAAATAGATTTACCTGACACAATATCAGCAGAACTTAGGGTTAATCTTGAGGACTAGATGTGCAGAAACGATATCAGTTGAACTATAATAATAATAATAATAATCTTTATTTTTATATAGCGCTAACAGATTCCGCAGCGCTTTACAGTTTTGCACACATTATCATCGCTGTCCCCGATGGGGCTCACAATCTAGATTCCCTATCAGTATGTTTTTGGAGGGTTAATCAGGGTTAATCTTGAGGACTTGATGAGCTGTAACAGGAAAGAGGAGGACCGGGGTCTAACCTGACCCTACACTGGGGTCCTAACTAATCCCTTACCTTGGAGGTACTGATAATGGTTCAGAGGTCCAAGTCTCCAGCCTAACCCTGTCTCCTATCAGACCCTGAACCCTGTAATCAGTCCAAAGAAGGATCCTGATTACCACCAAAGGGATATGGGCTGATCTCAGCTAAATACACAGATTAGACATATAAGACAGACAGGATAGCACTCTCTTGCATACACACTCAAACACTGAAGGAACATAAATGGTCTGGGAAATAAACTCTAAGCAAGTTAAGCTTAAAACAACTAAGGAGCTCTCAACTAGAGTCTATACAGATTCATTCCTATCTGTGGTCTGCATGAAGTGTTTCACTGGCAACTCCCAAAGCAGACAACCAGAAACTTAAAGGAAACCAATCAACAAATAATCAATTGCAGCCGGGAGAAACTGCACCCAGTCCCAGCACCGAGCACAGACAGAATTAACTCCCTAGCTGCCAAACACAAAGAAACAGCAACTCAGCTGTGAGAAGTCAAAATGTGCAACCGCGACGATCTTCGTGGCAATGCACACATGACAATATGACAGCAGCGCAGGTGGGACTAGGGTTTTTTAGCGTCACGGAGTGGATCGCAATATCTGTATGTTCTCTTTTGCGTCACAGAGAGGATCGCAGAAGTTGCAAAGCAGGCTAGCAGGACGCAGAGATGCTGGAAATTCCTATGAATCAGAAGCGCTCAGTACATGCTAATGACAGATCCTAAAGACCGCCAAAGTCGTTAAAGAGATCGCTGACCGCTGATGAGTCGTTTATGAGATCTCCTGAGGACTTTGCCACCTACTTCAAAAATAAGATCGACCAAACAAGGCAAACCTTTACTGTTCCACCACCCCAACCACCCCATATACCAGACCTCTGTCCTTCCCTACTAACCTCCCTCTCCAACATCACTGAAGGAGAGCTTACTCACCTCCTTTTCAAATCTCACCTCACCACCTGTGCACTTGACCCCATCCCTTCCCACCTGCTCCCCAACCTCACTAACACGCTCATCCCAGCCCTAACCCATCTATTCAACCTATTGCTATCTCCTGGTACCTTTCCCTCTGCCTTCAAACATGCCACCATCACACCCATCCTCAAAAAAACAAACCTTGACCCAACTGCTATGCCCAGCTATCGCCCAATATCATTGCTCCCGTTTGCTTCCAAACTCCTTGAGCAGCATGTCCACGCTCAACTTTCCTCCCACCTCTCATCTAACTCTCTCCTTGACAACCTCCAATCTGGCTTCCGCCCCCACAACTCCACTGAAACTGCCCTGACCAAAATTACTAATGACTTACTCACAGCTAAAGCTAACAGACAGGTCTCCATCCTCCTCCTCCTTGACCTGTCATCTGCCTTTGACACAGTCGACCACTGCCTACTGCTACAGATTCTTTCTTCCCTTGGCATCAAAGACCTTGCCCTGTCCTGGATTGCCTCTTACCTTTCCGACCGCACATTTAGCGTCTCCCACTCCCACACTACCTCCTCATCCCGCCCTCTCTCTGTTGGAGTCCCTCAAGGCTCTGTCCTGGGGCCCCTACTTTTTTCCATCTACACCCTTGGCCTAGGACAACTCATAAAGTCCCATGGCTTCCAGTACCACCTGTATGCGGACGACACTCAGATCTACCTCTCTGGCCCAGATGTCACCTCTCTGCTGTCCAGAATCCCGGAGTGTCTATCAGCCATATCCTCCTTCTTCACCTCTCGCTTCCTAAAACTCAATGTTGACAAAACCGAACTCATCATTTTTCCTCCATCTCATGTATCTTCCCTACCCGATCTATCTATTATGGTAAATGGCATCACGATCTCTCCTGCACCTGAAATCCGCTGCCTCGGAGTAACTCTCGACTCTGCCCTGTCCTTCAAACCACACATCCAAACTCTTTCCACCTCCTGTCGCCTCCAACTTAAAAACATTTCCAGAATCCGTCCCTTCCTCAGCCCTCAATCTACTAAAACTCTTGTGCATGCCCTCATCATCTCCCGCCTCGATTACTGCAACATCCTCCTCTGTGGCCTCCCCGTCAACTCTCTTGAACCACTCCAGTCTGTCCTCAACTCTGCTGCCCGACTAATCCTCCTCTCCCCTCACTACTCCCCTGTTTCTCCCCTCTGCAAATCCTCCACTGGCTCCCAATTCCCCAATGAATCCAGTTCAAACTACTAACACTGACTTACAAAGCCGTCCACAACCTGTCTCCTCCCTATATCTCTGAACTAATCTCCCAATATCTTCCTTCACGTAATCTTCGATCCTCCCAAGACCTCCTACTATCTTCCACACTTATTCGTTCCTCACACAACCGCCTCCAAGATTTCTCCCGAATATCCCCCTCCTCGGGAAATTTTTCCCCCCCCCAACGTAGGGGTTTTTCCCCAAACCCCTTTGGGTCCTTCAAAGAACCAAAAACCCCCCCGGAAACCCCCAAGGGGGAAAAAAAAATTTTTCCCCTCGCCCCCAAAGTTCCCCCTCCGACCTGGGGCCCAAAACCCCCCCGGCGGGCCCCCCCCCCGGGGCCCCCCCCCAAACCCTCAACGGGGCCCCCCCCAAAAGGGGTTTCCCAAACCCCGGCGGGCCCCCCCCCCCTTTTTTTTCCCCCCCCCCTTTTTCCCCCCGGGGCCCTCCCCCTTACCCTGCATTAAAATTTTTTTTTTAAACGTTTCCCCATTTTTTTTTAAACCCCCTTTTTAACCGGGTTAAAGGGCCATTAAAAAAAAAAATTAAACCTTTTGGGGAAAACCCAAAAAAAACCCAACCCCGTTTTTTTCTTTTTTTTGGGCGTGAGTCCAAGTTGGAGCCTAAAATTTTGCGCCCTTTTTTTCCCCCCCCCCCAAAAAAAAGGGGTTCACCAAAAAATTTTTGAAGTAAACAAAATTTTTTTTAAAAAAGACTGGTTAAAACCCCAAAAAAAATTTCTAACAAAACAAAAAACTTAAACCCCCTTTTAAAAAAACTTCGCCCCCTTTTAAAAACCTTGGCTCCGGGCCCCCTTTTAATAAGGGGCCCAGAACCCCAAAAAAATTAGAAATTCCTTTCCTTTGAAGCTTCACAAAACCTGTGTTAAAGAAAAACCCCAAAAGCCCCCCATTCCAAAAAAAACCCCCAAAAAAAATTTTGCAACTCTTTTGCTTAAACCTCCCCCCAAAAAACCCTTTGGACTTAATTTGGGGTTTCCCCTTTTCCAAAAGGGGTTTTTGACCCCATAAAAAAATTTTCTTTCTCGGGGTTTTTAAATTTTTGGGGGAAAAATTTTTTAAAAAAAACCCCCCCCTTGGAATTCCCCCCCTTTTTTTTAAAACCTTGGGCCAAAAAACCCCCTTTTAATATTACAAGAACCCGTTTTTCCCCGGATAAATTTTAGGAAACCCCTAAAAAATTTTTTTTAAAATTTTTCCTTTAGATGGGGTTTTCTAACCCCGGAGCCGAACAAGCCTTTTTAAAAATGGGCCCAAATTTTTTCCTTTTTGGGGCCGGGGGGTGAAAAAACGCCGACGAGTTTTCCCCGGCGGGGGGGCCAAAAAAATTTAAAAACGTTCTGAGGCAAGGGCCCCCCAACCACATCTTTTCCCCTCCCCCTTTTCCCTTTCCTTCCCCCTATTTTTCCCCCCGCTTCCCTTGGGTTTTGTTTTTAAAATTTTTCCGGGGGGGCTTTTTAAAAAGGGGGCCCTTGGGGTTTTTTTTTTTTTTTTGATGTTTTCCGGGGCAAGGGGTTTATAGGGTTAAAGGGGTTTTGTTTTAAAATTTGGGTGTACTTTCAAAAGGGCTTTTTTGGTTTGTTTTTTTCTTTAAAACTCGGAAAATTTTGGGGGTTTTTTTTTCATTTCATAAAAAAGGGGAAGTACCTCAATGGGGGACAACCCCCCTTTTCCCAAACCCCCCCCAAAAAGGGAAAGGGGGGAAAAAAGAAAAGTCCGAAAGGGGTTGGACCCCTTTTTTGGGGGGTGTCTTTTTTTAGAAGGGGGGCCCCTTTTTTGGTTTTTTTCCCCTGAAATCACCCCCCGGGATTTTTTTAAGGGTTTTAAAAAAAAAGGGGGCCCCTTGGGTTTTTTTTTTTCATTTTCCCCCTGTCCCTTTTGGGGGGCGGGGGTATTGCGGACCCCTTACCAAACAGGGGAAAAGGCTTTTTTTTTTTCCCCGCCCTCCGGGGCCTAGGGCCCGGGGGGCCCGGCCCCTTTTCCCCCGGGTTTTTTCCCGGGTACCTTCTGGGGGGGAAAAAGGCCCGGAAAAATTTGTGGTTTAAAGCGTATCAAAAAAGCGGGTACTCTGAAAACTCTAATCTTTAACAATGTTTTGGTTAAAAAGTAATTCTTTAGACTTTTTTTCCATTTTGTTCTCTAATGTTTTTTTCTGCTTCAGTCTGAATATAGAGTAAACGTATTTTTTTAAAAAAAAAACCAATGCATGAAAAAGTGTTATTCAGATACACGTGTGCAAAATATTAGGCAATTTTTATTTTTTTTTTAAATTTTTAAATTTTTTTAAGAGCAACTGCAGGAAAATTTTTTCAATCCAAAAAAGGTTTTAAAAAACTTGGGGAAAACCTTTAAAAGGGGAAAAATCGTGCCCCCGGGCTAATTATTGGGCAACTATTTTTTTGCCCGAATTATTATGCAAAAAATGAAAAATGAAAAAATTTTCCCCCCCCCCAAAAGTTTTTTTAGGGGGTTTTTTTGTTACGCCCCTCCCCCCCCCGGGGCTCAGCGCCCGAAGTCATCACGTCGAGTGGATGCGCCCCCCCCCGCACTTGACCCTGGGCTGTTCCTCTGACATCTCCATGGGTTTTGGGGGACCTTTACCCCCGGGGGGGCCCCCCCACTTGCCCTATGTACGCTGACGCCCTGCCCCCCCCCCCAAAGGGGGGGGGCCTGTTCCCCCCAACAGCGGGGCCTCTGCCCCCCAAAGGGGGGTCGCCCCCCTTTTCCCCAAAACCCCCCCCCCTCCCCCTTTCCCCCCCCGTGGGGTCGCGCGCTTTTCCTTTTCCCCCTTTTGGACTTAGGGCGCGCGCTCCCCCCGCTCCCCCCCCCTTAAAAAGGGGCCCCTGCACTTTTTTTAAAAAAGGGCCCCCCGGCCCCAAAGCCGGAGGACCCCAACCCCCCAAAAAAAATACTTCCTTTTCCCTTAAAAAGGGCCCGAGCAATGTTGGTGTTGCACTGTTTTTTTTTTGCTTTTTCCCCAGGTGCCGTTACCGTTACCTGCCTGTTTCCTCCCGTTTGCTGCCGTACCTGTCCCCAAGCCTGCCTTTAGGTTCCGGGGGCCCTCACATGTGGTGACCAAACAGCTATTCCAGAGACTCCCCCGGGGGGCTCACTTGGGAGGGGGTTTTCTGCAATCGGGCGCAGTCCTACCCGGAGGCCGGACGTCCCCATGCGGTGAACCCCCGGCAAAACCCCAAAATTTTAAATCTTGCCTGCTCACTTGGGGGGGTCTTTTGCCATCTGACTGCAGCCCCACCCGGGGGGGTTCGGGCGTCTCATTTCGGTGATTTCCCCGGCTATTCCCGAGGAAATCTCGCCCGCCCCCCTTGGGAGCATTTTATCTGCCACCGTCCGCTAGCCTACCGGGGGGCTCCACCAACTCAGGTCGTTTATTTGCCTGTCTTTCCAGAGACCCCGCCCCGGTCCCCCTTTTCCGGAATCCCCGCCTACTTATCCAGGACTGCCCCGGGTCACTTGCCGGACTCCCCGCCTACTTTTCCAGGGGAATGCCCCGGTCCCCTTGCCGTGATCCCCGCCACCTTTTCCAGAGACTGCCCCCGGGCCCCCTTGCCGGGGACTCCCTGCCAACCCTTTCCCGAGACTTTCCCCCGGTCACCCCGCCCCCCCTTTGAATTTTCCCTGCCTACCCCCCTTTTTCCAAGGGGACTTGGCCTTCCGGTTTTTTCCAAAAATTGGGGTTTTTCCTTCCCTTTTTCCGTTTTTAAATTTTAAAAGGAAAAACAAAAAAACCCCGGTCCCTTGACCGTGGGAAAACCTGGGGGGGTTTTGTTTAAAACCCGAGGGGGCTGCCCGGGGGTTAAAATTGCCGGTTTTTAAAATACCCCTTTTTTTCGGGTTTTTATTTCCCCCGGGACTTGCCCGGGGTCCTCAAACCCTTGGGGGGGGGGGGGAAAAAAAAAAATTGAAACCCCTTTTCCCCCTTTTTTGTCAGGAGAAATGTCCCCGTCACTTGCCGTGACTTCCTATCCCTTCCCCCGGGGGCCAAACCCCCCCTTTACAAGGAAAGCCTTTGAAAAAATAAAGCTCAGAGGGTTCCCCTACCAACCCCTTACAGTTTGCTCGGGCCCTGGAACCCCCGGGACCCAAAACCCCCTTCCCCTCTCGGACCTATGTCTGAAAAATATCTCCCCCAGAGGCCCCAAAAAGGAGTCCAAACCTGGGGGCACTTACGGAATGTTAAAATTTCCCCCCTCGAAAACCCCCGACTACTTTACCAACAAACCCCCGCGGGCGCCCTTTACCCGAATCCGGCGTCCCGCTGCTTTTCCAGTTCCCTGGTTTTTCCTTCCCGGAACCCCGACTCTCAGCTCCCCCTCGGTTTGGAGGCAATCCAGCCTGGGTCGGGGTTTCTTTTAAACCCTGTACCCGCATTTTTTAATCCTAGCCCCCAGTTTAACTCCGGGCCCGGGGCCAAAAATTTCCCTTTATCATGTCCCAAAATTTTTTTCCCCCGGGAGGCTTGGCCTGGCTTAATCCCCTTTGGAGGGGGGGGGGTGGGGGGG
>JARQOD010000005.1:481486676-481557138 GCA_033576555.1 Oophaga sylvatica
AAGATGAAATTTGAACCTGCTGCCTGCTTTTCCTGGGATTAGTTTTAAGGAAAAAAAAAATTTACAATTATTTTTGAAATTCGAAACTGGCTCGACCCAAAAACAAATCGGGGGCATGGAATCCTGGTTCCACAACAGGCAACCTAGCAAGATATGCAGAATACTCTGAACCTCAGTGGCAAGCGATCCCACGGCCAGACAACTGTGCAAACCCATTGGGAAAAAAAACCCCCCCAGCACCAGAATACGGGGAAAAAAAAAAAAAAAAATGCAACAAACAGAAAATATCTTGACAACTCTGACAACCTTTTTCCTTCAAAATTTTTTTTTTCCCTTCTGTGGACCATAACAATTTAGGGCCCCGGTTTACTGCTTTTTTTTGGGGTAGTGAGGATGGGGGAAAAAAGGAAAAACCCCAGAGCAGTTGGAACTTGAGATTGCAGTACCTGACTAACCCCCAAAAAACTAGAGGGGGGGAGCGTTCCTACGGGGGTCCAGAGCCTCGCAGGGGCCGAGAAAAAACCACCTAAAAAGAAATGGAAAAAGCATCTGCCCCGGGCAAACCCCAAAGATAATAGAAACCCCCCAAAAATTAATGGGGGTTTTAGACAAGAAATACTGACACAAAAAAAAATTTAGAGCAAACGGGGGCCCAAACTAACTAAATAGAAAGGATAGAAGGGTACTTACTGCAATCCCAAAACCCGAAAAAAACCAACTCTACAAATTTTCAAAATCACCTGGATCACAGGGGTTTTACCCCAAAATTATTTTTCTGGTGTAAAAAATAAAAAGAAAGCCCCTAAAAAAAAAGGGGAAAAAAAAAAATACAAAAACAGTGGCTGAAAAAACTGAAGGGCAGAACCCCCGGGGGCCCCCAAAGGGCCCCCACAAAAACGCAGGCAAAAGAAAAATTTTATAGCACAAAAAAAAGAGAAAATGTCTTACTGTTACAGGGGATGCAGACACGACACAGAGGCTAAAAGGGGAAATGGATAAAGATTCAGACCGAACAATGATCACCGGAAAACCCTGATGGAAAGGGGACCCCTTATTTAAGACCAATTAAACCTGTTTCCCATCCTCCAATCTTCACGAACAGCCCCTACCCCCTTGTAACCCCAAGGGGTCTTGTCAGAACTCATCTAAAAACCCCCACAACATCCCCCCCCCCTTGGGGGGGGTCCCCCAACCCTCTTTAGAAAACCGGGTCGTCAGGGGATTTTATGATACAAGGTGTTTTCCCGCATGGAGTCCGAAGCAAACCCCCAAGAATTGTCTTCCTGCCCCTAACCTCTCCACTTAACCAAAAACGGGGTTTTCCCCCTCTAAAAAACAAAAAACAATATTTTCTAACCAAAATACTCCGATTGCCTTAATGTAGTGCGTTCTTAGCGTCTTGTGCTTGGGTGCGTGAACATCTGAACACAGGTTTGATTAAAAAAAATCCTGTATTATTTCTTCAATTGGCGAAATAGTCACACAGTTTCAGAACAGAAACAGGAAAACCCGGGGCCGAGTAACCCAAAACTCCAATCACTCTCCAATACAGTTTTGGATCTTCTTCTTGTTACCGTAATCCTGAAAAAGGGGGTCTTTCAAGGCAGGGTTAGAGCCAAAAATGCTTCAGTTTTCCCCAGTAGGAATAGCTGGGTAAAAACCAAGGCTTGCAGGGGTCAAGTCAATTTTACTGCGGCTAGTTTTTGAAGAAAGATTGCTCAGCTGTGGCTGCTTAAAAGCAAAGGAGAAATCAGGGCGGGAACAGCAAGGGGAAACCCATTTTGACTGGGGCAAGATGCTGCAGCAAGACAAAAGTAAAAGGCTACGAACAAACTGAGTTTCAGGATTTACTGAACCTTACATTACTCCCCCTTAAGGGCAACCCGGTGCCTCAGACCGGGTTTTGGGGTCCTCTGATGAAACTGAGGAGCAAGCGAGGGGGATTAAAATTATTTTCGGTTCCCAGATTGTTCCCCTGGGTAGCCCTGCCATTTTAAAAAGAATTGTAACTGTTTTTTTTTTCAAAAAGGAATCTAAAATCCTTTCCCCCCAATTTTTCCCCACCACGATAGCACTGGGCAGGGCAAGGAGAAATTTAAAGGGGGAAAGTATTGGGTGTCGCAGGGGCCCTTTTAGGGAACATGAAAGACAGGTGGATTCTCATAGTTCTGGGCAGTTGAAGACACAACAACAGCCTTTTAATTTTACTGATTTTTAGGGTCCAAGTATTATGCCCAACTTAGCGATGGGTCCTTTTAATTAAATTTCTGGTTTTCACCAAACCAAGTCTCCTACCTTGAAAGCTGGTGCAGGGGGTTTTTGAAATTTTTTTGCTGCTTTTTTGTACCCCTTTCTTGAGCCATCCAATTTTTCCTTTAGAAGACCCCATTTTCGAAAAACGTGATTCTTTCGCCACTGCTGGGGAAAGGGGGTTTTTATGGGAAAGTGGTAGAATGTTGGTGATAACCTAGATTAAGTAAAAAGGAGCGTTTAGTGGGGCACTCTGGGTTGTTTTACAGAACTCGCTAAGAAGTAGATCCACCCAATCTCCTGTAGGGGCAAAAACAGGGAGATACTGCCCAGGGTTTTTTTTTTTCGTTCGGTCTTCCATTTTTCTGGGGATGAAAAAAAGAAGAAAGGTTTCTTTTTTAAGTCCCCAAGTGCACAGAAAATTTTGCCAAAACCAGAAGTGAATTGACCCCTGATCCCAAATAACCCATCCGGGTCTCCATTAACGAAAACTCTTTAATCACAAACTGATGTCTGTTTTTGCAGTGGGTAAGCCGACCAAGGGTAAAATGAGCTGCCTTTTTTAGACGGTCAAAACCCCACTAGAAGGGGGTTTCCCCGAGAGGTTTTGGTAACCCACAAGAAGCCAAGAAAGATCCCCACGGGCGGAAAAGGGGGGAGAGGCTTAACAACCAGTGGTGAGGAGCGAGGTTTTTTGCATCTTGCACAGACCTCACATGAAAATAATAATTCAAAAATCCCCTTTCCGCAAAGGGGGCCCCCCAAAAAAAACAGAAAAAACCTGTGTCCCTTTTGAATTTCCCCTTCCCGCTATCTTTTAACGTGAATGGTTTTTAATACCTCAAAATGATGTTTCAGGAATATACAGGCGTTTTTTCCTGAATCCACACACCCTTCTTAAAGACAAGCTTACTCCCTTGGGGGGGTCCAAAAAGGAATCCGCATGTTTGCTTCCTTTTTGTCCCCTTTAAATGGCTTGATTTGAATTATCCCCGGAAACTGAGTCAGGAAAAATAGTCTTAGGAGGGTAATTGGGTGTCTCTGCGAGTAAATCCTAAAGTGCATCGCCTTTTTATTCGCGATCCCGGGGTATAAAGATGAAAAATTAAATTGGTTTAAAAAAAAATTTTTGCGAGCGGGGGGGGGTCGCCTTAGCGACCATAAACTCAAGGTTACGATGGTCTGTCGGGGGCATTTTTTTTCTGTGCATTTTTCCCGAAGAAGGTGTCTCCTTTTTTTGAGGCGGCAAAAAGGGGCCCAAAAAATCTTTTTTTTCCCACACGAGTTCCTCTCGGGGCCGAAGAAACTGCGGGGGAAAAAAGGCACAGGGATGCAAGACATTTTCTCACCTGTTCTTGAGAGGTATAGCTCCAACGGCACAGTCGAAGCATCCACCTCTTTTTTAAAAAGGCAAGCTGGGGGTTGGGATACTGGATAGGTGCTGGTAAATTTATTTTTTAGACGGGAAAATTTTTTCCGGGGGCTTGGGGGGTCCAGGAAAACCTAGCCCCTCTTCCGGGAAATTTTTAGTGATAGTGACACTACCCCAGAGAAATTTCAAAAGAAACTCTTAGGGGGGAACCCGATGAAGCGCTGTACCTCCTTCACATTTCTAGGCTTGCCAACCCTTTTTATGGTTTTTGGGGTTTTCTTCCATCCATATAATCCTTGTGTAGACATACAAACCCCAAAAATTTTAAATTTCCCCCCAGGGAAAATTCCCCTTTTTAAGTTTGATGAAAAAAGATTTTGTTTAAAACGTTCCAAACCATTCTCACATGCCCCCTGATGTTCCTCTTGGATTAAAAAAAAATTAGAAAACATCCAAAAAATTTTTCCACAAAAGTACTAGGGATCCCTGAAGAGTCATTCACCAAGTTTGGGGGAAATGGCTGGGGCGTACTCAGCCCAAAAAGGGGTAACTAGATATTAAAGTTTCCATACGTGCCTGAATGCAGTTTTCCATTCATCCCCGGGCTAATACGGACTAAGTTATCCCCCACGAAAATTGTTTTGAAAAAATTTTGGATGTCCCCACTCTCCCCCCAATTTTCCAGGGAAAAGGCAATGGAAAAAGGGTTTTTTTTTAATAGTAACCTTATTGATTCCCTATATCTAGCAGTTCAGAGATCCATTTTTTCTTCTTTACAAAAAAGATGGGGGGCCCCCAGGGATGAAGAGGGGCGTATGAACCCCTTTTGGTATTTTTTCATCTTGTAATTTTTAAAAAGCCTTTAGCTGGGGGCCCCCCCGGGGGGTAATCTTACCAAAATATTCGGCCCAGAAAAAATTTCAATTGGCAATCATTGGGGCGGGGAGGAGGAACGGGGCAGCGTTTTTCTTGTCACATAAATCCACATAGTCCGGGGATACAGCTGGTAGTTTGGGACTGCATTTCCTTTAGGAACAGAGCAAGCTAAATTTTTTTTGGCTCATCTGTTTCTCTGGGAAAATTAAAAATTCCTTTTTGGCCCCCCCATTAAGGGGAGGTGAAAATTCGTGTTTTGTTTCGAAACTCAGTTTGTTCGTGGCCATTTTGTTTCTGTTTTGCTGCAGCTATTTGCCCCAGTCAAAATGGAGTTTCCAGTTTTTCCATTTCCCCCCCTGATTCCTCCGTTTTCTTCTTAAACAGCCCAGCTGAGCAACCCCTGCTTCGAATCTAGCCTGCGTGAACCCGTGTTTTTACTCCTGACCCCTTTGGGCCTTGTACTCCAGCTTCCCTGAGAACTCTAAGCCCTTGTGGACTCTGAACTCTCTTTGAGAGCCTCACGTTGCTGGACTTGGGGTAAGAGAAGAAATCGAATCTTTTGGGAAGTTTTTGCTGGCTAGATTACCTGGCCTGCGTGTCTCCGCTTCTGTGTTTGCAACCTTTTGGTTTTTTTTCCCCAATTTTTTTAAGCTACAAGACTTTCTTTATAACCCCGGGTTAATATTTTAAAACCACCCAAGCACAAGCCTATAAAACTGTACCCAACATTACAAGTTTTGAGCAAACTTTTTTTTCGCGGGTTTTTGGGAAAGGTTTTCTGCTGTACGTGGTATGGATGCCCCGGTTTGTATTTTTTTGTGTGAAGTGGTTGTGTTTTAAAAACCTTCAGGTGAGAAAATTCCTTAATTTTTTTTTTTTTTCAGGGGTTTTCACGGGGGAACCTATTGTTTTTTTTTTTTTTTTCTTTCTTTTTTTTTCTGCTGAAACTCGGTATCAGATGCCGGTTGAAAGCTTCTGTGAGATAGTGTTGTATTTCCCCCAAACCCCCCAGGTGAGCATTCCCCCTTAAAAATTTTTTCTTTCTTTAGTGTTGCCCAGGTGAACACTATTGTTTTTTTTTTTCTCCTCTTTTTCCCCGTTCCTGTTTTAAAAAATTTTGGGAAAAGGGGGCCCCCCAAAAGGAAATTTGCGGAGTGATATAATATCCTTGCAGATTTGCAAATTAAAAAACCCGTTTTAAAATCTTCAGGACCTAAATAATCACAATTTTTTAAGTGGTTGGGGAGACTACCCAGGATTTGCGAGCAGGATTGAGGGTTTTTGGGGGGCAGTCCGCTCCGCCCCGGCCCCCGTTCGGGATTTTTCCCCAATTGCCCCCTTTTCGTTTTGGTGGTGAACGTGAAAAAATTTTGGGGATTTGTTAATCAATGCAATTTTTTTTTTGCACAGTTCCCAAAAAACCCCCCACTGAACGATCTAAGGTGCTACTAAATTTGTTTTTTTTACCAACAAGGTTTATGGGGGAAACCCCCTCTGATTGAGACGAGGATGTTGTTTGAATCCCTTGGTTTTATTTCAGCCATGGGGCAGGTGTTTGATCCCCCCAAAATCGGGTCAAAGCTGAAGCAGCCATGTTGCTTTCCCCCAAGGTAAGCACTGGGTAGTGAATACCCTTGGTTTTAAAAGGGAGGGCCCCCTTGTCCCCCCCGGGGAAAATTTCCCCCCAAAAAAAATTTTTTTTTAAAAGGGGTTTTATCCCCACGGAAAAAAGGAAAAAACTTTGCTCGTGCCCCCCCTCCCCACTCGTTAGGTGTTTTTTAAAAACTACTGCACCCGTATTGATACCGTTTAACGAACCAGGAAGAGAGGGGGTTCGAAAGCAATTACAACCTTTTCCTACCTTCCTCCCCGCTAAGGAAACCCTTTAAAAAGGATTCCGGGGGAACCTGAACCTAAACCCAGCAGGTAGACTCTTTACTCAGGGTTATGATGCACAAAAGGAACTTTTTTAAAGGGAACTATGTTTTTTTGGGGTAATCAGGGCATTTTTTATTTTAATCCCCCCAGCCTTTCTCGCAAGCTACTGCACCTCATTCATGTGAGTTTTTCGGAGGGGATCTGTCAGGTCCCGGGCCCAGGCTCCAAAGGCTGCAGCAACAGATCTTGTTTTCTCGGACTTAAAACTCCGTTACCTCTGAGGACGTTATGTGAAATGCTCCCCTCTTTCAAGTTTCCTCGCGGTGTCCCGTAGTTGTAAGAAAAAAAATTCTCATTTTTTCCTTTTCCAAAAAACCCGGGGGTTAACTCCCCCTGGGGGTCTAGCTCTGCTTACGACTAGGGCAAGTGGAAATTTTTTGGATGTCCCTTTTTTCTCAAACAGGGAATACTTCATAAAAGGGGGTACTCCGTACAGAGGAAACGTGGAGGTCCCGTCCTCTGGACCGGGGGGTCGGGGAAAAAAGCCTTTAAAAGTTTTTTGGGTAAAGACTCAAGAGAAATGTCCTTTTTGCTTATTTTTCTCCCCACTTCCCTTTATTCTAGGGAAACCTGGCTGCAGGCTCAAAAACCCCCATTAACTGGGAGACCAAAGGGATTTCATTTTCCCCGGAAACAGAATCCAAAAAATTTTTCAGCTTGCTTTTCCAAAAGGGGAACCTGTCTCCCTGAACCCCCCGCTGTAACCAACTATGGATTTTGTGACAAGAAAAACGCGACCAGCTTCCTCCCCCCCGTCCATAGATTGTCCAATTAATTTTTCCCCGGGCAGAGAAAATTTTTGGAAAAGACTCCCCCTGGCGGGCCCCGAGTGAAGGTTTTTTAAAAGGTACATAGATGAAAATCTACCAAGGGCTTCATCCCCCTTTCACTCCTGCAGGGGCCCCCATATTCTTTGTAAAGAAAAAAATTTGGGCCCCGAGCCCCTGCGTGACTATAGGGAACTCAAAAAGGTTACTATTAAAAAAACCTTTTTCCCCTTCCTTTTAAAACCCGAGTTTTTGGGAGAGTGCGACTGCCAAAATTTTTTTTTAAATAATCTTCGGGGGGCCTAAAATTTTTTCCGTATTAACCGGGGATAAGGGGAAACGCTTCCGGCACGCTATGGACACTTTAAAAAAACTATTATGCCTTTTGGTCTTGTACCCCCCCACCCTTTCCAAAAATTTTGGGGAATGATATCTTCAGGGGTCTCCTAAACATTGGGGAAAATTTTTTTTTATGATATTTTAATTTTTTCAACTCCACAAAAACATGGACTGTGAAAATGGTCTTGGAACGCCCAAAAACAAAATCATCTTTTTCATAAAAATTGAAAAGTGTGAATTCCCCAAAAAACCAAATTCAATTTCTGGGGTGTACTGTCTACAAAGGAAATTAGTATGGTTTGGGAAATAAAACCCGGGGCCCAAGATTGGCCAAAGTCCTAGAAAGTAAGGGGGGTACAGCGCTTCATCGGGTTTGCAAAACTTCTATGACTTTCATTAGAAATTTCTCTGAGGTAGTGTCACCTTCCCCAAATTTTCCCCGGAAGAGTCTAAGTTCTCCTGGATCCCCAAACCCGGGGGCTTTTCCCCCTCTAAAAAAAATAAATTTTCCCCCGCACCTATCCGTACTCCCAACCCCAAACTTCCCCTTTATAAAAGGGGATGCTTCAACTGTGCCGTGGGAGCTTTACCCCTTCAGAAACAGGTAGAAGAATGTCTTGCATCCCGTGCCTTTTTTCCCCAGCATTTTTTTTTGGGTGAGAAGAACAGATTGGGCAATAAGTTGTTGGCCTTATTTCCCCCTTCAAAAAGGAGACACCTCTTAAGGGGGCTGCACACAAATAGCGTTTTGAAGACCTTTGATCTTGAGTTTATCAGGTGGCTAAGTCCCCACTCCTGCCAGGCTCGCTGAATCTTTTTTAAAAAACCCAATTTAATTTTATTTTTTTATAGCCGGGGTGCCAAGGAAAGGGGGATGCACTCTCTGGGGTTTTCTCGCAAGACCGTCTTTTTTCTCCTCCTAAGACTTTCCCCTTTCCCGACCTAGATTCCTAGGGTGATTCTCATCAAACCTAATTAAAGACATCAAGGAAGCATACCATGCGGATTCTTTTTTGGCTCAACCCCCAAGGGGGACGTAAGTCTTGTCTTTAAGAATGGTGTTGTGGATTCTGGGACAACGTCTGTATATACCTGAAACAGTCAGATTGAGGTATTGCAACTCATTCACGATTCCAAAATAGCCGGGCATAGAGGAATTCTAAAGACACAGGAATTTCTTTCTCGTTTCTTTTGGTGGCCCACTTGTAGGAAGGATGTTTTGGACTATGTCACTTCGTGTGAGGTTTGTTGCAAGATGCAAAACACCTCGCTCTTCACCAATGGTCTGTTACAGCCTCTTCCCACCCCGTCCCGCCCGTGGGGATCCATTTCTATGGACTTCATTGTGGAATTACCAACCTCTCAAGGGAAGAACACTATTCTAGTGGTGGTTGACCGTCTAACAAAGGCAGCTCATTTTATCCCTTGTGTCGGCTTACCCACTGCAAAACAGACATCAGATTTGATGATTAAAGATGTGTTTTCGTTTACATGGAGTACCGGATGAGGTTATTTCGGATCGAGGGGTGCAATTCACTTCTAGGTTTTGGCAAAATTTCTGTGCAGCATTGGACATTAAAGTAAACCTTTCTTCTGCTTTTCATCCCCAGACTAATGGACAAACCGAACGAACCAATCAAACCCTGGAGCAGTATCTCCGCTGCTTTATCTGCCACCTAACAGGATGATTGGGTGGATCTACTTCCATTGGCTGAGTTCTCTTACAACAACTCTCAGAGTGCCTCCACTAAACAGTCTCCTTTTTACTCTAATCTAGGTTATCATCCTAACATTCTACCACGATTTCCCATAGAGACGCCTTTGCCAGCAGTGGCTGAAAGAGTCACGACTTTACAGAAGAATATGGATCTTCTAAAGGAGAATCTGGAATCGGCTCAGGAAAGGTACAAGAAGGCAGCAGATAAATTTCGTAAACCTGCACCAGCTTTTAAGGTAGGAGCCTGGTCTGGCTGTCAACCAGAAATCTTAAGTTAAGGATTCCATCGTCTAGTTGGGACATAAGTACATTGGACCCTATAAAATCAGTAAAATAATAAAGTGCCGTTGCTTGTCGTCTTCAATTGCCCAGAACTATGAGAATCCATCCTGTCTTTCATGTATCCCTACTAAAGGCTGCGACACCCAATACGTTTCCTGGACGTTCTTCTCCTTGCCCTGACCCAGTGCTAGTCGATGTCAGGAGGAATTTGTGGTGGAAAGGATTTAGATTCCAGGTTGTATAGAAATCAGTTACAATATCTGATTAAATGGCAGGGCTACCCAGTGGAGGACAACTCATGGGAGCCAGTCAATAACGTTAATGCTCCTCGCTTGCTCCGTCAGTTTCATCAGAGGTACCCACACAAGCCTGGTCTGAGGTCATCCGGAGGTTGTCCCTAAGGGGGGAGTAATGTAAGGTTCTGTGTATCTGTTTCTGAAACTCAGTTTGTTCGTCGGCCATTTTGCTTTCTGTTTTGCTGCAGCTATCTTGCCCTCAGTCAAAATGGAGTTTTCCAGCTTGCATGTTCCCGCCCTGATTCTCTCCGTTTGCTTCTTAAACAGCCACAGCTGAGCAATCAGTGCTTCAGAATCTAGCCTGCAGTGAACCTGTGTTCTGACTCCTGAAGCCTTGGACCTTGTACTCCAGCCATTCCTACTGAGGAACTCTGAAGCACTTGTGGACTCTGAACTCTGCTCTTGAGAGCCTCACGTTTGCATGGACTTGCGGTAACAGAGAAGAAGATCTGAATCTGTTGTGAGAGTTATTGCTGAGCTTAGATTACTCTGGCCTGCTGTGTCTCCTGCTTCTGTGTTTGCAACCTGTGTGTTTATTTTTGCCAATTTGTATGAAGCAATACAAGACTTTCTTTATCAACCTGTGTCTCATGTATTTTTCATCGCACCCAAGCACAAGACGCTATATGAACTGTACCACATACATTACAGTAGGATTCTGAGCCTGCAGCCATGGTAGCCCTAGAATAATGGGAAAGTGGGGAGAAGAGATAAGCATAAAGGACAGTTTCTCTTGATGATCTTTACCCATAAGAACCCTCAAGGCTCTGTTTCCTGATCCACTGGTCCAGAGGTCAGCAGGGAGCCATCCACAGTTTCCATCTGTACTGGAGTAGCCTTCTTCACTGAACGTATTCCCTGTTTCAGAGCAAAGGAGACATCCATAAAATTTCCACTTGCCCCTGAGTCGATCATAGCAGAGCTAGACACCCAAGCTGAGTCAACCCAGAGTTTGATGGAAAGAAAGCAATGAGAATTGTTTTTCTTACAACTCAGCTGGGGACACCGCTGAGGAAACTTGAAAAATGGCAGCGTTTACACAGTCAACGTCCTCAGAGGTAACGGAGTTTAAGTCCGAGAAATCAAGATCTGTTGCTGCAGATCTCTCTGGAGCCTGAGGCTCGGACCTGACAGATCCCCTCTCGCAACACTCACAATGAATGAGTGCTGCAGTAGTCTTACGAGAACGGCTGGGGCAGTTTATAATGAAGTGCCCTGACTTACCACAATAGAAACATAGATTCTCCTTAAAACGATGTTCCTTGCGTGCATCACTAACCCGTCGTTTGTAAAGAGTCTACCTGCATGGGTTCAGGTTCAGGTTCCCGTGTAATCCTACTCAAAGGTTCCTTAGCTGGAGAGGAAGGTAGGAAAAGGTTAGTACGATTGCTTTCGAACCATCTCTCTTGCCTGCGTTCAGTCAGACGAGTATCAATACGGATGCAGTAGTTAATAAAGTCACCTAACGCAGTGGGAGGGTCGGCACGAGCAAGTTCATCCTTAATCAGTGGAGATAACCCCTTTCGAAAAATAGATTTTTTGGCGGAACTGTCCCAGGTGGTATCAAGGGCCCATCTCCTGAAATCCAAGGCATATTCAGCTACCGAGTGCTTACCTTGGCGCAAAGCTAACATGGCTGCTTCAGCTGTTGCACCTCGATTGGGGTCATCAAACACCTGCCCCATGGCTGAAATAAAATCATCAAGGTGATTCAAACAATCATCCTCAGTCTCAATCAGAGGGTTTGCCCACATTAAAGCCTTGTTGGTAAGCAACATAATTATAGTAAGCACCTTAGATCGTTCAGTGGGAAATTGTGAAGCATGTGCAGAAAAAAAAAGATTGCATTGATTAATAAATCCCCTGAATTTCTCACGTTCACCCCAAAACGAAAAGGGGGCAACTTGGGAATCCCAGCACTCGGGCTACGGCAGGAGCCTGGACTCGCCCCTCTAGAACCTCAATCCTGGCTCGCAAATCCTGGGTAGTCTGTCCAACCACTTGCAAATTGTGATTATTGAGGTCCTGTAGATTTGTAAAACGGGTCTTTATATTCTGCAAATCTGCAAGGATATTATCAGTCACTCCTCAAAGTTCCTTTATGCAGGCCTCCATTTTCCAGATCTTTTAAGACAGGATTACTGGAAGAAGAGGAGAGAAAAAAAAAAAACAATAGTGTTCACCTGTGGCAACACTGCAGAGAGAAAAAAAAAATTAAGGGAACTGCTCACCTGGAATGGTTGTGAGAAGTCACAACCACTGTCATCACAGAAAGTACAACCGGACGTCTGATATCCACAGTACAGCAGACACAGCCTTCCAGACCCAGCAGACACTAACGTTTTGGCTTCAGAATCTTGTAATGTATGTAGTACAGTTCATATAGCGTCTTGTGCTTGGGTGCGATGAACATACATGAGACACAGGTTTGATATAGAAAAAGTCCTGTATTACTTCACACAAGTTGGCAGAAATAGTCACACAGTTTGCAGACACAGAAACAGGAGACACAGCAGGCCAGAGTAATCCAAGCTCAGCAATCACTCTCCAATACAGATTCAGGATCTTCTTCTCTGTTACCGTAAGTCCATGCAAACGTGGGTCTTTCAAAGAGCAGGGTTCAGAGTCCACAAGTGCTTCAGAGTTCCTCAGTAGGAATAGCTGGAGTACAAGGTCCAAGGCTTACAGGAGTCAAGTCACAGGTTCACTGCAGGCTAGATTCTGAAGCACTGATTGCTCAGCTGTGGCTGCTTAAGAAGCAAAGGAGAGAATCAGGGCGGGAACATGCAAGCTGGAAACTCCATTTTGACTGAGGGCAAGATAGCTGCAGCAAGACAGAAAGTAAAATGGCTGACGAGCAAACTGAGTTTCAGGAATATATACATAGAACCTTACATTGCCCTCAACCAAAACAGGGTCAGGAGGCACAGCAGCAGGAACCACTGGCTCAACAAACCTCTTCAACAAGGACTTGTGGAACACGTTATGGATCTTAAATGTCCCTGGAAGAAGCAAACGAAAAGAAACAGGATTAAGAATCTCAATGATCTTATAAGGTCCAATGAACCTAGGCTTAAACTTAGGAGATGCCACTCTCATAGGAATATTCTTCGAGGACAACCAGACCAAGTCCCCCACTTTAAACCGAGGACCATCAGTCCTATGCCGGTTAGCAAACCGCTGGGCCCTCTCCTGAGAGTGGGACAACCTCTCCACTACCTGGTCCCAAATCTGTTGCATACGCTCCACAACAGAGTCAACACCTGGACAGACAGAAGCCTCCATCTGTCCTGAAGAAAATCGAGGGTGAAACCCAGAATTACAGAAAAACGGAGACATCAAAGTGGCAGAGCTAGCCCTATTATTAAGAGCAAACTCAGCCAAAGGTAAAAAAGAGACCGAGTCATCCTGATCAGCAGACACAAAGCATCTAAGATAAGTCTCCAATGTCTGGTTTGTTCTCTCAGTTTGACCATTGGTCTGAGGATGAAATGCCGAGGAGAAAGACAATTGAACACCCAGTTTAGAACAAAAAGTCCTCCAAAATCTGGAAACAAACTGGACTCCTCTGTCAGACACAATGTTCTCAGGAATGCCGTGTAAACAAACCACGTGCTGAAGGAACAACGGCACCAATTCAGAGGAGGAAGGCAACTTAGGTAATGGCACAATATGTATCATCTTGGAAAACCTATCACAAATCACCCAGATGGTGGTCATTCTCTGAGAAACAGGAAGGTCGGAAATGAAATCCATAGAGATATGGGTCCATGGTTTCTTGGGCACAGTCAATGGCATCAACAAACCACTAGAGCGAGAGCAAGGCTTGGAGCGAGAGCAAGTCCCGCAGGACTGCACAAATTCCCTGACATCACGAGACAAGGTAGGCCACCAAAAGGACCGACTAACCAAGTCTCTGGTACCAAAAATTCCGGGATGCCCAGCCAATGCGGAACAATGAATCTCAGACATCACACTTTTTTTTCCACTGGTCCGGGACAAATAATTTTCCAACAGGGCAGCACTCGGGCCTATCCTCCTGACACCCCTCCAGAGCAAGTCTCAAATTGGGCGAGATGGCGGAAAGAACTACACCCTCTTTCAAAATAACAGAAGGATCAGATAACTCAGGAGAGTCCGCAAGGAAACTCCTCGAGAGGGCATCCGCCTTAACATTCTTAGTGCCAGGAAGAAAGGAAACCACAAAATTAAAACGTGTGAAAAACAAGGCCCACCTGGCCTGTCTAGGATTGAGTCGCTTGGCAGATTCCAGATAGACCAGATTCTTATGGTCCGTAAGGACCACCACCTGATGTTTGGCTCTCTCCAGCCAATGTCTCCACTCTTCAAAAGCCCACTTCATGGCCAATAACTCCCGATTACCCACGTCATAATTACGTTCAGTAGAAGAAAATTTTCGAGAGAAAAAGGCTCAAGGGTTAATTTTAGAGGTCTCTGGATCTTTTTGGGACAAAACGGCACCTGCCCCAATTTCAGAGGCATCAACCTCCACCTGAAATGGCAGAGAAACATCAGGCTGCCGTAGAACAGGAGCAGAAGTGAATCTCTGCTTAAGTTCCTGAAACGCAGAGACTGCCTCCGGAGGCCAATTCACCACATCAGAACCTTTTCTGGTCAAATCAGTTAATGGTTTAACAATAACCGAGAAATTACCAATAAATTTACGATAAAAATTGGCAAAACCCAAAAATCTCTGAAGAGGCTTTAATGAAGTAGGTTGGACCCAATCACAGATGGCCTGAACCTTGACCGGGTCCATTTCGATAACAGATGGGGACAAAATGAATCCCAGAAATGAGATCCTCTGTACGCCAAAAAGACACTTTGATCCCTTCACATACAGAGCATTCTCTCTCAAAATCTGGAACACAGTTCGAACATGTTTCACATGAGAGTCCCAGTCATTAGAAAAAATCAAGATATCATCCAAATAAACAATCAGAAATTTGTCCACAAAATCCCTGAAAATGTCATTCATGAAGGACTGGAAGACGGAAGGAGCATTAGTGAGCCCAAAGGGCATCACTAGGTACTCAAAATGCCCTTCAGGGGTATTGAATGCCGTCTTCCATTCATCCCCGTGCTTAATGCGAATAAGGTTATACGCCCCCCTGAGGTCAAGCTTGGTAAACCAAGTAGCGTTTTTCACCCTGGAAAACAGGTCAGAAATCAAGGGTAACGGGTATTGATATTTCACAGTAATATTGTTCAAGAGACGATAATCAATACACGGCCTTAATGAACCATCTTTTTTGGCCACAAAGAAAAAACCGGCACCTAAAGGTGAAGAGGATGGTCTGATATGACCCTTCTCCAATGATTCCTTGATATAAGACCGCATAGCGTCATGTTCAGGTACAGACAAGTTAAAAAGGCGACCTTTAGGGAATTTACTACCCGGCACTAATTCAATAGCGCAGTCATAGCTCCTATGGGGAGGCAAGGATGCAGATTTACTTTCGCTAAACACATCAGAAAAATCAATCAAAAAGTCAGTAACATCCTGAGCCTGGGGGGAGGCAGAAAAAACAGGAGTGTTGGTATTAACACATTGGCAGCCCCAACTGGTTACAGACACAGATTTCCAATCCAAAACAGGATTATGAGACTGTAACCAAGGGAAACCCAGCACGATAATGTCATGCAGATTATACAGAACCAAAAATTTGCAGCACTCCTGGTGATCAGGTTCAACCCTCATTATCACCTGAGTAGAAAACTGGGGTTTATTCTCAGCCAAAGGGGTAGAATCGATCCCCAGTAGGGGAATAGACTTCTGTAGGGGTATCAAGGGAAACCCACAACGTTTAGCAAAATCATAATCCATCAGGTTAATAGCTGCTCCAGAATCAACGAAAGCCTGAGCAGAAAATGAGGACAGAGAGCATATCAGAGTGACATTTAATAAAAACTTAGTCTGAACACTACCCAAGACAACTGAGCATGCAAAACGTCTTCCCCGCTTAGGGCACACTGAAATAGCATGAGAGGCATCACCACAGTAGAAACATAACCCATTGCGCTTTCGAGACTCATGTCGCTGTGCCCCAGACACCACTCTATCACACTGCATGGGTTCAGAAGCTGGTTCACAAGGCAACACCATTCCACGCATACTTCTCCGCTCACGCAAACGTCTGTCAATTTGAATCGCTAATGACATAGAATCATTGAGACCAGAGGGGACAGGGAATCCCACCATAACATCCTTTACATTATCTGACAGACCCTTCCGGAAAAGGGCTGCCAAAGCGTCGTCATTCCATTTGGTCAGGACTGCCCACCTACGGAATCTCTGACAGTATAACTAAGCGTCATAAGGCCCCTGATTTAATGCCAACAAGGCTTTTTCAGCTTGATCAGTGACATTAGGCTCATCGTACAATAACCCCAAAGCCTGAAAAAATGCATCAACATCACTCAAAACAGGATCCCCAGGTGTCAGGGAAAAAGCCCAATCCTGAGGATCGCCGCGCAGGAGAGAGATGATAATTTGAACCTGCTGCGTTTCCTGAGGACTTAGATTTTAAGGCAAAAAACAATTTACAATTATTTTTGAAATTCTGAAACTTAGCTCGATCCCCCAAAAACAAATCTGGCATGGGGATCCTAGGTTCCACAACAGGCAACCTAGCAAGATATGCAGCAATACTCTGAACCTCAGTGGCAAGCTGATCCACACGGCCAGACAACCGTGCAAACTCCATTGAGAGAAAAGATCCTCCCCAGCACCCAGAGATACAGAGGGAGAAAAAAAAAATGCAACAAATAGAAAAATATCTCTGACAACTCTGACAACCTTTTTTCTTTCACAAAATTTTTTCCCTTCTGTGAGTACCATACAATTTTCAATTTTTAGGCCGGTGATACTGTTATGTTTCGGTAGCTGAGGAGTGCAGGTAAAAAAGGCAATACACCAGAGCAGTTGGAATCTATGAGATTGCAGTACCCTGACTAACCACCACAACTAGAGGCAGCCGTGGAGCGTTCCTACGTTGGTCCTAGACGCCTCGTCACAGCCTGAGAAACTAACTACACCTAAAGGTAGATATAGGAAAGCTATCTGCCCCGGAGCAGAACCCCAAAGATAATAGAAAGCCCCCAAACATGTAATGGCGGTTAGACAAGATGAAATACAGACACAGAAAGAAAATAGTATGAGCAAACGCTGGGGCCCAAACTAACTAAATAGAAAAGGATAGGAAGGGTACTCACTGCAATCCCAGAAAACCCTGAAAAGCGCCAACTCTACTAATTTCAAAAATACCTGAGATCACACGACCTCTTCCACCTAAATTAGTTCTCTGGTGTAACAAAATCAAAACAGCAGCCACTGAAAAAACTGGAAAAAGCAAAAGTACAAACATCAGTGGCTGAACAAAACTGAGAGGGCAGAAGCCCCCGGAGGGGACCCTGAAGGCCCCCACAGAAGTGCAGGACAAAATGCAAAAATATAGCACAAACACAAAAGAAGAAAATGTCTTATCTGTTAGCAGGAGATGCAGACACGACACAGCAGGCTACAAGGGAAACTGGAATAAAGGATTCAGACCAGAACAATTGATCACCGGCAACCCTGATGGAAAGGTGACTCCCTTATATAAGACCAATCAGTAACACCTGATTCCCAGTCCTCACAATCTTCACTGAACAGACCAGTACCGCTTGTAACCACCAGAGGAGTCTCTGCTCAGAACTCATCTCAAACCCATTCACAACAGGGATGACCATGGACATGATCAGATCTAAAAGCATTGTAATTTATACGACTTTCATTTCCTTTATTATGATAATCTGTTTGCATTGTGATTCCGTTATGGCTCATCCAGTGTGTATTTTGCTTATGTCTTTAATATATATTTCTTTTATATTTATAGTTGCAAAGGAAATTAAGCCTTTCCCAGTACAAAACTGAAGAGAATATGAAGGTTCAGAACAAGGCTACTACAACAGGATGCCATAGCAGAACCCAGTACGCCTTCAATACATATATTCTGGATTCATAAATGTAATAAAGTGTTTATTAAGATTTGCGTTTTATGTTTCTGCACATTAATATAACATTTTTATGTTTGACTAAAACGTACAAAATCACATTTACTCTGTAATCAAGTGAAAATAATTCCATTGACTATCCTCCATTCACATTGGGAAGGCTTTTAAATATATTTTAGTAATTCTTTGTGGGCATAAAATAAATTTAAAAAAAATTTTTCCTTTATTTTTCCACCGATATCACCAATCAGCAAAAAAAAAAACAAAAAAACAACAGAACATGAAAGTGACATAAATATGAAGCTCCATGTATCTTGAAAAATAAGAGGCAAAAACTACTTGAATATCCATACTAGAAAATTTTTTACAGATCCTTAAACTGCATATATGAAAAAAACCCCCGAAAATATGTCTGGTTAGGAACGGGAACTAACAACTTACACTTGAAATGGTCAATGAATCAACTACCATAGAATTTGAGCAGCATGGTGACATTTGCAAGGAGTTTGTATGTTCTCCCCGTGTTTTGTGGGTTTCCGCTAGGTTCTCCAGTTTCCTCCCACATTTCAAAGACATACTGATAGGAATTTAGATTGTGATCCCCATTGGGGACAGTGATGATAATGTCTGTAAAGCGCTGAGGAATTAATGGCGCTATAGAAGCAAGTAAAATAAAATAATTTCACAGCCTCACTACATCAATTGAAAAATAAATTAATTGGCTACAAAGTTTCCATGCAAGACGTGAATTTTGCATTTTAATTTGCGTGAAATATGGCATAAATATCTACGTATGTATGTTGTGTAGGGCTCCTTTTAATATCTACATTTCCCCCCTGTTTTTCCGAGAAACACATCCCTGGAGAGTCCTTTGGTAAATATTTCCAAAGGAAAGGTTTTTGCTGTTTTCCATGCTGATATTAATTTTCATGAAAATAACCTAAAGATAATCGGGGTCTTAGATGTGTGTTAAAAATGACCTTCTATACACACACTGATCATTTATTGTGTTTTATGTACCACTTTTGGATTGTAGTCCTAGTATCATTTCTACATTTCTTACCAATAGAACATGACCCCATCAGAACAAAATAAGAAAACCTTTTAGTAGAAAATTCTTAGCATTTTCACTCCCACTCCCATTTCAATGAGTAATTTTGATATAAAACATTGTGTGAACAGACTTCAGTGTTTCACTGTCCAAGTACACAGTTCAGCCCCGGTGTTTGACCTGAACTCGACAGTGTCATATATGCCTCTGAGGCTGTTGAGTTTGGGTTAGAAGACCCTCAGTCGGTCTGTGCATATCAGTCCGAGTAGAACGTGTGAGTCTGGCCTAAGGATTTTTTTCACATAGAGCTTATTGTTGTAGATTCTGAGCTGGTTCACATCAAAATCCATGTTTAAAAAACATATGCTAAGACCGTGAGCGGTGGCACATCGAATCCTTCAGAGTCTGTATTATGGACCCGTAGGTGCTGCGGAAAATTGACTTTCTTCAAAAAACACCTCCTTAAGAACCTGCCATATTATATGAATATCAGACAAAGCATCCAAGCTGTTACATCCGTGTCTGAACTCACTCCTAAAACCTGTGCCTCTGTCACTAAATGGTACAGCACTTACACTGCAGATGTCAGCACAAACGTGATTCAGATTTAGCACAGCTCGGATTTGTGGTCTCTAGTCAGCCTGTGAGCTGATCATCAGATGTAACTAGCTCTCTGCTAAGAACCTTGTGTGGGGCCACACACTATTTAACCCCCCCAGGCAGTCTGCTGCAACTGGCCGGCTACAGTTTCATACTTACCTCTGCTGTTAGGCAGACAACGTTGACAGAATTTGCTATTGCTATAAATTGTTGACCTGCGCGATTATCATAAAGAATGCTTGTAGGAACGCTTGTACCATGTAGTCTAAATAGGCTGATGATCACCCAAAGAATGAGCGAATGATTGTTCGTTGGGTGAAATGATATTTTGTGCAACCAAATGATATTTTGTGTAACCAGGATATGGGGAGTAGAGAACAATAGCAGCCTATGAGCACTGAACTATCTGTTACAGTGCGCACCTGAAGCAGAGTCAGTCTGTATTAGCAGACTTTTAAATGACTACCGATTGGCAAACATGCTGTCAAGCAGCATTGTACACTGTAAATGAACCCTTACTACTATTGTGACCCTGATTCTGTTCTCCTGGTTTGTCTTTCACTATTTCTTGACCTCGACCTTGTCCTTGAATTCTGATTTTGTCTTGTTTTTACCCTTTCTAAGTTTGACCTGACTAAATGACACTTATGCCAGCTCACTTCACCAGCCAGCAGCCACTAAGTGCACCTAGCCCTTGGAACTCTCTACGTCCAGATCCCATATAAGGCTTAAAGGGTGAAGGCCAAGATTCCTATGGGATCTGCTAAGTGGAGTGACTCAAGCAAAGCCTGTTTATGGAAACCCTTTTAAAAGCTGCCCGGTTTCCTTGTACAGATTACCTTTCACATATGCCACTATATAAAATAGGAGTCACACGAATGTACAGTAGGGATCAAAAGAATACTATCTGCACAGTATTAGAAATCTAAAAAGATACGTGATACAGTTGTGCATTAGGTGGGACATTTTTCAAAAGTGTATTTGTAAGTACATAATATTGATCTCCCTTATTATGGTCCAAATTATATCAGTTTATCATATACAGGTGTTTCTCACAAAATTATAATATCATCAAAAGTTAATTTATTTCAGTTCTTCAATACAAAAAGTGAAACTCATATATAGAGTCATTACAAACAGAGTGATCTATTTCCAGTGTTTATTTCTGTTAATGTTGTTGATTATGGCTTACAGCCAATGAAAATCCAAGAGTCATTATCTCAGTAAATTAGGATAATTAACAAAAAACACATGCAAAGACTTCCTAAGCGTTTAAAAAGGTCCCTTAGTCTGTTTCAGTAGGCTTCACAATCATGGGGAAGACTGCTGACTTGACAGATGTCCAGAAGGCAGTCAATGACACCCTCCACAAGGAGGGTAAGTCACAAAAGGTCATTGGTAAAGAAGCTGGCTGATCACAGAGTTCTGTATCCAAGCATATTAATGGAAAGTTGAGTGAAAGGAAAAAGTGTGGTAAAAAAAGGTGCACAAGCAACCGGGATAACTGCAGCCTTGAAAGGATTGTTAAGAAAAGGTCATTCAAAAATTTGAGGGAGATTCACAAGGCGTGGACTGCTGCTGGAGTCATTGCTTCAAGAGCCACCACACACAGACGTATCCAGGACATGGGCTACAAGTGTCACATTCCTTGTGTCTAGCCACTCATAACCAATGGACAACGAAGCGGCTTCCATAACACCTCAGCAGTGCCACAGGCTGATCGCCTCCATGCCACGCCGCATTGATGAAGTAATTGGTGCAAAAGGAGCCCGACCAAGTACTGAGTGCATTTACTAAACATACATTTCAGTAGGCTAACATTTCGGATTTTAAAATCATTTTTCAAGCTGGTGTTATAAAGTATTCTAATTTACTGAGATAATGACTTTTGGGTTTTCATTGGCTGTAAGCCATAATCATCAACATTAACAGAAATAAACACTTGAAATAGATCACTCTGTGTGTAATGACTCCATATAATATATGAGTTTCACTTTTTGTATTGAAGAACTGAAATAAATTAACTTTTTGATATTCTAATTTTGTGAGAAGCACCTGTATATTTTAGGTTTGAATCAATATTACTGCATTTTCGACATTCTCACTTCAATGGACGTTTTCTTCCACAGGTGAAAGTTGCAAATGTTATATTTTTAAATTAAAGTGAATCTGTCACCAGGTTTTTGCTAAAGTCACTGACTGAAGGGGACTGAAGATGTGCAAAAAATTAAGTTTAAATTATTAAAAATATAGAATTCTTCATATCCACCATGCTTTCGACAGTCTGTCTACTCTGACCTATTAGATAAGCATCAAGGTCATATCGTGAAAACTAATAATAAAAATCATAACAGTGTGTACCTATTTTATTGTTGTTGCTCTTAGAAGGGGCTGCATAGCACCCCAATCAATAAGAGATCCTTTAGGTTAATACTGTATCTGATTTTGTGTTTCTTCACAGAGGATTTTCACTCAGAATCTAATCAGTTATTCTATATTTACAGGAATTTTTATACTTATTGCTCTTTGCCCAATCAGCCACAAGTGGTTAACAACATCCCAAGTATATATTCATAACTCTGATTAACATTAATTCACAGAGGATTTAAAGCCCCACATAGTATTCCATGTTTCAGCTTATAGGGATTTATTCATTGCTCTTTGCCCGGGCTAGAATAATAAAGCTTAGTTAATATATACCCTCAAGTTGTACCAGGTTTTTGGTACCCTATCTGAGAGCAGCATGATGTGGGGCAGAAAACTTGATTTCAGCGATGTGTCGCTTACTGGGCTGTTTGCCGTAGTTTTCTCTCCTGCAGATCTATCAGTTCTCTGAATGCTGACCTCTGTATAACCCCACCCACACCACTGATTGACAGCTCTCTGTGTGTACTGTACATAGACAGAAAGCTGTCAATCAGTGGTGGACGGGGTTATATAGAGCTCATGACTATGGAGGACGACATGGCTGCAGGTTTACTAGTCCTCTAGTGATAATCTACAAATAAAATAGTAATATTATCATATGTCCGGCAAGCAGCCCAGTAAGGTACACATCGCTGGAATCAGGGTCTCTGCCTCTAAATGATGCTGCTTTAAGAGCACGTGGCAAAAACCTGGTGACAAATTCATTTTAAAGGGAGTGTCCAGTACTGAAGAATATTAGCTAATAATATCTTCATGGCCGCACTAAAAATAAAAACAGTGGACACTCGGCTCCTGCTGCAGCACTGTCCCAGCTATGTTGACGCCGCTTTTCCCGGTGGGTCCCATGTGATTGTTGTGTCATGGGTCTGCTACAGCCAATCAGGGACCAACAAAATAGTAAAGGTTGCGACCAACTAGCAGCCTCTAATTGGTTGTAACAAATTTGTGACACAACAATGACACGTAACCTGCCGCGAAAAGCGGTGCCAACATTACTGGAATGGCGCTGCTACATACGTATTCGTTGTTTTTATTTTAAATGGGGCCCTGAAATTGTTAAGCTGGGATTATCTAGTAGTGGACATGCCCTTTAAAGCAAGATTTTATATGTCCAAGTGAATAGTCCCATTAATTAACATTATATGTTAAAGATTAAAAATATTGACAAGATATTGGTAAAAAAAAGCTTGTATGAAAGCAGCTATTAACATTGGACAGCGCAGTTATCTAATGAATCAGACCGAAGATTTTACACATGTAAAGTCAAGGGCCGGTGTCTGAACAGTCGAACCCCTGTCCTGCTCCGCCATTATCTACATTGAGGTCCGCTGACACAAGGTGAGGTTTTAATACTAGAGATAGGAAAGGACGTGCCTGTTGCGTCACCTTGTCGCGGTAGGATGGCTTTTACACTTTTTTTTATCAAGACAGTGATAACTAAGTGTCCTTTGTAATTTACATGTGCTATTTACTTACTACAGGGTATACGTTCATTTTTGTTTTGTCTTGGGTTTTGTTTGTGAAATGTTCTCAGTGTGAATGTTCTCCTAAACAATGCACGTATACAAACCTATGCGCTGGCTCATTTCTTTGGTTTTACTTGTAAGGTTATGCAGGCTCCTGACATATGCGCTAAGCTTGTGGACTAATTTACACTATTTTAGTCCGTTGCATACAGTAAAAACGTATAGCAACAGGTAAATGTCTTGCAATGGGACCCTATGGATGACAATGGCATTGACTGATTTTCCATAAATATGATGTGAATACGAAGTATAAAATCATAGTCCTGCAGTTAACCCTCGTGAATAATATCTGTTAGGCGGTGTTCACATGTGCCCTGCTCAGTCTGCCATTACCATTAAAATGCCTCACCCCCCCAAAAAAAAAATTTCTGCCAAAAAAATGATGGCCACCTTGGCTGACAGATCATCGTCAGTAAGGTCTCTCGACACTGTTGGTATCTGTCATGTGCAAGTCCCATCGCTGCCATAATTTTCCATAAAGGAACAGAAATATGGAAGTAATGGCGCAGATGTGAATGGAGCCTTAAGTAACGAGATAAGTTGTTACATCGGTACGTGTATATAAAAGTGATGAATAAATGGGGATGATCCGTTTAGCCCTGTAGAGGCGCAGAACAGGGTGCGCGGCCGGTTATGCAGGTGAACATTCCCTATCTGGCATTATTTGGCCATAACAGATTTCGTGCTCTTCAATACCATGGCTGTGTTTTAGCCGAGCTGCGTTTCCTAGTCAGGATTCATGACTGAGGTGCTCTAATTGTGATCTCTACCACAGACACTAATCAAGTAATTTCCCCATCCCAGCCCCATCAAATTGCTCTTTAGCTGTTGAACTGTGGAGTTTTGCTTCTCCTTTCACATGCTAATCACCGCCATTCAGCGTCTCTCTGTGAGGCTATTTGTAGTGGAATAAATCTCCTTGTTTGCCTGCTGCATGATTAATTGATATTGTTGTGCGCCTTTTGTTTGGGCTGCGGGGAAGAAAAAGGAAAAAAAAAACGTATTGGATGCGAGGACAGGAGCTGACAACATCATTTTACTGCGGAGGTCTTTCAGAGGTCGACAAACAGACTGATCACAGTATTCATTCTATTTAGTTTTACTCATTAGAAAATATGATGAGAGAATAAAGGCGGCCTGTGAATAGCCGCGATGGACGGACAGCCTCATAGAACAACGGCACAACGCCGCATCAATGCATCTGTGGAAAACCACAGACATGTCCTCTTTGTTATCCTGCTGTCACATCCCATCCTTACCTCTATTATCTGTCTAATGATGTGTTAACTATAACTAATAATACCAATATGGGCGCACTTTCAGATTTCAATATCCTCAATCCCGAACCTTAGATGAGGATTAAAATAGTATGATATCTCCGATATCTTTGCTTTTAAAGGATATAGATGGATGTAGGTATACTGGGCATGTATGTGTTGTCTCACTATTCAGATGTTTTATGATTATCTGGGTTTAATTAAAAATTGGGAAAAAAAAATGATCTGGATAAACTGGGAAAGGCTTAGGATTCGTCGATCTCGATGGCTGAACGCCGCCTTCTTGGTGGCTCCTTAGGAGCATCTCATTGACTTCATAGAGAGTGAAAGCTCTCATCTGAATGATGAGTATCTAATTACTTACATATTATAAGGAGAAACAATATTGGCAAATAAGAAGAGACTGACGTGTGCTAAATGAGCTAGATGATGTTGGAAATGAATTTTGTATAGCGGCATCGAGGTACTTGAGATGCAACTATGTGCCCATCTGCATGCTGCGATCCCACCGGCCACTTCAAACCACGGCTTGCTAATACGGAGATAATACTGATAGATGGGTCTAATAAAATGTGCAGAGGACGCAGGTTCATCCAGAAGACAGCGCTTAATCTGGACCTACCAATGTCCACTTTCCACCACGTGAACTGTGTGTTAAGGATAAGTGATCTGTAGACATTGTTTTTTCCAGGCATTCAGGTCATTTACTCAAATTTTCAATTTTGTGACTAACCTACTTGGGCAGAGCTGCAGTACCAGTCACAACCTATAAAAAAAGTGTGGCACTGTTTCTAGTACAGAAAAAAAGCCATTTTTTCTGATCTCACACAGTCCCTTTGATAAGAATAATAGCTATAATGACTTTGTTTCAAGATGTTAAATTGGCTCTTTTAGGTGAGGAGTAATATTTAAGAGCTCTTGTAGTTGTACAGCGCTCAAAGGGAAACGATCACCAAGCCAAGCCTCTGGAAAGTGGCACAACACATACCCTAATGAGCATATTTGCTCTCTTCACTCCATTTATTGAACTCTCTTGGCATCTCAGTACCTTGTGAGAGCTCATATGTCACTTTATATATGATATATAAATATATATATAACATATATATATAAAATTTAGAAGTCATCTGTAGTAGCTAAAATACAACTACTAAAATATACAATCACAATAAAATTTGGAAATAAAATTTTATCTGTGTTTGCTCTAGGTTTCATATAACAATTCTATAACAATAGTAAACTATTCTATGTTAATGATACATACAATGACTCTCCCTACCCCATACTATACACCTGTAGAGCGTTCCCCGTCTCCTGTGTTCAGCCTTTCCCTCTAATATAGCCATGTTACACATAATTGTTCTCCCCAGTCGTTTTGTCCTGGCTTTTATGAACAGAAAGAATCAAAATCCAGTGTGTATTTGCCGACATCCCCGACAAGACACAGATGTGACACCAATTAAGCCGAATATTTTACTTGTCTCTTTATTTGTTCGCTGAATGCACTTTCTATTCCCCTGAGACATCATTCCAAGTTCAGGGATTGAATTAAACAAGTCCATGATGTTCGGTTCTTTACAAACCCACTGCTCGTGACAAATATTTCTCCTTTTCCAAGTTCTTTTTTTAAAAAAAGGAAACTGTGTCCTTTCTTTTCATTCTAGGCAGGGTAATTGATAGTTTCTATCAGAGGTCAGGATTTGCATAGGAATTAAGAGCAGCAAATTAATTTCATATTCTGTTCACATCTCCAATTATTCCTGCAGACCTTTGTCTGCATCGCTGGCAGGGAGAATCATCAGCTGCTCTTCAGCGAGCAACATCTGTGCAGTTAATAATTTGATAAACAACTAATACAAATAGTTTCTGAATGATCTGCCGAGCACACGATTGATTTAACCAATTGCCGAGGCTTTACATGGAGTCCTACTGAAGAAATGTCTCCTTAGATCTTCAAAAATAATCCGGACTCACTCCCCTCAATGCAACAAAGACAATATTATTACTTCAAACAATTGCTATTTTTCTATATATTGTGTCATAAGATGTTGAAAGGGATCAGCTTTATTTATATCGTCTTCTAGAGTAAAGTCTTATTATAACTAATATAATAAATTATCCCCGCAGAAGAAACAAGGGTGAATGTTTACCCTTGCTTTAGACATGGCCAATATAGTATATGAACTAAAATATTGTGAATAGTCTCTATTTTTGTTGATTCCATCAAAAGATCACAGGGGAATGGACAAAGATTAATTATGATCTTTTACGGTGGTTCTGAGCCAAAGAATATCTTCAAAAACCCAGCTGAGGCTCCTAACCATTATTAGCCTTATTAGTGTACGTAGCTATGTGCTATTGCTCTACTATTACTCTACTATCGTTGTGTTTAGAAGATCAATAATGGTGGCTGTAACAATTAATCTATTAACCCTACTGCAGGATGTACGGGTAATGGAAAGTCTTCAATGTGACTCTACCAGCAAATAAGGTCACCTTTAAAGGGTGACCAAAGTACTGTAAATGCATTGTTGGGTGGAGAATTAAAATAATAAAAGTATAAACATACATTCATGGCCACCAATGGATATTCTATAGGAAATCAAATATTTAGTGTGTAATATGTTCAGCACTGCCGATAACAGTCATAGTGCGGCTCTGAACAGACGTCAATCATTCCATGAGGGTGGCAATGTAGAGGATTGGTGCACCTGCTATGAAAAAAAAGCAAAAAAAACCCCTTCTGAAGAAGAAACCGAAACGCGTGTTGAGGGGTACATTGTAATGGTTCAGGCTTTGGGTAATTATGTGCATCTTTTAACCACTATGTGATTATTCTTATATCTATGTTACTTAATACTTATTGTTTTGATTTAAGGATTGGCTATGGTATGCAAATAATTTTCTTTACAACAACAGACCTTCAAGCTGGTTTGATATTTTTTAGTGCCACCTACCTTTAATTGGATATACACTAACGTTGAAGTCTGTAGATGATAATATCCCATCTTATGTCCTGTAGGATGTGTTTTAAGCCCTTATATACCTGATATAAAATTTAATGATTTATTTAAGCACTTTATTATTATTTAATTTAATATCTAGGAATTTAATTAATTGTTACTCTAGGGCAAGACACATCCTCCTGCTCAATGTTTGCATTGTTGTTTTTTTCTTGTGTGTTATTATCCCTTTTAAACTTTTTGACATGATTCAATAAAAACTATTTTTAAACTAATTTATTTGAGGACCTTTCTTTGCGTAGGTTTTTGCACCTGCTAAGAAGTTGAAAACTTACGGTATGTGCAAATGTGGTGAGTGAGAAAATTTGCAACTTTTTTTTAAATGAAAGCACCACTCCAACGTTTTTTTTTCTTCAGTTCATGGAGTGGTGCTACTAATCTACAGTCGCTGTACATACTCTTATACTTACCCACCAGTATCTTCACCTTTTATCGGCGCTGCTTCGTCCCGTTAATTTATTTCAGTTCCTCAATATTCATAAATTATATAGAGTCATTACAAACAGAGTGATCTATTTCAAGTGTTTTTTTCTGTTAGTGTTGATGATTTGAAAATCCGAAATGTTGGCCTACTAAAATGTATGTTCAGTAAATGCACTCAATACTTGGTCGGGGCTCCTTTTCCATCAATTACTGCATCAATGCGGCATGGCATGGAGGCGATCAGCCTGTGGCACTGCTGAGGTGTTATGGAAGCCCAGGTTGCTTTGACAGCAGCCTTCAGCTCGTCTGCATTGTTGGGTCTGGTGTCTCTCATTTTCCTCTTGACAAGAGGCCCGGCGCTTGCACACTGCAGTACTTTGCTCTGCCCTCAACAGGGCAGATCGGTACACCTACGCAAAGCGACGAGGATGACATCGCATGAAGATGGGAGGCGCCAGGCCAGGACCTGCGACACCCATCAGACCGGACTGCCCCCGGGTGAGTATGATAAAACTTGTTTTTCTTATCTTTCAGGATAGATCGAAAGGCAGTGGCCGCAACTTATTGTGGAAATACGACGTGACAGGTTCCCTTTAATGTGAACTTCTGCTTTAATTTTTTTATGTGACCCCCATATGCATCTAAACTGTTTTAGTTATTGTTGATTGGTCCTACACAATAGCTAAGAGTAATTTTACCCATTTCTCATTACAAAAACAGCTTCAACTCTATTATGTTGGTGGGCTTTCTCCCATTAACTTCTTGCTTCAGATCCTTCCACAGCGTTCCTATAAGGGTAGGTTCACATGACAGTTGGAAAAATCATTCAGCGTTGCATCCAGAAAAGTGGGAAGATTTTAACCAATCTTTTATAGAATGACTTATTTGCTTTGCGTGATTAAAATTCTGTGCATAGGTGTACGTAACCTGTCAGTAAATATGGAATCCTCCTTATAGTCATATACATACACGATGCATCAGAAGACAGCGATTAATGAACTACAATATTGCTAAAATTTTTAAAAACATAAGGTACTTAGTTATCGTTTTTTGATCAAAGAGCGGAAAGCCATCCAACCATGTCAAGGTGGCCTTTTAATATGGATAGTCCCTGACCACTATATATCCTTCCTCCCCATGTGCCAAACTAGCTTCATGTGAATGGGGAGTGAATATGAAACCAGGCATGGCTCACAATTAAAACTTTGTGTGGGAAAAAAGGATGGATAAGGGTGCTGAGCTCTGGAGGGGACCTCACACCCCGATATGTACTACAAAAAGAAAAATAGGGCCCGCACACCTTTAGTATTAAATTAATGTACAGGTGCACAAATACACCATGGGACCAATATACGAACATATACATACACGATGTGTCAGCACACTCCTCTTTATAGTCCCAGTTCTTAGACACGGTTGAAATTACACAAGCTGAGTCTCTTTTTGAGGCCTTCTAAATGCCTTTAATGGACTTGTAAGTAATAGATGGCTTTTTATGTAATTGTTATTCATATTTATTCTCTTATCGACCATAAACATAACTGTTAAGCTGGTTCTCTTGCGGGATCAAGCTAAATGCCAACGCTGGGCCATAGAAGCTATACGAGTACAAAATTAGAGCTTGTCCATCAAATTGGTCTAAAACCAGTTGAAACTCTGAATTTATCCCTGTCTGAGCCTGACTGCGAGTCCTTGCATGAAGCTCTATTGAACCAGTTGGGAATATCTTTTCATGGTCATAATACATCTCTGTATGTTATACATAGAAACCAATTATTCAAATTCTGATCCTGATTAGAAATAATTAGCATTTTCCAGTTGTGCTCCTGATTAAGAGTCATTAGCATATTTATAGTCCTTTTGGCAAACTATGCTTGGCTATGTTGTTTTTCATGGCACACACAATATTGTCTTCCAATTCTTGCCAAAATATCTCAACAGGTGCAACAGCGGCAATTCAACATTTTTTATACCTCATTACTTGCACTGATAAATGACTCTTAGATATTATTTTACATGTCTAAATCATTCATTGCTGCACCCTGAACCTCTAGAGGTTTATACACATGAACAAGATATATTAACACATCATGCTCCAACAAATTGTGAACTAATGAGTCATTCTCCCAGTTAGACGTACAAGAAGTACTGTTTCCAATGAATAGTACAATAGAGGTTACAAGTTCTGCAGGTGTCTGGTGAGTGGAGGGGAGGAAATCTGTCTGGCCATGCCCCTTAAAGGGCCCATCAGCCACACACTTTTGTAGCAATGCCCATTCGGATGATTGCGTGGATCCAGTCAGCTTGATATCTCTGCCCTCCAAGAGCTGGAGGAAGAAAGGAGAAGAGAGTGGGTGAGAAAGACAAAAGCATCGGAGCAAGAAAGATGAAGAGAGGAGAAGAGGGAAAGTAAGGTTTGGGTGAAAAAAACAGTCACATGGGTAAAGAGGAAGAAAACATAAAAAAAAAAGATCGCGAAGGAGAAAGTAAAGAGGAGGTGAGAAAATTGGGAGACCAGACGCATTACACCATGTTGAATGAGCTGTAGTTTATTTTTGTTAAATGGGTGACACTATTTAAACGGTTACTTTTGTAGCTGGCACTATTCTGTGACTAGTGTTGTACCCTAGTGCTATGGTTTTGCCCAAGATCAGCTGCATGGTAATGCAAAACACAAAAGTAACCACCTATCCATTAAAGGCTTTTCCCCTTACATTTAAATTTATGGTCAGTGGGCCAATGGTGGCCTAATAAAAAACATGTGCTGAAAAAAAATGTCGACAGTGCGTGAACATCCCTATCCTGGTATGCAGGGCCCCTCATCCCTATCCTGGTTTGCATGGCCCCCGCCAGAAAAAAAAAAAAAGAAAAAAATATCCTACTTACCATGCCTGCGCTCCCTTGCATTATCTTCCGATGCCAGCAGCTGCAGGGGCAGGGCGATGACGTTTGCTCGGTACTAAAGGGAATGAATATTCACTACACTCCACAACCATGGGAGTGGAGAGCAGTAAATATTCATTCATTTAAGTAGCGGGCACAGGAGTTAGCTGCGGCAGCCTGCTCCTGCCTCCTGTGACCCTCTGCTCCACCGCTGCCGCTTCCCCTCCGTCATCTTGGACCCTGACTTGAGTATAAGCCAAGGTGGGCTTTTTCAGCATAAAAATGTGCTTAAAAACTCGGCTTATACTCGAGTATATACAGAATATACTTTTGGTATTGGCATGATCATATCTACCTACAGAATAAAGATAACAAGACAATTAGATTGAATTGTAAATGGTGTTAAAAAAGCATAAGCAGAATATAATTGCTGTTTATTATAATTATTTTTGTCTTTCATATTGGTAAAAAAGTGATCTAAACATCACAGGCACCATATATGGCAGCACAGGAAACTGCAGCTTGTCCTGTAAAAAAATAAGAACCTTGTACAGCTCTATTGGAGGAGAATTATACAAATCACACTCAACCAAACAAACCACATCCTAACAACCTGAAGCTAGTTAATCCAATAATGAGGGACTGGGAGTGGTCATGGAAATGTGAGGACACATCGTTTAGCTATACAAACAACATCACAAACATGGAAGAAAGATGTACTCGTCCATAATAAACACTAGAAATTTTATTAACTAACAATTCGACAACAAGTTAATGCAGAAAAGGTAATGCAACACCACAGTGGATGTATACACAACACACATAAAAGTAAGGGAGATCGGCGCCACCAAAAATGAGGGTAAGAGGGGGTGTGTGCGCACCCCTTTTTTTTTTTTTTCATTTATTTATTTTTTTAATAAACAGTAGAAATTTTATTAACTAACAATTCGACAACAAGTTAATGCAGAAAAGGTAATGCAACACCACAGTGGATGTATACACAACACACACACCCCCTCTTACCCTCATTTTTGGTGGCGCCGATCTCCCTTACTGCCAGGTAATATACCGTATATCATTGTAGCCATGTATACCATATATCATTGTAGCCATGCATCCTTTTTTCACATTAGGTAGGGTGCATGTCTCTCTGTATGTGGTTGCCTTAGTGCATATAATGTTTGGCAGAGGGTTTGAGGCCATTTGACAGTTCACTACACTGGTAGTGGCGGTGTCACAGTGACATACTTTATTCTATGGATTTCATTTAGCACATAGTAGTAGATGGAGTGCAGCAATCTCTGACTTCATATATTTAATCTTTATTATTGTTTGCTAGGTGAATACCTGTACATTATGCACTATTTATTTCATGTTCATTGTACTGTGGTGCTAACCATTATGTATATGGTATTATATTCAAGTTCTATTTGATATCATTAATTTGAGGGTTCTAGGAGGTGGTGTGCCCCTTTTCGTATTTTTAACTTTTATGTGTGTTGTGTAGTGTTGAGCGATACTGCTCGATATCTAAAAATATCGAATCGGAATGGTATCGCCGATATCACTAAATATCGTCGATATCCGATTCCGATACCGGAAGTCCCATGTAAGTCTATGGGAACAAAATATCGCAACTAAAAAAACACTTTCTTTTGTTGTAAACACAAAATATACACACATAGAATACATATATATATATATATATATATATATATATATATACATGTCATTGTGACATATATATTTACATATATTTATAGTTTATACACTTCTACATAGTAAAATAGACTCTGATTCAATTGCCGGGTAAAGCCGTGACATACCCCATAGAAGTCGACGGGCTCGGTGCCGAGTACCCCCAAAACCTCTGGCTCTGTGCGACTCAACTTGGGCATCACGAACAGGATTCTGTAGCTCGCTATAAGCGAGTCCTGTGTGCCTGAATTGAACTGGTTTTGTGCTTGAGAATTGCTAAAATCATCAGAGAATGTATTTGCCATTTTTCAGCCATATCTGCGTCACGACGAGGCACTGGTGAAGAAGAAGGGCGTGCTCTTCATGGGTGTACACTCACTCAGTGGCGCGAAAACGATGGCCGACCACTCTAAATGGTACTGCAATGTAAGATCGTGCCCCACAGCTCTTCAGTTCCGCCTCCTCATCCTCCTCAGTGTGCGGAAACTAACACGAAGGTCCCGCCTCACTACAAAAGAGGGGCCCTCTCCAGATGCTAATGACACATGTGACTTGGCAGAGATGGCTAATGGACACGAGCAGAAGTGTGAAGGGATGGAGCAGTCAGAGCTCTCCCTCCACGGAAGCGACCCGATCGCCACGGAACCACCGTTGGGCACCCGGCCTGGAAACCCGCCTACGCTGCAAGAAGCGGAGGATACCCTAAGAGGCCTGGCCCGGCACCGGGAGGAGGTCGCCAGGATGGAAGCCAGCTGGCGTGCCCTAAAACTAAACTTGGAGCGGCGCCAATCCCTCTTACCTGAAGTGTCTGTACCGGAAGGTGAGGCACCCGTTCTAGTAGAGGAGTCCGTGCGGGCATCCCAGCCCTTGCAATGTGATCCGGTTGACGTTGTCGCAGTGGAGGCACCCGTTCCTGCAAAAAAACGCTGCACCGGCAGCACCCCAGATCCCGCTGTCTGCCCCCGTCGCTGAGACAGAAGAAGCGACACCCGTCCTCATGGAGGAGGCCGCGCAGGCACCAGAGGTCTACCTGTCTGTACCGGAGCCCCGACTGTCATCTGTTCCAGAGCCGGCTGCTTCCTCCGCAGGTGAGCGCCGCCAGGACTGTCGGGCGCCAGGAGAGCTGCCGCAAACCGGACATCGTAAGCTGCAGTTTGATGGTGGAGACATGGAGATGCTGGTGGAGGAGAATTACAACCGGCGTCAGGAGGAAGAGTGGAGACGTCGGGAGAGAGAAGCCGAGCGACAAAGGGAGCAGCGCGAATCCCAGAAGCTTCGCCAACGTCACATCGAGAAGGACCGGGCAGATAAGGACCGGATGAGAAAAGATAAAAGTACGGTGAGGGAGCCGCGGCGTAAGGGTGCAGTACGGAGCTTTAAATTGAAAGCTGGTTGGGCTTCATCCAGGAGCCTGGACTTTATTTAGAAGTGTTTGTGACCCGGCGGGACGTGGAGACTCACCTCCCAGAAGGACACCCGGGGAGGGACCTGTTGCCAGGAGACTTGGTAACTTACACCCGACACTGGGTTACAATGGATGGTATGCCCTAAATGTCACCAGGTGCGACCCCTGGTCCCCAGAGTGTCAGGAACCTGTGAGACCCTCGGAGCCTTCAGCCTCCCACATCCAGGCCTCTGCACAAGTGCCCACCCCACGCCGTAAATCTCCCCAGCCTCCCTCAGTGGTCTCCTCAGCAGCCCCAGCTATGGACATGATAATGATAGCTGGCCCGTACCCGGCGCCTGTTAGGCCCCCTGGGGTTCGTACAGTCCGGGACATATGGTTCCAGACCCGGAGGGAGACGAAAGGGGTGGCCACACAGACACAGATAGCGGGTCACGACTTGACTGTACAGGCCACACGACGTCATCAGGTCCTGGTGGTCCTTGGTGTCTCGGATGTTTGGCAAGCATCAGAAGAGTACCAGGTGGTACCTGGAACACCCCTGCCAAAAAATTATAAATAACCCGGACAGGGTCCATGTATGTAAATAGTTAAATTGTTGATGTACCCGGACGGGTGAATGTTCATAAAAAAGTTTTTTAATTTAATAAAAAAAACAACACAGTTTTCATTACTTTTATTACAGTCTCATCCTGCGACGCCATCGATCTCCTGTAAAAAAATGAAAAAAAAAAACCAGCAGTATACCACCTGTCCGACACAGTCCATAGTAACGAGTGTCCCACGACGATCCAGCTCTGCTACATCAGAATGACAGGCAGAGCCTGTCATCCCTACGCAGCACAGCTGATTACCTGCTTCCCCGGCGGTGACGTCATCGGACTGGTTTACGGCCGGGATTACCCTGCAGTCACTGCAGTTATCGCGAAAAAACTGCATGTGACCGCCAGGGAGAAGATAATGGCGGCCATCAAGCAGTCCAGGACGTGACCGCCGGAGATCTTCTGCCAGGTAAGTGCCGCTGACTCCTGACAGACCCGACCGACGGACACTCACAGTGACAGTGACAAATCCGATTCCGGTATCCGATATGACGAAAATATCGGTACTCGGAATCGAAAGCCCGATACAGCTAATATCGGCCGATACCCGATATTTGCAGTATCGTATCGCTCAACACTAGTGTTGTGTATACATCCACTGTGGTGTTGCATTACCTTTTCTGCATTAACTTGTTGTCGAATTGTTAGTTAATAAAATTTCTAGTGTTTATTATGGACGAGTACATCTTTCTTCCACGTTTGTGATGTTGTTTGTGGAGGAGAATTATGAAGCTTACAGTCTAGGTACACAGTAGTCAGAATAACATCTTTTGACACATGTGTATTGATGTCCTATGCCCTGCTCCCAGCAAAGTGCAACTGCGTGGGTCGGCAATGCCACTGGGCAGGCGCAAAATTTCGTTGTTCTATGTGGATGACACAGGTCGTGTCATCCACATCAATCAAAGCCAGAGGACAGCAATTAGGGAAAGAGAGGAGACACAGACACCGCAGCGATGACGCCCATTGGACCAAACAATACCAATATACAGGGGGATTCGGTAGATGATATACACATGTGGATTGCAGTACAGGAGTAGATAAAGGTGGTGGAATTTGTTTAGATACTCAAAAACTGGTGACAGGTTATCTTTAACACCTTTATATATTTTGTCTGTTGCTGCATTACAGGTTATTAATGTGTTAATTCATATGCAAATGATATGTCATTTGCTCTGGGTATGATGGAGCACTTTATTGTCCTTAAAGTTTTTGTTTAATTATTCAAACTCCTTTACAGGGAACCTGCCAGCTGATACATGTGGCCCAATCCACAGATCACATGGATTACACAGAATTATCCATATGTTATAATCCTATTATTACATTATTTTTATCAACCTAATAGCAGGTTCAGAGCCTGCCATCTACATGTGCTCGTGGCAGAAATTTTCCTTGTGGAAATATACTGTATATATTTTTAATTCACAAAAATTCTTGAGTCTCACAGCGCAGCAGACCAGAGCGTATTAGCAGAAAGGCCAGGAGCTAGTGGTTCTGTCAGTGCTAGGCAGAGTCATGACAGGGTCAAGGAGCAGCAGGGTGGTTCCATGAGTGCTAGCTGCAGGTGTGCAGCTGAAGTCCCTACTCCTTTACCCGGACAACAAGCAGCTCACACCAGCATGACCAGATGACTACACCAGGTTCTCCTGGTGATGTTCCCAGATGTGAGTCTGCATCAGAAGAAGAGGGCCAGGTGTTATTGGCCAGCGAGGACTGGAGCAGTGATCGATGTGGATGACATGCAGAGGGTTCCCTCATAGTCACCACGGTGACACACAAGGTTTGCGTGCACCTCACTTGAATGCTGCGGATGTCCGTTCAAGGGTACGTGCTGGTGATGGGTTCAAGTTTCATTGATGGTAGTAGGGAGAGATTGGAGGACATGGTGGAAGAATTTTTTTGCATGGTTAGGGGTTGGTTATCTCCAGTGGCTGGTGCGGGTCATAGCAGTGTTTGGCAAGGTAGTGTTCCCACAGTTGGAATGGCCATCTTAGCGGAACATCTTTCAAGTGTTAATGTTGTTGCAGATGCCCCAGTTACTCCTGTGTCTACTTTGAGCAGAATGGTGGATTTGGTTTCATTGGATGACAGAGCTAGGGGAGAGGTCTATGTCTGTTTTGACGGTCCGATGGGGGCTCATTTGAAGCAAGAAGTGAGCGAGAAAATCTGGAAGGATGAATATGTTGAGATTTTTTCCCTATTACCATTGAATAAATTCAATCTTGGTAGGATTAAGCTGGATGAGAGCAAGAAAGATGAGGTGGAACAGAGACGTTATCGCCTCATTTCTTGAACCTTTCATAACTGGTTGCAAGCGTTTACTACCATACTACTATAAGACTCACTTTTCCCAAAAAAATTTGGGAGGAAAATTATAGTCCGAACGCAGACTTACCAGGGAGTTGCGGCAGTGGTGTAGCAGCGGAACCAGTGGCGGCAGAGGTGTGGCAATGCTGAGGCTCAGTGTTGGCAGTGGACATTGCAGAGTGCATTGTTGGTTTCCCTGCGGCCATCTTCCTGAATCCGTGGGCCGCCGGATTAGGCGCGTGCACAGATTGAGATCTTGGGGGCCCTCGGCTTCAGGAAAATAAAATGGCCACCAGAAGCACTGCATATGCAGATTGAGATCTTGGTGGCCATTTTCCTGAAGCCAAGGGCCGCCAAGCTCTCATTCTGCGCATGCGTGGCCTCAGGAAGATGGCCTCCGAGAAACCAGTGAGGCACTCAGCTCTGCTCGACGTGGACACCAGGCCACGGTGTCACCACATTTCTGCCGCCGGCATCCTGAGGAAGGGACCCTGTTCCATGCTCTGACTCACTGCCAACCCCAGACCCGCAGCATCGCACCCCGGGACTGCAACATTACCCCACTTCTGCCGCCGCCGGCATCCTGAGGAAAGGACCCTGCTCCTAGCTCTGCCTCACCTCCGACACCGGACCCTCAGCATCGCACCCCGAGAATGCGGCATTGCCCCACTTCTGCCGCCACCGGCTTCCTGAGGATGGGACCATGCCTCCTGTGACCCCGCTTTACCACCATCGGCCCTCCGGTAATATACAATCTTTTTTCTCCTATTTTCCACCCCAAAATTTGGGGTGCGTCTTATGGTTTAGTGCGTCTTATAGTCTGAAAAATACGGTATATTGGCTAATGTGATAGGCGAGAAGGCACCTGATAATTGTTTGGCTCTGTTTTGCTATTTATACTCAATCGAGGAGGCTTACCACACTTATGGCGATACAGCATAGCTGTGTTATGATGAACAATTTAGACAGAGGAAAGCGGTTCAACCAAATTTGTCCTGGGACCATAAGGATATTAGCTTATGATTGTTCCTAATGGCAGCCCCAAAATCGTCATCACAGTCCTTCCCTGGGAGTTCTGGAGGTGTCACCAGTACTGCAGAATGCTCTTCCGGTACAAGAAAAGGTGTGTGTTGGAAATTCACTAAAAAGAGTGCCAGTTTGAATCATTATGCAAGTTTAAGCATGAATTCTTTGGATGTGGGATCGCACAGCCATGCCAAACGTTTTAAGAAGGGAAAGGGCAAAGCCAGTGAGTCTTCAGAAAAAAAGAAAGACTCCGATGAGAGTAGATCGGATGTTACTTTGTTTAAGTAGGTATCCTGATAGGGAGGTGGCCTCCTTGTTGCACAAGGGTTCAAGTTTTGGTTTTAAGATCCTATGTTTGGTTGAACCATGTACTATGCGGCCAAACAATTGACGGTTGGCCCGTATGCACGGGGATGTTATTAAGGACGAGTTACAGAAAGGTCCGGCAGGATGGCTGGACCTTATGATTCCCCGCCGTAGCCCGATTTCCGGGTTTCCACTTGGGAGAGGTTCCTAAAAAGAGCCAAATAAGTGTAGGCTAATACACCATTTGTCATATCCGACCGGGTTGTCAGTTAATGACGGAATAAGCCCAGAGTTGGTGTCAGTTTCCTATGTACATTTTGATAAGGCAGACTAGTGAGTTTGTAGGCTTGGATGAGGGTCTTGATGGCTTAAACAAATATTGAGTCCGCGTTCCATTTGCTTCTGTTGAATCTAGAGAGTTTTCACTTGTTAGGCTATTTTTAGGATGATAGTTTTTATGTGGATTCTTTTTTGCCTATGGGTTGTTTGATTTCATGCTCTTATTTTGAGAAATTTAGCTGTTTCATTGAATGGTTAGTGAGAGAGGAGTCCAGTTTGGATTCTGTTTTGCATTACTTGGATGATTTCTTTTGTACTTAACCAGCGGGGTCCCCGATTTTTTAGTCACTGCTCAGGACCATAAAACAGTTGATCCAACGTTATGGTAATCCATTTGCTCATGAAAATACAGAGGGACTGTCAATGGTGTTGAAGTATTTGGGCATTGAGATTGACTCTGTCAAGATGCAATGCCATTTGCCAGCAGACAAGTTGTAGGATTTGAAGGTCAGCGTATAGGAGGCCTTGTAGGCCAAAAAACTTTGACTGTGGCAGTTGTAATCTCTATTAGGTAAACTTAATTTTGCTTGCAGAATTTTACCTATGGGTAGGGTGTTTACACGCAGAATGGCACAAGCTACAGCGGGCTCCTTCAGCATTTTGTTTTGTTGGAAAGTGAGCATAAAGTGGATCTGAAGGTTTGGGCTGAGTTCTTGCTGTTGTATAATGAACGATCAATGTGGTTGGATCCAGTAGTATCTAATGTGGACTTGGTGCTTTATGCTGATGCATCAGAGGTGAGTGGTTTTGAGACCTAATTTGGTGGCCGTTGGTGTTTTGGTGAATGGCTGGACACATGGAGAGCTTCGTGAGTGATTAGGAGAATGGCCTTACTGAAAATATTTCCTATTGTACTGGTTTTGGAAATTCGAGGCTCTGAACTTAAGAAGAAAAAAGTGCGTTTTATGTGCGACAATTTAAGCGTGGTTCATAGTATAAATAACATGTAGTCAGGATTGCCACCAGTGGTTGCTTTATTGCGTCACTTGGTTTTGAAGTGCTTAGAATTTAATGTCTGGTTTTGTGCTGCCCATGTGCTTGGTGTACAGAATTCAATAGCTGACGCTTTGTCTCGCTTCCAGTGGCAACAGTTTTGGGAGCTGGCACCGGATGCAGAGCTGCAAGAAATTGGTTAGGAATTCGGTCTCGCCGGGCAGTTGGACAAAGTATGTAGCAACTTAGTGTCAGTGGCAGGAGCTTATAAACAGGGTAAGGGAGCAATTTTCTGGAGTTAACCGGGTTTACGTGTTACTTTATATAACCAGAAAAGCATTTGAAGAGGGTTTGTCATTTGCCGTTGTTTGCTGCTGGATAACAGGATTGGCATTTTTCTTTAAGTTAATGGGTTGGAAGGATTCTACAAAAGATATTTTGGTTCATCAAGCACTGAAAGCGTTTTGGAAGAGTCAAGTGGTGAAGGATTGTTGTTATCCAGTAACTTTCACGATTTTGAGCAAGTTATTGCCTTAAAGGGGGTGTAATTCGGAATATGAGTGTCGTTTGTTTGGGGCAGCGTTTGTCTTGGCTTTTTTCTGAGCTTTTCGGGTGGGTAAGTAAGAAAGTGTAGTGTTGTGATGGTTTATTATTCAAGGATGTAGATCTTTTTGGCAAGGGTTGTGTTGTTGAGCTTTGGGGAATGCAAGGAATTGAAGAAAGTCTGGTTAGATGGGTTGCGTCATTTTTGGAAGTAAGAGGTTCTTTTCCTGGTTCTTGGTTAATGCATCAGGATGGGTCTGCACTATTGTTTTATCAGTTTGTGAGTGTATTTCAGCATTTCTTGAATCAGTGTTGTTTAAATGGTGCAGATTTTGGGTCCCATTCTTTTTGGATAGTGGCTGCTACAAAAGTAGCATTTTGGGGCTTGTGTGTGCATGCTGTGCATAAGATTGGCCACTAAGAGCTTGCTAGTTATCGATCCTTGTTAGACCTCATTTGTTGTGAGTTGTGATATTCATGGATGATGTCTGTTCTTTGAACATATACTCTTCACCGTTTTCATTGATTCATGTAGTTACACACCCTTCCCTGCTGTTTGTTGTTTCTGTATTTCAGGAACCCCCCTTTTGATCTGGGTGTTAGGAAATTCTTATATTTATTGGGGTGCCCTTCGGGCTGACGTGAGGCTGGTGGGTCGACAATTGGGTCTTGCCAGAGAGGTTGCTTCGGTTCTTGGATCGGGGTTAGAGGTATGCTCTAGTGCAGGATATTGCCTGAATTTAAATTTCATATTGTTTTGGATAAACCACCTGATATTCTTGTTCTGCACGTGGGTGGGAATGATTTGGGTTTTAAGGCTTCGAGGGATTTGATCCCTGACACTAAGTGTGATTGTCTTCTTGTCATCCCATCCAGGTTTGGTGCTCATCTGTTCTGACATTGTAGCGCGTCTCACAAGGAAACATGAACGGTTGGTGGAAGGGATTAATAAGGCATGCATTAAAGTTAATCGGGAGGTGTCTCATTTTATTGCGAGGCTCAGTGGGGTAGTGGTACGGCATCGCGAATTGGAAGCTTCTTCTCGGAAGTTTTTGAGGTCAGATGGAGTTCGTTTAAACTCAATTGGCATATATGCTTGGGATTTGGCACTAATGGAAGGTGTTGAGAAGGCTTTATGTTATGTTTCGGTAGCTGAGGAGAGCAGGCAAAAACGGCAATACACCAGAGAGGTTGGAATCTATTGGATTGCAGTACCCTGACTAACCACCACAACTAAAGGCAGCCGTGGAGCGTTCCTACGTTGGTCCTAGACGCCTCGTCACAGCCTGAGAGATTAACTACACGTAAAGATAGAAAGAGGAAAGCTATCTGCCCCGGAGCAGATCCCCAAAGAACATAGGAAGCCCCCAAACATGTAATGGCGGTTAGACAAGAGGAAATACAGACAAAGACAGAAAATAGTATGAGCAAACGCTGGGGCCCAATCTGCCTAGACAGAAAAAGATAGAAAGGATACTCACTGCAATCCAAAAAACCCTAAAAAATACCAACTCTACTGATTGCAAAAACACCTGAGATCACACGATCTCTACCACCTAAATCAGTTCTCTGGTGTAACAAAACTAAGCCGCAGCCACTGAAAAAAATGGAAAAGGCAAATGAACCATGATCTTATAAGGTCCAATGAACCTAGGCTTAAACTTAGGAGATGCAACTCTCATAGGGATATTTCTTGAGTACAACCAGACCAAGTCCCCCACTTTAAACCGAGGACCATCAGTCCTATGCCGGTTGGCAAACTGCTGGGCCTTCTCCTGAGAGAGGGACAACCTCTCTACTACCTGGTCCAAAATCTGCTGCATACGCTCCACAACAGAGTCAACACCTGGACAGACAGAAGCCTCCGTCTGTCCCGAAGAAAATCGAGGGTGAAACCCAAAATTGCAGAAAAATGGAGACATCAAAGTGGCAGAGCTAGCCCTATAATTAAGAGCAAACTCAGCCAAAGGCAAAAAACAGACCCAGTCATCTTGATCAGCAGACACAAAGTATCTCAGATAAGTCTCCAATGTCTGGTTTATTCTCTCAGTTTGTCCATTGGTCTGAGGATGAAAAGCAGAGGAGAAAGACAATTGAACACCAAGTTTAGAACAAAAAGTCCTCCAAAATCTGGAAACAAACTGGACTCCTCTGTCAGACACAATGTTCTCAGGAATGCCGTGTAACCGAACCACGTGCTGAAGGAACAAAAGCAGCCGTGGAGCGTTCCTATGTTGGTCCTAGACTGTTATGTTACGGTAGCTGAGGAGTGCAGGTAAAAAAGGAAATACACCAGAGCAGTTGGAATCTATGAGATTGCAGTACCCTGACTAACCACCGCAACTAGAGGCAGCCGTGGAGCGTTCCTACGTTGGTCCTAGACGCCTCGTCACAGCCTGAGAAACTAACTACACCTAAAGATAGAAATAGGAAAGCTATCTGCCCCGGAGCAGAACCCCAAAGATAATAGAAAGCCCCCAAACATGTAATGGCGGTTAGACAAGAGGAAATACCGACACAGAAAGAAAATAGTATGAGCAAACGCTGGGGCCCAAACTATCTAAACAGAAAAGGACAGGAAGGGTACTTACTGCAATCCCAGAAAACCCTGAAAAAACACCAACTCTACTAATTTCAAAATCACCTGAGATCACACGACCTCTACCACCTAAATTAGCTCTCTGGTGTAACAAAAACAAAACAGCAGCCACTGAAAAAAAACTGGAAAAAGCAAAAGTACAAAACACAGTGGCTGGACTAAACTGAGAGGGCAAAAGCCCCCGGAGGGGACCCTGAAGGCCCCCACAGAAGTGCAGGACAAAATGCAAAAATATAGCAAAAACACAAAATAAGAAATTGTCTTATCTGATAGCAGGAGATGCAGACACGACACAGCAGGCTACAAGGGAAACTGGAAAGAAGGATTCAGACCAGAACAATTGATCACCAGCAACCCTGATGGGAAAATGACTCCCTTATACAAGACCAATCAGCAACACCTGATTCCCAGTCCTCACAATCCTCACTAGTACCGCTTGTAACCACCAGAGGGAGGCTCTGCTCAGAACTCATCTCAAACCCATTCACAACAGTACCCCCCCCTTGAGGAGGGTCACCGAACCCTCATTTGAGCAACCAGGTCGGTCAGGATGAGTTCTATGATACGCACGGATAAGTCTCCTAGCATGGATGTCCGAAGCAAACACCCAAGAATTGTCTTCCTGACCATAACCTCTCCATTTAACCAAATACTGGAGTCTTCGTCTAGAAAAACGAGAATCCAATATTTTCTCAACCACATACTCCAGATTACCCTCAACCAAAACAGGGTCAGGAGGCACAGCAGCAGGAACCACTGGCTCAACAAACCTCTTCAACAAGGACTTGTGGAACACGTTATGGATCTTAAATGTCCCTGGAAGAAGCAAACGAAAAGAAACAGGATTAATAATCTCCATGATCTTATAAGGTCCAATGAACCTAGGCTTAAATTTAGGAGATGCTACTCTCATAGGAATATTCTTTGAGGACAACCAGACCAAGTCCCCCACTTTAAACCGAGGACCATCAGTCCTATGCCGGTTAGCAAACCGCTGGGCCTTCTCCTGAGAGAGGGACAACCTCTCCACTACCTGGTCCCAAATCTGCTGCATACGCTCAACAACAGAGTCAACACCTGGACAGACAGAAGCCTCCGTCTGTCCTGAAGAAAATCGAGGGTGAAACCCAGAATTACAGAAAAACGGAGACATCAAAGTGGCAGAGCTAGCCCTATTATTAAGAGCAAACTCAGCCAAAGGCAAAAAAGAGACCCAGTCATCCTGATCAGCAGACACAAAGCATCTTAGATAAGTCTCCAATGTCTGGTTTGTTCTCTCAGTTTGACCATTGGTCTGAGGATGAAATGCCGAGGAGAAAGACAATTGAACACCCAGTTTAGAACAAAAAGTCCTCCAAAATCTGGAAACAAACTGGACTCCTCTGTCAGACACAATGTTCTCAGGAATGCCGTGTAAACGAACCACGTGCTGAAGGAACAACGGCACCAATTCAGAGGAGGAAGGCAACTTAGGTAATGGCACAAGATGTATCATTTTGGAAAACCTATCACAAATTACCCAGATGGTGGTCATTCTCTGAGAAACAGGAAGATCGGAAATGAAATCCATAGAGATATGGGTCCATGGTCTCTTGGGCACAGGCAATGGCATCAACAAACCACTAGAGCGAGAGCAAGGCTTGGAGCGAGAGCAAGTCCCGCAGGACTGCACAAATTCCCTGACATCGCGAGACAAGGTAGGCCACCAAAAGGACCGACTAACCAAGTCTCTGGTACCAAAAATTCCGGGATGCCCAGCCAATGCGGAACAATGAATCTCAGACATCACACTCTTTTTCCATTGGTCCGGGACAAACAATTTTCCAACAGGGCAGCGCTCGGGCCTATCCTCCTGACACCCCTCCAGAGCAAGTCTCAAATTGGGCGAGATGGCGGAAAGAACTACACCCTCCTTCAAAATAACAGAGGGATCAGATAGCTCAGGATAGTCCGCAAGGAAACTCCTCGAGAGGGCATCCGCCTTAACATTCTTAGTGCCAGGAAGAAAGGAAACCACAAAATTAAAACGTGTGAAAAACAAGGCCCACCTGGCCTGTCTAGGATTGAGTCGCTTGGCAGATTCCAGATAGACCAGATTCTTATGGTCCGTAAGGACCACCACCCGATGTTTGGCTCCCTCCAGCCAATGTCTCCACTCTTCAAAAGCCCACTTCATGGCCAATAACTCCCGATTACCCACGTCATAATTACGTTCAGTAGGAGAAAATTTTCGAGAGAAAAAGGCACAAGGGTTACTTTTAGAGGTCTTTGGATCTTTTTGGGACAAAACGGCACCTGCCCCAATTTCAGAGGCATCAACCTCCACCTGAAATGGCAGAGAAACATCAGGCTGCCGTAGAACAGGAGCAGAAGTGAATCTCTGCTTAAGTTCCTGAAATGCAGAGACTGCCTCAGGAGGCCAATTCACCACATCAGAACCCTTTCTGGTCAAATCAGTTAATGGTTTAACAATAACCGAGAAATTACCAATAAATTTACGATAAAAATTGGCAAAACCCAAAAATCTCTGAAGAGCCTTTAATGAAGTAGGTTGGACCCAATCACAGATGGCCTGAACCTTGACCGGGTCCATTTCAATAACAGATGGGGACAAAATGAATCCCAGAAATGAGATCTTCTGTACGCCAAAAAGACACTTTGATCCCTTCACATACAGAGCATTCTCTCTCAAAATCTGGAATACAGTTCGAACATGTTTCACATGAGAGTCCCAGTCATTAGAAAAAATCAAGATATCATCCAAATAAACAATCAGAAACTTGTCCACAAAATCCCTGAAAATGTCATTCATGAAGGACTGGAAGACGGAAGGAGCATTAGTGAGCCCAAAGGGCATCACAAGGTACTCAAAATGCCCTTCAGGGGTATTAAATGCCGTCTTCCATTCATCCCCGTGCTTAATGCGAATAAGGTTATACGCCCCCCTGAGGTCAAGCTTGGTAAACCAAGTAGCGTTTTTCACCCTGGAAAACAGGTCAGAAATCAAGGGTAACGGGTATTGATATTTCACAGTAATATTGTTCAAGAGACGATAATCAATACACGGCCTTAATGAACCATCTTTTTTGGCCACAAAGAAAAAACCGGCACCTAAGGGTGAAGAGGATGGTCTGATATGACCCTTCTCCAATGATTCCTTGATATAAGACCGCATAGCGTCATGTTCAGGTACAGACAAGTTAAAAAGGCGACCTTTAGGGAATTTACTACCTGGCACTAATTCAATAGCGCAGTCATAACTCCTATGGGGAGGTAAGGATGCAGATTTACTTTCGCTAAACACATCAGAAAAATCAAACAAAAAGTCAGGAACATCCTGAGCCTGGGGGGAGCAGAAAAAACAGGAGTGTTGGTATTAACACATTGGCAGCCCCAACTGGTTACAGACACAGATTTCCAATCCAAAACAGGATTATGAGACTGTAACCAAGGGAAACCCAGCACTATAATGTCATGCAGATTATATAGAACCAAAAATTTGCAGCACTCCTGGTGATCAGGTTCAACCCTCATTATCACCTGAGTAGAAAACTGGGTTTATTCTCAGCCAAAGGGGTAGAATCGATCCCCAGTAGGGAATAGACTTCTGTAGGGGTATCAAGGGAAACCCACAACGTTTAGCAAAATCATAATCCATCAGGTTAATAGCTGCTCCAGAATCAACGAAAGCCTGAGCAGAAAATGAGGACAGAGAGCATATCAGAGTGACAGTTAATAAAAACTTAGTCTGAACACTACCCAAGACAACTGAGCGTGCAAAACGTCTTCCCCGCTTAGGGCAGACTGAAATAGCATGAGAGGCATCACCACAGTAGAAACATAACCCATTGCGCTTTCGAAACTCATGACGCTGTGCCCCAGACACCACTCTATCACACTGCATGGGCTCAGCAGCTGGCTCACAAGGCAACACCACTCCACGCATACTTCTCCGCTCACGCAAACGTCTGTCAATTTGAATCGCTAATGACATAGAATCATTGAGACCAGAGGGGACAGGGAATCCCACCATAACATCCTTTACATTATCCGACAGACCCTTCCGGAAAAGGGCCGCCAAAGCGTCGTCATTCCATTTGGTCAGGACTGCCCACCTACGGAATCTCTGACAGTATAACTCAGCGTCATCAAGCCCCTGATTTAATGCCAACAAGGCTTTTTCAGCTTGATCAGTGACATTAGGCTCATCGTACAATAACCCCAAAGCCTGAAAAAATGCATCAACATCACTCAAAACAGGATCCCCAGGTATCAGGGAAAAAGCCCAATCCTGAGGATCGCCGCGCAGGAGAGAGATGATAATTTGAACCTGCTGCGCTGCGTTCCCTGAGGACTTAGATTTTAAGGCAAGAAACAATTTACAATTATTTTTGAAATTCTGAAACTTAGCTCGATCCCCTAAAAACAAATCTGGCATGGGGATCCTAGGTTCCACAACAGGCAACCTAGCAAGATATGCAGCAATACTCTGAACCTCAGTGGCAAGCTGATCCACACGGCCAGACAACTGTGCAAATTCCATTGGGAGAAAAGATCCTCCCCAGCACCCAGAGATACAGAGGGAAAAAATAAATAAAAAAAAAAAAATGCAACAAACAGAAAAATATCTCTGACAACTTTTCTTCCTTCAAAATATTTTTTCCCTTCTGTGAGTACCATACAATTTTTATGGCCGGTGATACTGTTATGTTACGGTAGCTGAGGAGTGCAGGTAAAAAAGGAAATACACCAGAGCAGTTGGAATCTATGAGATTGCAGTACCCTGACTAACCACCGCAACTAGAGGCAGCCGTGGAGCGTTCCTACGTTGGTCCTAGACGCCTCGTCACAGCCTGAGAAACTAACTACACCTAAAGATAGAAATAGGAAAGCTATCTGCCCCGGAGCAGAACCCCAAAGATAATAGAAAGCCCCCAAACATGTAATGGCGGTTAGACAAGAGGAAATACCGACACAGAAAGAAAATAGTATGAGCAAACGCTGGGGCCCAAACTATCTAAACAGAAAAGGACAGGAAGGGTACTTACTGCAATCCCAGAAAACCCTGAAAAAACACCAACTCTACTAATTTCAAAATCACCTGAGATCACACGACCTCTACCACCTAAATTAGCTCTCTGGTGTAACAAAAACAAAACAGCAGCCACTGAAAAAAAAACTGGAAAAAGCAAAAGTACAAAACACAGTGGCTGGACTAAACTGAGAGGGCAAAAGCCCCCGGAGGGGACCCTGAAGGCCCCCACAGAAGTGCAGGACAAAATGCAAAAATATAGCAAAAACACAAAATAAGAAATTGTCTTATCTGATAGCAGGAGATGCAGACACGACACAGCAGGCTACAAGGGAAACTGGAAAGAAGGATTCAGACCAGAACAATTGATCACCGGCAACCCTGATGGGAAAATGACTCCCTTATACAAGACCAATCAGCAACACCTGATTCCCAGTCCTCACAATCCTCACTAGTACCGCTTGTAACCACCAGAGGGAGGCTCTGCTCAGAACTCATCTCAAACCCATTCACAACACTAGACGCCTCGTCACAGCCTGAGAGATTAACTACACGTAAAGATAGAAAGAGGAAAGCTATCTGCCCCGGAGCAGATCCCCAAAGAACATAGGAAGCCCCCAAACATGTAATGGCGGTTAGACAAGAGGAAATACAGACAAAGACAGAAAATAGTATGAGCAAACGCTGGGGCCCAATCTGCCTAGACAGAAAAGGATAGAAATGATACTCACTGCAATCCAAAAAAAACCTAAAAAATACCAACTCTACTGATTGCAAAAACACCTGAGAACACACGATCTCTACCACCTAAATCAGTTCTCTGATGTAACAAAACTAAGCCGCAGCCACTGAAAAAACTGGAAAAGGCAAATGAACAAATAACAATGGGTCCAGAGGAACTGAGAGGAGCCCAAGCCCCCCGGGGGGGGGGGAAACCTGGATAACCTCACAGAAATGCAGAGAAATATGCAAGTGGTAAGCACAAAACCAAAAACAGAAAATATCTTATCTGAAAGCAGAAGAAGAGGCAAGACTCAGCAACCTTACAAGTGAACCAGGAACCACAGTTGAGACAAGAACAATTGATCACCGGCAACCATGATGGGAGGGAACCTCCCTTATATCAAGCCAGTCTGTGAATCCTGATTGCCAATCCTCATTGAATGGTTCAGTACTGTTTGTAACCACCAGAGGGAGCTTCTGCTCAGAATTCATTTCCAAAACATTCACAACAGCTTTAGGTGTGTGGTGTGACGTGAATGCAAAAAGAGTCATGCCTGCTCACTGTGGTGGAAAAGGAGGGGGACTAGGAAGGTGGTGGATTGCACAGAAGGACAATGGAGAACCCAGTACAGGGCAGGCATTCTACACCTGGAATCTGAACTTACATCTTCCCGGCCACCCACCACCTTTTGTTGACTCAATTATGTGTTGGCAAGTAGTAATGAGATTTGGGAATTATGCTTTTGATGCAGCAGTAGGTAGAAAAAAAAAGGGGGGTGGGGTCTCGGAAGGTGGTGGATTGCACAGAAGGACGGGGGGAAGGAACCCAGTACAGTAATAAGTGACCTCCCCTATGTAGTGCAATGTCATCACTAAAGTTTTAAGTGGGTCCCTACTGGGCTTAAGTCTCAGCGGGACATCTGGTGTGTGCAACATGCAGCTGTATGCCCTCCAGCCGGTGTGGTGCGGCTGAGGGCGGTGTGGAGAAGCTGTTGTTGCAATATGGAAAATTTCAACTTTCACTCCATGCCCCCCCTCTTTTTAGGTGGTTATACTATTTATTATTGGGATTTTGATGTTATTTATTCTTGTTATTTTAATAAATGAGGCTGCAACGACCTTCATACATTCAAGATCTCGCAGTGGTCATTTATTTTAGTTAAGAGGCTGGGAAAGGGTTAATTATGGGGCCTTATATTTAAGCTTTGACCATTTAGTCATACGATTCCAGAGTCATGATGATTTACAATGGAAACCTGCTTTTTCTTAGTCGATCAGCAGCACAAGGCTCCCTTCCTATAATATTCTCAGTCAGTCGGCTAATCATGGTTTCAAATACATAAAGTTACCAGAGTTCGTGGCACCTTATATAGTGCTCAGGTGTCACCTAAAATTTCCATTTTGTAACTATTCAATGAGTCCGTTCATTTGTCTGATTTTTTTCCTGGGACCGAGCATGCACAAGTTGCCTTGCACTCAGCCATTCAAGTCTATGAGTCCATGAAACAAATCGGACCGCACTCGGTTGACATCTAAGTACAGTACAATTTTCACTGACTGACAGAATGGAGAAGATGGAGAAACTTATTTTTTTAATTCTCCACATCAAAGAAAAATGGATCCCACTCTGATCACACTCTGATTAAACTCTGATCAGAGTCTGATGTTTGTGTGATTAGCATAATCAGACAGTTTTTCTTGGATTGAGACAATACGGCTGTATGACCTTAACCTGAAAGCTTTAGTCGAAATTGGTATATTTCTATCGACTCCTACTCCACCTAAGACTAGCTCAGATACCACGACTCTTCTCCACAGTCTTGGATTTCAGAAAAGTTGATCGAGTTTTGAACCTATTCACATAAAAAAATTAACTAAATAGTTTTATCATTGATATTTCTTGTATAATATCATAAACTGATTTGTGGTTGATAATTTGATCAATTTAAGGACATTTCACATGGAAGATTGTAGTGAGATGATAGACTGTAGACATGGTATGCTACTTAGGGGTCACCTAATTCTGCTGGTTGGTTAGCACTTTTACATCTCCATGGTACCAGATGGGCTGCATTGCAACAAGCATAATGAGCTGATAAGTACCTGCAAAGGACAATGTATCTTGTCTCCGGCGATCTAAGTCTTTTCAAGTCATGTAGCTTAATTCTTCAATCAATAATTGTAATGAGGAATCAAATCCTTCACTGACAGTTGATAGATTTGCATCAGATAGACTTATTGGAGTAGGGAACTTAATGTGTTATGCAATCCATTCAACCCCAAAGAGCTTTCTTATTATGACATTAATCTGCTGCTATGAGACAATTCGCTCAGTCCCAGGATGTGTTCATGAGCAGTCAGTCATGTTTCCACCTCGCTCCAGCCTCTAGGGCTTCAACTTATTCCAGCAGTTTACATAGGATGACTGCACAAATATCCACGTCTGTCCCTCAAAATGAAAACTGTATACACAGCTTGCCTAATAGATCAATTAAACCGTATTTCCACAGTCTATCAAACCTATTAATCTTTTCGCCCATTTACCATGCAGTCTCTCTGAGGTTTAGCTCCGCATCTTTGTTTAGTCGATGACTGAGCTTAGTACTGTGTACCTTGAGATTTGCAATTTGCTACAACACTGTTCCATTAAAGTCATAACTCATGGGTCCTAGACTAAAGGAACAATGACCACAATCCTACCGGCTAGTCCTAATGTTTGTTTCAGAATTAGCTTCTAGAAAAACAGCTGTTGGGTGACATTATTTATTGACTTATAAGCCAAGATCACTTTGTGTGGATGATACTGAAGAACAATGTGTGGCTGTAGAGGTCACGGATGACTTAACCTTTCCTCAAGTTAGCTGCCTACAATTCTTGTGAGGAAAATTAATCTTGTAATCAATTTAATTCTTATATTATTTAGAGTCATATAATGTCAGTATGATGCAAGCGGGAGGAAACGAGTTGTAAGTAATGAAATGTACCATAACTAGAACTGTGACATATCTAGAAATGTGACTTACCTAGCGTTTTATCAGGGAATTCCATCGTGATCCTTCCCGTCTGAGCCCTACCAGACAACCAAACAGTAGTTTTTCTCCAGATATTGGGTATCGGCGTACTCAGGAGAAATTGCAAAACAAATTGTATGGTGCATATTCTCCTTGTCACCCTTGTGAAAATGCAAAATTTAGGCTTAAAACACATTTTTTTTGTGCTCACCATACATCTAGATACATTCCTTGAGGGGTCTAGTTTCCAAAATAATGTCACTTGTGGGGGCTTTCCACTGTTTAAGCACGTCAGGGGCTCTCCAAACGCGGCATGGCGCCCGCTCTCGATTCCAGACATTTTTGCATTCAAAAAGTCAAATGTCGCTACTTCCCTTCCAAGCCCTACCATGTGTCCAAACAGTAGTTTTCCCTCACATATAGAGTATTGGTGTACTCAGGAGAAATTGTGTCACTCTAAAGAAAAAAAAAATTGGGGCTAACGTAACATTTTTGTGAAGAAAAGTAAAAGGTCAATTTTTTCTTCCACATTGCATTAATTCGTGTGAAGCACTTGAAAGTTTAATAATAAACTTATTGAATATGATTTTGAGGACTTAAAGGGGTGCAGTTTTTAGAATTATGTCACTTTTGGTTATTTTCTGTGATATAGGACCCTCAAAGTCACTTCAAATGTGATGTGCTCTCTAAAAAAATGATTTTGTTTGAAAAATGAGAACTTGCTGATCAACTTTTAACCCTTCTAACTTCCTAATAAAAAAAATGATATTTTAAAAATGATGCACATGTAAAGCAAACATGTAGTAAATTATATTTATTAACTACTTTGTGTGACATAACTAAGGGCTTAAGAATTAAAATGTGAAAACTGCAAACTTGAAAATTTTTGCCAAATTTCTGATATTTTCACAAATAAATGTAAGTCATATTGAACAAATTTTACCGCTATCATGAAGCAAAATATGTCATGAAAAAACATTCACAAGAATCAATGGGATCAGTTGAAGCGTTCCAGAGTTATTACCTCATAAAGTGACACTGGGCAGGAAGGTTAAAGCTGGCTTCGGGGGTAAAGGGGTTAATTGATGGACACTTTTATACTTTACATTTAAATCCTCAAGATCCAATGATGGTGCTGCATAGGGAATAATATCTATTTAGGCAATAACTATTACCCTTAGGGTTCATTCGGATGTCTGATTTTTTCCTGTGTACGACAAAAAATGGACCATTTTTCATTTTGCGCTGGATCTGATATTCATTTTGGTCCGTGTGTCCATTTTTACCATCCACATTCAGCAACAAAAAATTACATGTTTCCCAAACTTCTGCCAGCAACCAGTCCATCCATATGCTGTTTGTTTTTTCAAAGACCCATTAACCTGATGGACAAGTTTGGTCAGTAAATTGAAGCATAGTAGGATCACTCATTCTAAAAATTCTCAATTCACAGGTAAAATCTGTCTTCAGTGAACACAGATTTTGCCATTAGGCCTGCGTCACACTTGCGAGTGTGATGCGAGTTAGTCGCACGACTTTCTCGCATCAACACCCGGCACGGCCGCCCGCTCTCGGACCCGAGTGTACGGCTGCATGTATTTCTATGCAGCCGCACACTCGGGTCCGAGAGCGGGCGGCCGTGCCGGGTGTTGATGCGAGAGAGTCGTGCGACTAAGGCTTCTTTCACACTTCCATTGTGTGACGTCCGCCCATCCGTGAAAATGGCGGATCCGTCAGAAAAGTAAAAAAACGGATGCAAAACTGGTCAGTTTTCTGATGGATCCGCCAAGAAGATTTCACCCGGAAATGATGAAAATTTCGTTCCGGAAATGTAAGTCTGGGAGAGAGAGAGAGAGAGAGAGATAGAGAAAGAGAGAGAGAGAGAGAGAGAGAGAGAGAGAGAGAGAGAGAGAGACCGGACAGTGTTTTCTGCATTTACAATGGTTTTCTATGAAGGCGACGGATCCGCAGGCGGATTCCGTCAAAAACGGATGCCAGCAGATCCGCCGCCCATAGGCGGCCATTATACAAAATAGCGGATGCGGCGGACAAAAAAAAACGTTGCATTGGACGTTTTTTTGTAATGACGGCCGCCAATTTTTTGGCGGATCCGTCAAAAAACGGACCTAACGGACGACCATCCGTCAAAATCCGTCACTAATGCACGTCAATGGGAAAAAAACGGATCCGCCAAAAAAAAATGGCGGATCCGTTTTTTTCACATTTTGACGGATTTTGACTGACGTCGCACGACTGAAGTGTGAAAGAGGCCTAACTCGCATCACACTCGCAAGTGTGACGCCGCATTACAGAGATAGGAGATGGCAGTTGGTGCTCATAAAGTTCTATGAAGAACTGTAACTGTCATTTCAGCATAACTTGCAGCATCTGTGTGACTGCGTCTAGCTCCTTCACTCTCAATAGAACTACAGCTCTGGCAAAAATTAAGAGACCACTTTCAAATGTTCAGTTTGTCTGATTTTTCTTTTCATAGGTATATTTTTGAGTAAAATGTAAATTGTTCTTTTAGTCTATAAACTTTTGACAACATGTCACCGCAATAAATTTTGTATTTTTTTCTGACAAAGAAAAATGGTCAAAATAAAAAAAAAACAGTGCTTTCAGACCTCAAATAATGCAAAGAAAGCAAGTTCATAATCATTTAGAAACAACAATACTAATGTTTTAACTCAGGAAGAGTTCAGAAATCAATATTTTGTGGAATAACCATGATTTTTAAAAACAGCTTTCACGCGTCTTGGCATGCTTGCCACCAGTCTTTCACAATGCTTCTGATGCAAAAATTTAAGCAATTCTTTGTTTGATGACTTGTGACTATCCATAATCCTCTTGATCACATGCCAGAGGTTTTCAATGGGGTTCAGGTCTGGAGAATGGGCTGCCCATGACAGGGTTTTGATGTGGTGGTCTCTTAATTTTTGCCAGAGCTGTATATGAGCACCAACTGTCATCTACTATCTCAGTAGTAGAAAAAACTGTACTCACTGAAGACAGATTTTACCCATGAAAAAAGCTAATTTCTCTGAAAACATATATTACAAAGTTGCTTATTTTCATGTGCACTGATTTAGGAAATAACAATTCAAATTAGTAAATACCAAAATCGTATTCTGCTCTTTGATAAAATGCCAAAATGACCACGGTAGCAAAATGTAAAACATTAGTAATGATTATAACGCATACATGGAGTGGTTGTTTATTGCAAGTGGATCGGCTGCCAGGGCAGTGGGATACTCGGTACCGGGCCGGTGTCTTAAAGGGATGTGTCACGGCAACAGTGACCCGGTCAGTGGCCCTGGTCGTCCAGTGAAAAGGGGAAATATTTACAGGGGATGATGAGAGTTTGTATTGAAGTGTTCGTGACGCCACTTGTGGTTTCTGGTCAGAGGTGACCAGCGCTGCAGTGCAGATCCTCTGGGATAGATGGTGCGATGCAGCAGAGTTGGAATAGCTTCCCACAGGTGAAGCTTGTTGTCCCAGGGCAGAGAGATGTAGTAGAGAGTAATGGTGCTGGGAGATGTAGCAGAGTGGAGTTGGTGCTGCAGGAAGAATTGGAGGAGACACATTCAGATACAGTTTCAAAGGCTTTACTCACAGTTCTGGTGCACACAGGTGCCCGCGTAGTGCAAGGTCCTCCAGGTGAGGAGTCCAGCCAACTCCCAGGTAGATGGAGAACACCAGTCCAAAGCTCCCTGTCAGTATATGCCTTCTCTGGCTGTCTCTCTGTGCTGTTTCCCACTCCTGCTTCCTTCCCAGTACCTCACAAACAGTGTCCCAGTACGGTAGCTGTGAATCCTGTTGGACAACGTGACCCAGGCGTTTCCTTGATTCTATATAGCTTTCCATTCCGGAGAAAATGCTTGTGGTTGTGGCTGTGACCCCTAAAGTTGTCACAGCTGTCATCTTGCTAGCTGAGTCCTGTTGTACGCTCCACTAGGCTAGGGATCGAGTCCCTTCTGCGACCTGGATTCTCCCAGCTGACGTCCGTCAGCCTGCAACGAGCCCCACGAGTAGCCTTCTAATCAGCTGTGTCTCTGAGAACTCACCTTTTTCCCTACAGGGAACCTTCTTTTCTGTCTTTCTATCTGTGAGCAGCTCCTCAGGACCTGGAGCCTGCTGCACGGTTCTATATGTTCTCTCCTCCCCTACGGGAGGGCTGCCTATGCACGTCCTTCTTCTTCCCCTACGGGAAGACTCCCTCTTACTTCCCTCTAACTCCTGCTCTGACCCACAAGCTCCACCCACCATCTGACACCCTTTCCTAGCTACAGGCATGCTAGTGGAACTTAGCTAGTGTGTGTGATGGATGAGGTGTTGTCAGAGCCAGGTTTAGTGTCCCCATCTTACCTGAAAGGTGGGATACCACATCTCTGGCTGAGATGCAGTACCTCTGTGGCCACTGGACCCTCAGGGGCACCACACAAGCAAAATATTTGGTTAAAACAGAAGGTACTCTGCATTAAATATTTGGAAGCAACAAATTAGATTATTGCTTCCATCATTGACATAAATGGTTAATTTAAGCTTCAATTTTCTTACACTATTATAGTATTTGGTGGTTCCAGTAAACTGACGGAAAGGCCACGTTTACATGCTCAGTATTTGGTCAGTATTTTATATCAGTATTTGTAAGCAAATCCAGGAGTGCGTAAAAAAAGCAGAAGTGGTGAGGTGACGTGTTTCTATTATACTTTTCCTCTGATTGTTCCACTCCTGGTTTTGACTCACAAATACTGATGTGATATTGACTAAATACTGACGGTGTGAATGTGGCCATAGACACATAATACAATATACTGTACAGTAGTGTAATATCAGTTTTCACATAAAGAACATTTTTCAGACTAGAATCTGTGCCTTCGTAATCATGTGATGCCCAAAAATAATTTGGTCTGCAAAAACAATAATTTATAGCTGCATTATAAATGTGTTATCTGCCAATAGTGTGATAGCCACCGAGCAGAATGTTACCACTACAGTGCCAGGTTATCATACCAAGAAAGCAGGCCTTATACAACAGACAGCATCTACTCCATAATCTTGCCACATAGCATATTGCCAACAGAAGTAATGTAGTACATGGAGTAATCAAAGTAGCATATACAGTATATGAGGAAGGGGCCATGACATTATTCTTTCATCTTTGAGATCTTTATGTTCTAGGCAAGCAGTGAAGACTTCGATGCATGTGTAATGCAGGTGACCGGATGCAACACAGAGATAACGCAAGGCAAGAACAGTCAGTGAATGATATGATTCTGTTTAAATGCAATAGTAATTTACTGTAATTCTTAACAGTTGGTGATAACAACAAGGCAAATAAAACAGTAAACCAAATACTGATATGAGTTAATTGGCAACCAAAGTTCTTCACTATTTGATACTAATGTCCTCTTCACGAAGGTGGTACGCCCATTCGCGCACTGGAGTTACCACGTAGATTTTCTCTCTTTAAGGCCGGTGTTACACTTGCGTGTGTGATGCGAGAGACTCGCACGAGTCTCTCGCATCAACACCCGGCACTGCCGCCGGCACTTGGACCGGAGCGTGCGGCTGCATAGAAATACATGCAGCTGCATGCTCCGGTCCGAGTGCCGGTGGCAGTGCTAGGTATTGATGCAAGAGACTCGTGCGAGTTTCTTGCATCACACACGCAAGTGTGGCACCGGCATAACTTTGGCCCCTGTGGGAGTCATCGGGTTTTGCCACTAGGCCGCAAGTCTTTCTGACGAAGTCACTAAAAGCACGCTAAGCCTCCGATGTACCAACCAACCCCCTCCCAGCCTGTTGTCCTGACACCGTCCAACACCGATACCGTGTGTCAAAACTGGAAGTGACGGCCCTGCTTACTCGCGCTTTCCCATTGCAACCGCAGGCGTGCCTCTTTTGTCATTTTCTACTAGCGCATGTTCCCTGCTTGACTGTCAGCGAATATCTGCTGGTACTGGAGCGTAAAGGACTGGGGCTTGGCTCTGTACAGGCCACGTCTGGTCTCTGGGTCTTGACCGGCGTAGGGCGAGACACCTGACCAAGTCCAGTACACGAAGCTGCTCTCCCTGCAATTCTTCCAGTATAAATTGGTTCCAGCTGATTGTGCCAGCAGATGGAAGTCTTTCCTAACTATGGTCACATCCTGCAAGGGCTCTTGAGGGGTATCAATGTTTCCTTTTACACATGCGATTGTCCTGAATAAATATTATGGTTTTCTTTAAAGATGAAAACTTTTTTCCTGTACTACTGCTTGAAGATAATGTCTTCTAAAAACTGGCAGTAGGTTTGGGAGTTGAGTTGGAGTCCATCTTTGTCATAGAAAATATTAACTCTCTGCTCATTCTTCTCAACCTTTCTGCAGCTTTTGACACAGTTGACCACCGTCTCCTACTGTCTAGGATCCAGTCACTAGGTATTAAGGACACTGTTCTCTCCTGGTTCTCTTCCTATCTTTCTGACCGCTCCTTCAGTGTTTCATTCTCTGGCTCCATGTCATCTCCTCTTCCTCTCACTGTCGGTGTACCCCAGGGCTCAGTCCTTGGCCCCCTTCTCTTCTCTCTCTACACGGCCCCAATTGGACAGACCATCAGCAGATTTGGCTTTCAGTACCATCTTTATGCTGATGACACACAACTATACAAGTCATCCCCCGACCTTACCCCGCTGTACTACAGAACGCCACCGACTGTCTGTCCGCAGTCTCCAACATCATGTCCGCTCTCTATCTGAAACTCAACCTCTCCAAAACTGAACTTCTTCTGCTCCCGCCGTCTACTAACCTCCCTAAATTTGACATTTCCCTCTCCGTGGGCGGCACCATAATAACACCCTGGCAGCATGCTCGCTGTCTGGGTGTTATGTTTGACACCAATCTCTCCTTCGCCTCCCATATACAATCTCTTGCCCGCTCTTGCCGCCTACACCTAAAGAACATCTCTAGAATCCGCCCTTTTCTCACCATGGAAACAACAAAAACCCTCACTGTTGCCCTGATCCACTCCCGCCTGGACTACTGCAACGCTCTATTACTTGGCCTCCCCATTACTCGGCTATCCCCTCTCCAGTCCATCCTTAATGCAGCAGCCAGGGTCATCCATCTGGCTAATCGGTACTCGGACGCGTCCGCTCTTCGCCAGTCCTTACACTGGCTTCCCATTCATTATAGGATCCAATTCAAAGTACTTGTTCTCACCCACAAAGCTCTCCACAGTGCAGCACCCCCCTACATCTCCTCCCTCATTTCTATCTATCGGCCTAACCGACTGCTGTGCTCTGCAAACGACTTTCGACTAACCTCTGCACTAATCCGTACCTCCCACTCCTGACTCCAAGACTTCTCCCGCGCTGCGCCAATCCTCTGGAATACTCTACCCCAAGAAATTAGGACTATCCACAATTTGCATGGTTTCAGGCGCTCCCTCAAAACACATTTGTTCAGAGCGGCCTATCACATTCACTAATCAAAGTCATTCTATGTGTAAGTGTGTGTGTGTAGCCCATTCACTATCTCTGTGAAGGACTAAATTAAGAAAGATCAAAACTGAATGTTCCATTTTGTGTTTGTAACTCCATCTTGTCTTTATGAGATAAATTCTGTTACTAGGCAATAGTTTCTGGCTGTTCTAAAGCCAAATAGTTTTTTACTGGAGTAAAGGTTATGGGCTGTAATAAAACCAGACCGCTCCAGTTTGGACAAGATATAAGATACTCTGAAGAATAAGTATGCTATTGTTCTATTCTATGGTCATATGGATATGACCATATATGTAGTTTCCACTCTTCCTGTCTTTTCATTGGTTAAATGTTGTAGGTGTGGTTTTATACTATTGGTTGAAGTACAAACTCACTAAATACTATAAAAGATGATGTAATACATGGGGTAGAAATCTGTTTTGATTCTCCCAGACAGAAACACATGTCCGTTTGGTTATTTATGTTGCTAGCAACATTCTATGAATTAATTTGGAAATCACTAGGTCAACCGTGAAGGGTCACTTAGATCCTACCTCAACAGATGGCGCCAAACGTGGGGCCCCCATATAGGGACACCTCTGCCCCCCCGGAGGACAACAAGACAAAGGACCCTCGACCGGACACAGACACTGGAAAATTGGGACTGATCACCCCCCACAACCACGGTAAGTTGGCAGCTATACTGTTCAGACTGACCGTTTGGTGTGGTTTTCCTGTGTTTGTTGCAGGAAAGAGGATCTGAGGTTTGTCCCCGATGGTGGGGTGATTCTTGGGTGGAATCATATAGAGGTGTAGTTCCGTTGGGGGCCCAGTGTTCGAACCATACCTCATAAGGGACAGACACCCCGGATTGACCAGTGATTGTAACTCTCTTTTTAGTCAAAATATCCTGAAATCCTGATCACTGTTAGAATCAGGCGCGATGAAGTGATCGAAGATGGGTAGGGTACCGGAAATATATTTATATTTATATATATATATATATATATATAACCAGAGTTGTCCAGAGAGATAGTCTAAGACGCCCTCCTCCTTTCACTGAGTATCGTGTTGTGGGGCCATCCCTGTGGGGGATAGATAGGCCCGGTGCGACAGACTATACGGCCGATCTAGCACTGGGCACAATTTAAGTAAGGATATTTAATTAAAAGAGATTCATATTTTCAGTGGAAGAAAGAAGAAAATGAAGGATTTGGATTTGTGTGATAGATAGGATGCTGTCAGTCTTATGGTTCAGAGGCTAAAGAAAAAAAAAATCTATCAGAAATGTAGAGGAATTCTTGAGGGTGGGAGGATAAAGCCTATGCTATGGAACGAAGGTGTTAGAAAGAATAAAGGCAGGTTGATATGGAGGTAGAAAACAGAAAGTGAATTCTGATTGTGTTATGGTTATAATGAAAAAAGGAAAGCTGTCTATTACTATAACAGAGATTGGATGTTTTGTGGAAGGAACTGAGAAAGTGACTGAAAGTACCAGAAAGACAAATAATTAAAAATGATGATTTGAAACAAGGGGTTTCTCTGCTAGATAATAAGGTCCCTTCCCAGGAAATTAAGTCTCTCCTTCCGATTGCAAGCTCTGTGCCCCTCAACCCCAGGGCACCAATATATCCTGGATTACCAAAACCCAGTGCGCCCCCATCCTATGATCCTGCTTGGTGGATTTGTGATGTATGCGGGGTTACTAATCCTCAGTGGAGAGAGACCTGTTACAGTTGTGGAGCTAGGAGACCCGGAGTTGTAGTCCCAACTTTTCCCTTGGTAAATGCTGACGGCACTTATTATCAGCCACCGCCAGCACCAGTCCCTGCTATCCACCCCCTTTATTCACCCGGTCAGTCTTATGGTAGTATTTAAAGATCTGGGATTCTCATTGTATAATAAAGCCCACTCATGTTTTTTTTGCGGCAGCTTTGATGTCCCGAATTGAAGGAGGCGATAATGTCAGTTAGACCTGATGTCGAGAATTCCACTCCGGACATTATATTAAAAGTAATAAAAAAGTTTTCAGAAGAATTTAGTCAGCTCTATATTAGCAGGAAAAAATCAAAAAGCAAGCCAGCCTCTGTAGCAGTTTCAACTCTTGCTCAAATTTTAGCCACCACCTCCGCTAGCAGGCATCTGCAGCTAGGTTCCTTATCAGTGGCCTTGACAGTAAACTCCAGCCCCCCCCTCCAACTACACAAGCTTAACCCCTGTGTACCGGCTGGTACAAGATCTATGGGCAGATAATGCAGTTACTGATCTGGAAATTCTTGTGGTGTCTAATATATATACTCTTTTGTTCCAGATATCTCAGGATGCTGCTTGGTTCGCAGTTATCGATTTTGCCAATGTCTTTTTTTTAGTATTCTATTATACCAAGATTGTCAATTTCTGTTTGTTTTTATTTATCAGGGAGGACAATTAATGTGGACAGTTCTGCCACAAAGGGCCCAAAACAGTCCCAATTAGTTTGTAAAAAATATGGGCGAGTGTCTTTTACTCTGGCAATCGGACCAGCCTATGTCACGCTGCTTCACTATGTGGATGATTTTTGTTGTGTGTATGGATGGAGCAGGAAGCCATATTGCTATTGTTAGTCTTCGCAAGTATCTCACAGATCTGAACTGTCGGGTTTTGGCCTCGAAACTTCAGTTCTGTCTTGGTCGAGTGATATTTTTGGGTCACTGTCTCCTTCAGGGTGTCAGATACCCCACAGAAGAAAGAAAAATAGCTGTCAGCTCCCTTCCTTTCCCAAAAGATGAAAATGAACTATGTACTTATTGTTGTCAGTGGATACCGGATGCATCCCGCATAATGCAACCCCTTTACAATGCTTTGAGACGGTATAATTTACTATAAGGAAAGATCACCGGTTTGTATGGAAAGTCTTTATTGTGCCTTCTCTGAATTAAAGCGGCTTATTGTTTCCACCCCTGCCTTGGGCATCCCGGACTATACTCGACCATTCTATTTGTATGTGTCTGAGAATGAAGGACACACTGCAGGGGTACTTATACAGTCATGGCCAAAAGTTTTGAGAATGACACAAATATTAATTTTTACAAAGTCTACTGCTTCACTTTTTCTAATAGCAATTTGCATATACTCCAGAATGTTATAAAGAGTGATCAGCTTAACAGCAATTACTTGCAAAGTCAATATTTGGCTAGAAAATGAACTTTATCCCCAAAACACATTTCAACATCATTGCAGCCCAGCCTTAAAAGGACCAGCTAACCTCTTTTCAGTGATTGCTCCATTAACACAGGTGTCGGTGTTGATGAGGACATGGCTGGAGATCAATCTGTCATGATTAAGTAAGAATGACACCACTGGACACTTTAAAAGGAGGCTGGTGCTTGGCATCATTGTTTCTCTTCTGTTAACCATGGTTATCTCTAAAGAAACACGTGCAGTCATCATTGCAATGCACAAAAATGGCCTAACAGGGAAGAGTATCACAGCTAGACAGATTGCACCTCAGTCAACAATCTATCGCATCATCAAGAACTTCAAGGAGAGAGGTTCCATTGTTGCCAAAAAGGCTCCAGGGCGCCCAAGAAAGACCAGCAAGCGCCAGGACCGTCTCTTAAAAGTGTTTCAGCTGCGGGATCGGGCTACCAGCAGTGCAGAGCTTGCTCAGGAATGGCAGCAGGCAGGTGTGAGTGCATCTGCACGCACTGTGAGGCGAAGACTCTTGGAGCAAGGCCTGGTCTCAAGGAGGGCAGCAAAGAAGCCACTTCTCTCCAGAAAAAAAATCATGGACAGACTGATATTCTGCAAAAGGTACAGGCAGTGGACTGCTGAGGACTGGGGTAAATTTATTTTCTCTGATGAATCCCCTTTTCGATTGTTTGGGACATCAGGAAAACGCCTCATTCGGAGAAGACAAGGTGAGCGCTACCACCAGTCTTGTCTCATGCCAACAGTTAAGCATCCTGAAACCATTCATGTGTGGGGTTGCTTCTCAGCCGAGGGAATCAGCTCTCTCACAGTCTTGCCTAAAAACACATGAAAAAATAACCGTGTGCACAACCAAGAAGGTGCCAGAGTAGGTTCCCACACCGTATCTAATAGAAAATGAACTCGGCACTCAACTTTAGTATAGTGAGAATAAAGATTTTTATTCACAGTAGTAACACGAAACGTTTCGGTCCTATATCATGGACCTTCATCAGTCACTACATTTGTAAAAAACAGAAGAAAAAATTATATTAACAAAATAAAGTATGTACAATCAAAATTTGGTCAATAGTAAAGGTAGAGAGTAGTTGTATACAATGCTTCAGGAGATTTAGGGAGCAATCATAGGTCAGAGTTGTATCAGAGGTATCACAAAGGCAGAAAGAATATATATGGTGAGGACATACCAGATACTACTGGGAAGGGGGTTGATCCACATAGGGAAGAAAGAAAGGGCTGGATATAGCTGTAGGTGAAAATAAGATAAACGTAAGTGCCGATATACTTTTATGTATAAGTAGATTTTGTGCCTATGCCTGTAGATGTGACATACCCTGTATTGGTGGGGTGAGATGAGGAAGAGGACAATGCCTCTATTGCACTAGTAACCTGTAGAAACAGCGCAAAACATAGATACCATAAATATCACAACTATCAATGTGATGGTGAAGCGGTGGAGCCGCTATACTTGTCTGTGACTGACCTGTTGTGAAGGAGTCCGGCAGTGAGGATAGGCCTCTGCATTGGACGCGGTGTCCACCGCTAGTCTGAGTGCAGAGAAAGCTAGAAAGCAGCATGTATATGAGAGGAAGAGGCGGGACTATAGTGTCAGTCTAACAGAGCATCAGACAGGAAGTGAGGTGGCAGGAAGTTAATGGACATGCGTTCCAAGTGAATACTAGGTAACCAGAGGCCGTCCTACAGGTGGGAGGAGTAAAGGAGCAGCGTGCTGATGGAGATGTGCCCAACAGGATGACGTGGCAGCATTATAGTATTTAATACAAGCGGCTCTAAAGTGAATGAAAGAGAGGCATGTTAGTACAAGCATAAAGGAGTTTACAGCAATAAACATTGCGATCTTGTACATTAGCTTAAAGCGATAGGAATACATAACAGGCTTGCAGCATCAGTATGCGTCAAAAGGGGCATAACAGTAATATGAGTACTGATTTAGTACATTATCATAAGACAGTATGGAAGACAAATCTGCAGGCAACAAGGACTAATTAATAAACACCTAACAGAGATCAAAGCAGCATGTGGTAAATGACAGGTGATGTGTAAACATCTGTATGCATCATTTATAAAGTAAAAGGGTGTCACAGCAAAATTCATATTGGTATAGTGCGTTATCAGAAGACAGTATGGGAAAATGGCAGCACAGATTATTAAATAAATAAACACCTGGCTGAGATCAACATATCATGTGGTATATGTCAAGTGATGTATAAAAAAGGGGGGGTGGGGGAATTATAGCCTCAGTGGTCATATGCAGAATTACATGAAGGAGAGTAAATCGTATTCACGATTAAGACCCTTAGGTGATAGAGTGTCTAGGGTGTGTATCCAATACGCCTCTCTCCTTTTCAATTGACGTATGCGGTCGCCTCCTCGTCGTGAATGTGGTATTTGTTCCAAAACTTGGTATTTTAATTGGGCTATGGTATGTCCCATTGTGATGAAGTGGTGTGGGATGGGGAGTAAGGTATTCTTACATCTTATGGTTGATTTGTGTTTTGAAATGCGTTGTTTTACAGGTTGACTAGTTTCCCCAACATATAATAACCCACAAGGACACTTAATCACGTATATCACAAAGGCCGTGTCGCAAGTAAAGAAACCACGGACTCTAAATGTTTTTCCCGTATATGGGTGATGGATGGTTTCTCCTCTGAGTACGTTATTACATTGAGTGCATCCCAGACATGGGAAAGTGCCCGTTCTTGGTTTTTTCAGGAATTGTTGTGTAGTTCCTGATTTTTTAGGGCCTAAGTCAGCTCTGATCAATGCATCCCTTAGGTTGGGTGCACGGCGGAAGCATGGGAGAAAAGGTCTAGAGAATTCTTTAATGTCCGGGTGCGCAGTCTGGAGGAGCGGCCAATGTTGGCGAATGGATTTGTGTAATATATACGCATAGGGGTGGTAATGGTGTACGAAAGCAATTCTGCCCCCCATATCTTGTTTATTGCGAGTGACCGTAGTTCTGGAACGATCCAGGACCCTTGTGGATAGCCCCTCTCTCTAAATTTTGAATTAATTTCTGAGAGGCGGGTTTCCTGAGTGGTATGATCGGAGACGATCTTTTTGACCCGATAGAATTGGGATGTCGGAATGGATTTCTTCATGGCGACTGGATGGAAGCTATTAAAATGAAGTAAGCTGTTACGATCTGTCGGTTTGACATATAGATCAGTGGATAAACAGCCACTGGAATCCTTTATAATCACGTGTCTAGGAAATTGATCCTGGAGTGGTCGTGTGAGATGGTAAAGCTGAGTCCGGGCCAAGAGCAATTCAGAAATTGATGAAAGAGTGCTAAGGACTCGAACGTGCCCCCCCATATGCAGAAGACATCGTCTATGTAACGTTTCCAGACAATGGCGTTGTTCTTGAATAGAGGGTTTGTGTAGATCAATGTCTCCTCAAAATGGGCCATGTAGCAATTTGCATATGGGGGTGCTACGTTCGAGCCCATCGCGGTCCCGCGTATCTGCAGGTAGAAATCATCCTGGAACATAAAGTAGTTGTGTTTAAGTACGATGGTTAACAGATCCAGACAGAGAGCGATCTCTGCTGGATTAAAGTCCGATTTTTCAAGTAAGCGTTGGACAGACCGTATACCGTTCTCATGAGGTATGGAAGTGTAGAGGTCTTTTACGTCAAATGTGACTAATAGGGAATTAGCTGGAACTTGATTGATGGAGCGGATCATGTCCAGAAACGCTCCAGTGTCCAAAATGAATGATTTGCTAGTTTTGATTAGAGGAGTGAAGATTTTTTCTAGATAAATTGCCAATGGTGAGAAAATGGAGTCCGAGGCGGCCACGATTGGCCTGCCAGGGGGTTGCTGGAGGTTCTTATGGATTTTGGGGAGTATGTAGAATACAGGGATGATCGGATTATGAGAGATTAGAAACTCATGAGTTTTACTGTCCAGGATGCCTGCATCACAATGTTGTCTTAGTGTGTCGCTAATGTGGGTCCGTATATCATTGGTGGGATCACGCGGTAATTTCTGATAAATAGTGATGTTGTCGAGTTGCCGGAGTGCCTCAGAGATGTAATATGAGCGGTCCATCACGACAATTGCACCCCCTTTATCCGCAGGTTTTATGATGATATTTTTATCATCTTGTAAGGATTTAAGGGCATGATGATCAGTAGCCGTGAGGTTATGTGGGTAGTGTAATTTGCCTTTTTCCATGTCAGATTTAAGACCATGGAAAGAGGAATAAATGAAATCAATAAAGGTCTCAAGAGCGTTCGATCCAGGGGGAGGTCTGAAGAGGCTCTTTGTTCTCAGGCCCAGAGTAGTGGCTGAGAGTCGTCCCGGTTCTCCCGGAGACTGTATAGGTCTAGGTGCGGGAGGTTGAGAAAAATACACCCGTAGTCGTAGGGAACGAAAAAACCTTTGAAGGTCCATTTCAAGTTCAAATGTCCTATATTTGTAAGAGGGGCAGAAGGAAAGTCCTTTTTGGAGGACATAATATTCTGCGATACTCAAAGTCCTGGATGAGATGTTAATGACGAGTGGGCACATACCTGGGAACGAATTGTCCGTATTTGATTCAGATTGTCCCTTCGGTCTGTGCCCCGTCTGGTCCTCTTCGTCTTGTTTGGCGTCTGCGTGGGCCTAAAAAAGGAATAGGAGCAGAAGAAAGGCCACCTCTGTCCTGTTCTGAGCCGGAGGTAGAGGCATCGGTTGAAGATCTTTGACCTGGACAATAGGAAGGTCGCCATGAAGAGGGTCTCTCTCGCCACTTGTAGACACGATTTAGGTTATAGTCCTCTAGATCTCGGGCAAATTTCTGGCGCTTGCGATCCTCTATGTCCTTTCTGTGTTGAATTATGTTGTTATTTATCTGTGATTTTAAGGAGGAGATTTCCTCTGGTGTCCCCGTGGAAGACAGTTGTGCCTCGATGGAGCCAACTTGCTCGGTGCTGGTAGCTATGGCCTTCTGCAAGTTCTCTACGGTTAAAAGCATGAGGTCGAAAGAGCACTTGTTAAGTATTTGTTCATATTTTTGACAATATTCAGTGGAGTCAGAGAAGAGGGTGGGACGAAGGGGTACTCGTAGGCCCCGTGGAATTCTCTGAACTCTAATATATTCAGTGAGAGTGGCACAGTGCAATTCTAGGTTTGTGCGGTGGCGTAATTCTCTCTCTAAATCGCGTCCACGGGTCTCCCGAGGGGGAGCCTTGAGGAAATCACTTGAAAGGGTGGTCTGAGCTAGGATGCTCGATGTCTCATCAGCATTATACGAAAAAGTGAGAGAGGATAGTGACATGACCAAAGATGGCGTGCTACACGTATGGGTATATCATATGAAAAAATAACCGTGTGCACAACCAAGAAGGTGCCAGAGTAGGTTCCCACACCGTATCTAATAGAAAATGAACTCGGCACTCAACTTTAGTATAGTGAGAATAAAGATTTTTATTCACAGTAGTAACACGAAACGTTTCGGTCCTATATCATGGACCTTCATCAGTCACTACATTTGTAAAAAACAGAAGAAAAAATTATATTAACAAAATAAAGTATGTACAATCAAAATTTGGTCAATAGTAAAGGTAGAGAGTAGTTGTATACAATGCTTCAGGAGATTTAGGGAGCAATCATAGGTCAGAGTTGTATCAGAGGTATCACAAAGGCAGAAAGAATATATATGGTGAGGACATACCAGATACTACTGGGAAGGGGGTTGATCCACATAGGGAAGAAAGAAAGGGCTGGATATAGCTGTAGGTGAAAATAAGATAAACGTAAGTGCCGATATACTTTTATGTATAAGTAGATTTTGTGCCTATGCCTGTAGATGTGACATACCCTGTATTGGTGGGGTGAGATGAGGAAGAGGACAATGCCTCTATTGCACTAGTAACCTGTAGAAACAGCGCAAAACATAGATACCATAAATATCACAACTATCAATGTGATGGTGAAGCGGTGGAGCCGCTATACTTGTCTGTGACTGACCTGTTGTGAAGGAGTCCGGCAGTGAGGATAGGCCTCTGCATTGGACGCGGTGTCCACCGCTAGTCTGAGTGCAGAGAAAGCTAGAAAGCAGCATGTATATGAGAGGAAGAGGCGGGACTATAGTGTCAGTCTAACAGAGCATCAGACAGGAAGTGAGGTGGCAGGAAGTTAATGGACATGTGTTCCAAGTGAATACTAGGTAACCAGAGGCCGTCCTACAGGTGGGAGGAGTAAAGGAGCAGCGTGCTGATGGAGATGTGCCCAACAGGATGACGTGGCAGCATTATAGTATTTAATACAAGCGGCTCTAAAGTGAATGAAAGAGAGGCATGTTAGTACAAGCATAAAGGAGTTTACAGCAATAAACATTGCGATCTTGTACATTAGCTTAAAGCGATAGGAATACATAACAGGCTTGCAGCATCAGTATGCGTCAAAAGGGGCATAACAGTAATATGAGTACTGATTTAGTACATTATCATAAGACAGTATGGAAGACAAATCTGCAGGCAACAAGGACTAATTAATAAACACCTAACAGAGATCAAAGCAGCATGTGGTAAATGACAGGTGATGTGTAAACATCTGTATGCATCATTTATAAAGTAAAAGGGTGTCACAGCAAAATTCATATTGGTATAGTGCGTTATCAGAAGACAGTATGGGAAAATGGCAGCACAGATTATTAAATAAATAAACACCTGGCTGAGATCAACATATCATGTGGTATATGTCAAGTGATGTATAAAAAAGGGGGGGTGGGGGAATTATAGCCTCAGTGGTCATATGCAGAATTACATGAAGGAGAGTAAATCGTATTCACGATTAAGACCCTTAGGTGATAGAGTGTCTAGGGTGTGTATCCAATACGCCTCTCTCCTTTTCAATTGACGTATGCGGTCGCCTCCTCGTCGTGAATGTGGTATTTGTTCCAAAACTTGGTATTTTAATTGGGCTATGGTATGTCCCATTGTGATGAAGTGGTGTGGGATGGGGAGTAAGGTATTCTTACATCTTATGGTTGATTTGTGTTTTGAAATGCGTTGTTTTACAGGTTGACTAGTTTCCCCAACATATAATAACCCACAAGGACACTTAATCACGTATATCACAAAGGCCGTGTCGCAAGTAAAGAAACCACGGACTCTAAATGTTTTTCCCGTATATGGGTGATGGATGGTTTCTCCTCTGAGTACGTTATTACATTGAGTGCATCCCAGACATGGGAAAGTGCCCGTTCTTGGTTTTTTCAGGAATTGTTGTGTAGTTCCTGATTTTTTAGGGCCTAAGTCAGCTCTGATCAATGCATCCCTTAGGTTGGGTGCACGGCGGAAGCATGGGAGAAAAGGTCTAGAGAATTCTTTAATGTCCGGGTGCGCAGTCTGGAGGAGCGGCCAATGTTGGCGAATGGATTTGTGTAATATATACGCATAGGGGTGGTAATGGTGTACGAAAGCAATTCTGCCCCCATATCTTGTTTATTGCGAGTGACCGTAGTTCTGGAACAATCCAGGACCCCTTGTGGATAGCCCCTCTCTCTAAATTTTGAATTAATTTCTGAGAGGCGGGTTTCCTGAGTGGTATGATCGGAGACGATCTTTTTGACCCGATAGAATTGGGATGTCGGAATGGATTTCTTCATGGCGACTGGATGGAAGCTATTAAAATGAAGTAAGCTGTTACGATCTGTCGGTTTGACATATAGATCAGTGGATAAACAGCCACTGGAATCCTTTATAATCACAGTGTCTAGGAAATTGATCCTGGAGTGGTCGTGTGAGATGGTAAAGCTGAGTCCGGGCCAAGAGCAATTCAGAAATTGATGAAAGAGTGCTAAGGACTCGAACGTGCCCCCCCATATGCAGAAGACATCGTCTATGTAACGTTTCCAGACAATGGCGTTGTTCTTGAATAGAGGGTTTGTGTAGATCAATGTCTCCTCAAAATGGGCCATGTAGCAATTTGCATATGGGGGTGCTACGTTCGAGCCCATCGCGGTCCCGCGTATCTGCAGGTAGAAATCATCCTGGAACATAAAGTAGTTGTGTTTAAGTACGATGGTTAACAGATCCAGACAGAGAGCGATCTCTGCTGGATTAAAGTCCGATTTTTCAAGTAAGCGTTGGACAGACCGTATACCGTTCTCATGAGGTATGGAAGTGTAGAGGTCTTCTGCATATGGGGGGGCACGTTCGAGTCCTTAGCACTCTTTCATCAATTTCTGAATTGCTCTTGGCCC
>JARQOD010000005.1:481557238-481617466 GCA_033576555.1 Oophaga sylvatica
TTGGTATTCTTTGTGTGAAATGGCGGGTACTACAATCAGCCATTCAGCTGAGTGAAGCTAATGTAAATGTGGTAGTAAAAGCATGTGTGGTCCTACATAACTTCACTAGAATGCATGAATGCTACTCACCTGATGTGCCTGACTTTGGGTCTGGTAATGTGTCTATGTCTATGAGACCACTCATCCATCCCGGTCATCCCCCTTCTGGCCTTAAAGTACGTGATGTGTTCACTAATTATTTTGTGTCCCCTGAGGGTGCTACTCCCTGCAAGAGGAGGCCTTATCTATGTAGCGTGGTTGTTTAGTTGTACCATAAACACATTTTTCTTTACCTCCTTCTTCTTGTGGTGTTGATCTTACTCTCCAGCTCCCTCTACATTACACAGGACATCACATATAATAATAATAGCATGCAACCAATGCGACTTAACACTTTTAATAATGTGTGTCTATTTTAGTCGCTCTGAAATAAAGTGTACTGGACAAATATGTCCAAAGGTTCAATTCACTATTGTTAGCACAAAAATTAACAAGATTAAATAATATAAAGGCACTTACAAAAGTATTCAAACATTGAGTAAAGAAATATTACCTACAAGTTATGGTAGGTGGGGGGTGGTGATGGTGGAGGGCCTGGTTGGGTGGGTTGCCTTGTGTAATGTATGTAGTACAGTTCATATAGCGTCTTGTGCTTGGGTGCGATGAACATACATGAGACACAGGTTTGATATAGAAAAGTCCTGTATTACTTCATACAAGTTGGCAGAAATAGTCACACAGTTTGCAGACACAGAAACAGGAGACACAGCAGACCAGAGTAATCCAAGCTCAGCAATCACTCTCCAATACAGATTCAGGATCTTCTTCTCTGTTACCGTAAGTCCATGCAAACGTGGGTCTTTCAAAGAGCAGGGTTCAGAGTCCACAAGTGCTTCAGAGTTCCTCAGTAGGAATAGCTGGAGTACAAGGTCCAAGGCTTACAGGAGTCAAGTCACAGGTTCACTGCAGGCTAGATTCTGAAGCACTGATTGCTCAGCTGTGGCTGCTTAAGAAGCAAAGGAGAGAATCAGGGCGGGAACATGCAAGCTGGAAACTCCATTTTGACTGAGGGCAAGATAGCTGCAGCAAGACAGAAGGAAAAATGGCTGACGAACAAACTGAGTTTCAGGAATATATACATAGAACCTTACATTACTCCCCCCTTAAGGACAACCTCCGGATGACCTCAGACCAGGCTTGTGTGGGTACCTCTGATGAAACTGACGGAGAAAGCGAGGAGCATTAACGTTATTGACCGGTTCCCATGAGTTGTCCTCCACTGGGTAGCCCTGCCATTTAATCAGATATTGTAACTGATTTCTATACAACCTGGAATCTAAAATCCTTTCCACCACAAATTCTTCCTGACCATCGACTAGCACTGGGTCAGGGCAAGGAGAAGAACGTCCAGGAAACGTATTGGGTGTCGCAGCCTTTAGTAGGGATACATGAAAGACAGGGTGGATTCTCATAGTTCTGGGCAGTTGAAGACGACAAGCAACGGCACTTATAATTTTACTGATTTTATAGGGTCCAATGTACTTATGTCCCAACTTAGACGATGGAATCCTTAACTTAAGATTTCTGGTTGACAGCCAGACCAAGTCTCCTACCTTGAAAGCTGGTGCAGGTTTACGAAATTTATCTGCTGCTTTCTTGTACCTTTCTTGAGCCGATTCCAGATTTTCCTTTAGAAGATCCATATTCTTCTGTAAAGACGTGATTCTTTCAGCCACTGCTGGTAAAGGCGTTTCTATGGGAAATCGTGGTAGAATGTTAGGATGATAACCTAGATTAGAGTAAAAAGGAGACTGTTTAGTGGAGGCACTCTGAGAGTTGTTATACGAGAACTCAGCTAATGGAAGTAGATCCACCCAATCATCCTGTAGGTGGCAGATAAAGCAGCGGAGATACTGCTCCAGGGTTTGATTGGTTCGTTCGGTTTGTCCATTAGTCTGGGGATGAAAAGCAGAAGAAAGGTTTACTTTAATGTCCAATGCTGCACAGAAATTTTGCCAAAACCTAGAAGTGAATTGCACCCCTCGATCCGAAATAACCTCATCCGGTACTCCATGTAAGCGAAACACATCTTTAATCATCAAATCTGATGTCTGTTTTGCAGTGGGTAAGCCGACACAAGGGATAAAATGAGCTGCCTTTGTTAGACGGTCAACCACCACTAGAATGGTGTTCTTCCCCTGAGAGGTTGGTAACTCCACAATGAAGTCCATAGAAATGGATCCCCACGGGCGGGACGGGGTGGGAAGAGGCTGTAACAGACCAGTTGGTGAGGAGCGAGGTGTTTTGCATCTTGCACAGACCTCACATGAAGTGACATAATTCAAAACATCCTTCCTGCAAGTGGGCCACCAAAAGAAACGAGAAGAAATTCCTGTGTCTTTAGAATTCCTCTATGCCCAGCTATCTTGGAATCGTGAATGAGTTGCAATACTCTCAATCTGACCGTTTCAGGAATATACAGGCGTTGTCCCTGAATCCACACACCATTCTTAAAGACAAGACTTACGTCCCTTGGGGGTTGTGCCAAAAAGGAATCCGCATGGTATGCTTAATTGATGTCCTTAAGTAGGTCTTGATTATGAATTACTCCTAGGAATCTAGAGTCAGGAAGAATAGTCTTAGGAGGAGTAATTCGATGTGTCTCTGCTGAGTAAATCCTAGAGAGTGCATCAGCCTTTCCATTGCGCGATCCTGGTCTATAAGAGATGATAAAATTAAATTGGTTTAAGAAAAGATTCCAGCGAGCCTGGCGAGGAGTCAGGCACTTAGCCGACCTGATAAACTCAAGGTTACGATGGTCTGTCAGGACGACTATTTGCTGTGCAGCTCCCTGAAGAAGGTGTCTCCATTCTTTGAAGGCGGCAATAATGGCCAACAACTCTCTATTGCCCACATCGTAGTTCCTCTCAGCCGAAGACAACTGCTGGGAAAAGAAGGCACAGGGATGCAAGACATTCTTCTCACCTGTTCTCTGAGAGAGTATAGCTCCAACGGCACAGTCTGAAGCATCCACCTCTATTATGAAGGCAAGCTCGGGGTTGGGATGTACTAGGATAGGTGCAGTGGTAAATTTATCTTTTAGACGGGAAAATGCTTCCTGGGCTTGGGGAGTCCAGGAAAACCTAGACTCTTTCCGGGTAAGTTGAGTGATAGGTGACACTACCTCAGAGAAATTTCTAATGAAACGTCTATAGAAGTTGGCAAATCCGATGAAGCGCTGTACCTCCTTCACATTTCTAGGACTTGGCCAATCCTTGATGGCTTGGGTTTTGCTTCCATCCATACTAATTCCTTGTGTAGACAGTACATACCCCAGAAATTGAATTTCGGTCCTATGGAATTCACACTTTTCAAGTTTGATGTAAAGATGATTTTGTCTTAGACGTTCCAAGACCATTCTCACATGTCCATGATGTTCCTCTGTGGAGTTAGAAAAAATTAGAATATCATCCAAATAAATTACCACGAATGTATCTAGGAGATCCCTGAAGATGTCATTCACCAAGTGTTGGAAAGTGGCTGGGGCGGTACTCAGACCAAAAGGCATAACTAGATATTCAAAGTGTCCATAGCGTGACCTGAATGCAGTCTTCCATTCATCCCCAGGTCTAATACGGACTAAGTTATAGGCCCCACGAAGATCTAGTTTAGAAAAAATTTTGGCATGTCGCACTCTCTCCAATAACTCAGGGATTAAAGGCAATGGATAACGGTTTCTAATAGTAACCTTATTGAGTTCCCTATAGTCTACGCATGGTCTCAGAGATCCATCTTTCTTCTTTACAAAGAAGATGGGTGCACCTGCAGGAGATGAAGAGGGGCGTATGAAGCCCTTGGCTAGATTTTCATCTATGTAATCCTTTAAAGCCTTTAGCTCGGGCCCCGCCAGGGGGTAGATCTTACCAAAAGGTATCTCTGCTCCAGGCAATAATTCAATTGGACAATCATATGGACGGTGAGGAGGAAGCTGGTCAGCGTTCTTCTTGTCACATAAATGCACATAGTCCTGGTATACAGCTGGTAGTTCAGGGACTGACATGATTCCTTTAGGAACAGAGCAAGATGAAACTTTTGGACTCATCTGTTTCTCTGGAAAGTGTAATTCCTTGGTCTCCCAGTTAATGGTAGGATTCTGAGCCTGCAGCCATGGTAGCCCTAGAATAATGGGAAAGTGGGGAGAAGAGATAAGCATAAAGGACAGTTTCTCTTGATGATCTTTACCCATAAGAACCCTCAAAGGCTCTGTTTCCTGATCCACTGGTCCAGAGGTCAGCAGGGAGCCATCCACAGTTTCCATCTGTACTGGAGTAGCCTTCTTCACTGAACGTATTCCCTGTTTCAGAGCAAAGGAGACATCCATAAAATTTCCACTTGCCCCTGAGTCGATCATAGCAGAGCTAGACACCCAAGCTGAGTCAACCCAGAGTTTGATGGAAAGAAAGCAATGAGAATTGTTTTTCTTACAACTCAGCTGGGACACCGCTGAGGAAACTTGAAAAATGGCAGCGTTTACACAGTCAACGTCCTCAGAGGTAACGGAGTTTAAGTCCGAGAAATCAAGATCTGTTGCTGCAGATCTCTCTGGAGCCTGAGGCTCGGACCTGACAGATCCCCTCTCGCAACACTCACAATGAATGAGTGCTGCAGTAGTCTTACGAGAGTTTATAATGAAGTGCCCTGACTTACCACAATAGAAACATAGATTCTCCTTAAAACGATGTTCCTTGCGTGCATCACTAACCCGTCGTTGTAAAGAGTCTACCTGCATGGGTTCAGGTTCAGGTTCCCGTGTAATCCTACTCAAAGGTTCCTTAGCTGGAGAGGAAGGTAGGAAAAGGTTAGTACGATTGCTTTCGAACCATCTCTCTTGCCTGCGTTCAGTCAGACGAGTATCAATACGGATGCAGTAGTTAATAAAGTCACCTAACGCAGTGGGAGGGTCGGCACGAGCAAGTTCATCCTTAATCAGTGGAGATAACCCCTTTCGAAAAATAGATTTTTTGGCGGAACTGTCCCAGGTGGTATCAAGGGCCCATCTCCTGAAATCCAAGGCATATTCAGCTACCGAGTGCTTACCTTGGCGCAAAGCTAACATGGCTGCTTCAGCTGTTGCACCTCGATTGGGGTCATCAAACACCTGCCCCATGGCTGAAATAAAATCATCAAGGTGATTCAAACAATCATCCTCAGTCTCAATCAGAGGGTTTGCCCACATTAAAGCCTTGTTGGTAAGCAACATAATTATAGTAAGCACCTTAGATCGTTCAGTGGGAAATTGTGAAGCATGTGCAGAAAAAAAAAGATTGCATTGATTAATAAATCCCCTGAATTTCTCACGTTCACCGCCAAAACGAAAAGGGGGCAACTTGGGAATCCCAGCACTCGGGGCTACGGCAGGAGCCTGGACTCGCCCCTCTAGAACCTCAATCCTGGCTCGCAAATCCTGGGTAGTCTGTCCAACCACTTGCAAATTGTGATTATTGAGGTCCTGTAGATTTGTAAAACGGGTCTTTATATTCTGCAAATCTGCAAGGATATTATCAGTCACTCCGCAAAGTTCCTTTATGCGGGCCTCCATTTTCCAGATCTTTTAAGACAGGATTACTGGAAGAAGAGGAGAGAAAAAAAAAAACAATAGTGTTCACCTGTGGCAACACTGCAGAGAGAAAAAAAATTAAGGGAACTGCTCACCTGGAATGGTTGTGAGAAGTCACAACCACTATCATCACAGAAAGTTTCAACCAGACATCTGATATCCAGAGTTACAGCAGACAAAAAAGAGAAAAGAAAGGAGAAAAAAAAAACAATAGTGTTTACCTGTGGTAACACTGCAAAAAGAAAAAAAACTTAAGGGAATTGCTCACCTGGAATGGTTGTGAGAAGTCACAACCACTGTCATCACAGAAAGTACAACCGGACGTCTGATATCCACAGTACAGCAGACACAGCCTTCCAGACCCAGCAGACACTAACGTTTTGCCTTCAGAATCTTGTAATGTATGTAGTACAGTTCATATAGCGTCTTGTGCTTGGGTGCGATGAACATACATGAGACACAGGTTTGATATAGAAAAGTCCTGTATTACTTCATACAAGTTGGCAGAAATAGTCACACAGTTTGCAGACACAGAAACAGAGACACAGCAGGCCAGAGTAATCCAAGCTCAGCAATCACTCTCCAATACAGATTCAGGATCTTCTTCTCTGTTACCGTAAGTCCATGCAAACGTGGGTCTTTCAAAGAGCAGGGTTCAGAGTCCACAAGTGCTTCAGAGTTCCTCAGTAGGAATAGCTGGAGTACAAGGTCCAAGGCTTACAGGAGTCAAGTCACAGGTTCACTGCAGGCTAGATTCTGAAGCACTGATTGCTCAGCTGTGGCTGCTTAAGAAGCAAAGGAGAGAATCAGGGCGGGAACATGCAAGCTGGAAACTCCATTTTGACTGAGGGCAAGATAGCTGCAGCAAGACAGAAGGAAAAATGGCTGACGAACAAACTGAGTTTCAGGAATATATACATAGAACCTTACACCTTGCTGGATCAGCAACCAGTGTGTCACCCTGAGTTGTGCCAGACTGCCCTGTGACTTGTGGGTTTCTGGCTGGATCCTGATGGGAGTTTGGGTAGGGGTACATGGGAAACTGGTGTTGGTAGTCATAAGTATATGGCTGCCCACTTTGAGTATGCCCCCCAATATGCCCATGTCAACCATACCCATGTTGTGGCCAGCCTACAACATTGGGTATGTTCAAGTGGGCATATTGGGAATAGTGCTGCTGAGGTAGATTTGAGTATGAAGGAGCTTGTGGAGGAGGAGTTGGTATCTGTTGGACACAAGGAGGAGGTGGAGGAGGAGGATGATGATGAGGAGGAGGTTCAGAGGCTAAAGCACCCTCTGTTCGCTGCCTACCCAACAACTGTAGTTGATTTTCTGAAGAAAGCTGCCACCTTTCCAGAAAATTAAATACAGTGTTGGGATCATTTGGTGGGGTGCCTGCATCAAGAACAATTTGGAGAGCACCTCTGGTCCGCAGTCTGTGCTCACGGGGAATACCCCTGAGGTAGCGTGCCAGACTGCGTCCAAATGCCTCCTCCCCATCATCATGTGCAGCATTGGACAAATAGTCCAGAACTCCTCTGTCCACCTGTCTCCTTGTCCCAGAGCCAACTCCTTCTCTTCTGCGCCTGCCTCGGCGTGGAATAGCGGAATGTTGAGGAGACCCATCCTGAGGCCTAGTAGGGCTACTGCTGACGGGATGCTCCTCTTGACGTGGAGCCTGGCTGTCTGACTCCTCAGCTGGTGCTGGTGGTGGTGCTGCTTGAGTGGATGATGAAGCTGCAGAGGAAGGGCAAGCCTCCTCAGCAACATCACCAACAGGGTCTATCACGACCTCCGAGTCAGACCCTGTCTCCCTCTCGGTAAGGTTCGACTCCGTGCTATATAGGAAAACAAAGAATAAAATTAATATTTGAAATCCAAAGCAGTAATATGGTTTCTACAGTCATGCACTTACGCTCGCAGTTCCATAACTGGCGCCAGAAAATGTAGCCGATCAAAGTAGAGGTATTTCCTCTTGCTGGTTTCTGTGGCCCCACTACGCTCCCTCAGCTGCCTCTCCCTGCGGTAGCAATCCTGACAGCTGCGCCACCGCCTTGTCACATCTTTCACTGCAAATTTAAAAAAACACACAAAAAAACACATTACTTCTATGGACTTGTAAAAGAAGTCAACAATCTGTAGCTATCAACATCCACATTTTATTTGTTTCTGGTGTTATGTGTACACAAAAACACCACAAAAGTTGTATGTTAATCAGGGTGGCAAACTACCATGATCCTAGTAGAAGGGTACATGCATAGAAACATATGTGTGTGAGGTATGTGTAAGAAGAACTAGCATCACTTTGGCCCAAAGCTTTGCCCTTAACAGAAGGGCCACAGCTGAAGTACATGAGCTACACATTTCATGATATTTCATCGCTTTGCAGTCGTTCGATTTTCTCGCCAGTGTGACCCCGGACTAAGGCTGGAGGAAGCTTCTAAGCAACAAGCATCTTCAGATCCATATTATCCATAACTATTCGAATAAACAACAGTGCTATACTGACACAAGACATTAGAAAGTTTTCTTAACTGTAGAAAAGTTTTATACAATAATGTAGGGATGTGGAATTCATTTTCCTGAGGAGCCACATGAGAGCCTGTGACTGCGTTGGAGACCTGATCCAATAAGCTGAAATGAACTCTGCTCAATATTAATATATTAATTATATATATTTTATATTAATATTAATTGTGTTCATTTAATATTGAGCAGAATTAAGTATTCTTACACCCCCTACACCCCCTGTATGAGTGCTCACATAGCCTCCCTATATAAACATGAGCCCCCACATAGCCTCACTATATACAGCATGAGCCCTCTCATAACTTCCCTATATACAGTATGAGCCCCCACTTAGCCTCTCTATATACAGCATGAGCCTCTACATAGTGTAACGCAGCTGCAAGGCAGGCTAGTGTGTGCTCCACCTGTAGGCCACAGAGGGAAGAAGGGATTACTCACTCCCAGGACAGGCCTGCACTGCAGCAGCCAAAACCACCACCAGGTGGCAGCAAAAACATCCAAAGCTGAGTTTGGAATAATCAGTCATACGAAGTATCAGAGGTCTCAGCAAGCCCGTGGTCAGAAACAAGCCAATAGGTCAAAACCGTACAGAGGCAGAAGTACCAGAAGGAGCAGCAATACACGTAGTCAGTATACCAAGCCGAGGGTCAAATAGCCAAACATGAGCGCGGGGTCCAAGGACGTGAGACGGGAGACGTGGTCGGGGTACAAGCCAGGGAATCAAAAAGCCAGACAGAGAACGTAGCAGCAGAGACGGATACCAAGAGACGGGGTCAGAGTCAGTCCGGGTCATACACGAGTAAACAAGTCAAAGGCAGGAGGATCACCAAGGTACAAGGGTCAGAGGCTCTAAACTGGAAGCTTGAGCTATCACTAACACTGGTAAGCCAGCTGTGACGGACTGAAATAGCCCAGCTAGCTCCAGAACGAGGCCGAGGAAATTAACCCCAGCATGACCAGTCCTGAGAGAGGACAGCAGAGCATAAACTCCGGACTGGACCATGACAGTACCCCCCTCTCAATGGGGGGCCACCGGACCCCCAGGCTTCCCTGGATGACTCGCGTGAAAGGCCCGGACCAACCGATCAGCATGGACCGAGCGCGCCGGCACATACCCTTTCCAATGGACCAAGTACTGAAGTGAACGGCGGAGCATACGAGAATCCACCACCTGTTCCACCTCATACTCGGTCTGTCCATCTACCACAACAGGCGGCGGGTGTGAGGGAGACTCACCAGAGGAAGGCACCGACGGCTTCAGAAGCGCCTTATGGAACACATTGGGGATCCACAACGACGGAGGCAAGCGCAGGCGAAAGACCACAGGATTAATCACCTCTAAAATTTCATATGGACCAATATACTTGGGACCCAACTTAGCCGAGGGAATTCTCAGCCTTATATTTTTGGTGGATAACCATACCTTATCCCCACCTGATAAGCTGGCCCCACAGAACGTCGTTTATCTGCAAAAAAATTATATTTGCCCTGAGCCTCCCCAATGTTTCTCTGAACCTCCCTCCAGACCTCCCCCAACCGCAGAAAGGCCGAATCAGCCCCTGGACATCCTGAATCCAGCCAGGAAAACTCACCAAAATGAGGGTGAAACTCATAGTTGCAGAAAAATGGAGAAGTACCAGTGGACTGATTGACACGATTATTGAAAGCAAATTCTGCTTTAGGTATTGCAGAGAACCAATCATCCTGTCTAGACGTGACAAGACACTGTAAAATCTGCTCCAAAGACTGATTGGTCCTTTCAGTCTGACCATTGGTCTCAGGATGGTAGGCCGATGAAAATGTCAGACTAATGCCCAGCCTTTTACAAAAAGCCCTCCAGAATTTTGCCACGAATTGCACCCCTCTATCAGACACCACACTGACAGGCACACCATGCAACCGGATCACACGCTCAATGAATAGTTTAGATAGAGTCTCAGCATTCGGGAGGCCGGTTAATGGTACAAAATGTGCTTGTTTACTGAACCTATCAACAACTACCCAGATCACGGTTTTGCCATTAGAGGGAGGAAGATCGGTGATAAAATCCATGGACAGATGAGTCCATGGTCTATCCGGAATTGGCAGTGGCACCAATTCCCCGGCCGGCCGGTTGCGGGAGGCTTTTGCGCGGGCACAAGTTTCACAGGAAGACACAAACCCAGTGATGTCAGACGTCAACGAGGGCCACCAGAACAGCCTAGTGATGGCTTTTCGAGTGGCCGAGATTCCAGGATGCCCACTCAGAGCAGAGTCGTGGAACTCCCGAAGCACCCTTAACCGATATTGAACAGGCACAAAGAGCTTATTTTCAGGTATGGACGATGGAGCAAGAGATTGGGACTCACGAATCTCCTGTTCCAATCTCGAGGACACCACAGCCACCACCACCCCACGCTGAAGAATGGAGGAAGGAGGTTCAGGAGGAGATACTGGATCTAGGCTGTGAGACAAGGCATCTGCCTTCACATTCTTGGACCCTGGTCTGAAAGTAATGGAAAACTGAAATCGGGAAAAAAAAAGTGACCACCTTGCCTGTCTCGGAGTTAAACGTTTGGCGGACTCGATGTAAGACAGGTTCTTGTGATCTGTAATGACAGTGATACGATGAGCCGCCCCCTCCAAAAAATGCCTCCATTCTTCAAATGCCAATTTAATGGCCAACAATTCCCGGTTACCCACATCATAATTCCTCTCAGCAGAGGAAAATTTTTTTGAAAAGAAGGCACAGGGTCTTAAGTTAGTTAATGTGGTGGGCCCCTGGGACAACACAGCCCCCACTCCCACCTCAGAGGCGTCCACCTCTATGATAAATGGTTTAGACAAATCAGGTTGAACCAGTACAGGGGCAGTCATGAAACTTATTTTTAATGAAGGAAACGCTGCCACAGCTGGAGCTGACCAGATTTTTAGATCAGCCCCCTTTCGAGTGAGATCAGTGAGGGGTTTGACCACTTGAGAAAACCCCTTGATAAATTTTCTATAGTAATTGGCGAAACCCAGAAATCGCTGAAGACCCTTGAGATCTCTGGGTTGCACCCAATCCACAATGGCCTGTACCTTCCTAGGGTCCATACGAAACCCCTCAGAGGACAAAATGACCCCTAGAAAGGACAATTCTTGAGTACAAAATGAACACTTCTCCAGTTTGGCAAAGAGAGAGTTCTCCCTGAGCCTCTGGAGAACCGCACGAAGATGACCCATGTGACTTTGTCTATCAGAAGAATATATGAGTATATCATCAAGATAAACTACCAAAAAGCGTCCAATAAAGTCTGAGGAAACATGGTTAATGAAATTCTGGAAAACCGCTGGTGCGTTAGTCAAGCCGAACGGCATGACCAAATTTTCAAACAGACCTTCAGAGGTGAGAAACGCAGTTTTCCACTCATCCCCCTCCCGCATACAGATGAGATTGTATGCTCCCCTGAGGTCCAACTTAGAAAACCATCTGGCCCCGGACAATTGGTTGTATAAATCAGGTATCAGTGGGAGAGGATAAGTGTTTCTTATGGTGATCTTATTCAGTTCTTGAAAATCGAGGCACGGGCGTAAACCACCATCTTTTTTTTAAACAAAAAAGAACCCCGCCACCATGGGAGAGACAGATGGCCGAATATGTCCTTTACGGAGGCTTTCAGAGATATACTCCTTCATAGCAGCTCGCTCAGGGATGGAGAGATTGTACAGACGGGCTTTGGGCAATTTGGCACCGGGAACAATATCAATGGCACAATCGAATGGGCGGTGTGGTGGTAGAACATCAGCCTCTTTTTCGGAGAACACATCCTCAAAGTCCTTCAGGTACTCCGGAATACCCTCCAGACTGACGGATGACATAGACACAGTAGCAAGACAATTTTTAGAACAATTAGGTCCCCATTTGACAATATCCCCGGGACCCCCAGTCAATAACCGGGTTATGCCGTTGCAACCAAGGAAACCCTAACACCAGGCCAGCAGGGAGGTTATCCAAAACAAAGCATGACATGTGCTCCTGGTGCAGGGCCCCCACCCTGAGGGTGAATTCTTGAGAAATGAAATGGAGACCATCCTTTGTGAGAGGTGTAGAGTCAATAGCCACAATTTTTAAGGGAGTCTCCAACCTAACTGTCCCTAATCTACAGCGGGCCACCAGTTTAGAGTCAATCAGGTTCAGGGATGACCCACAGTCTACAAAAGCCGAAGTATGGACAAAGCAGTTCTCAACACCAAGTTCCACCTTTAACAGTATCTTTGCAAATGAAGAAAAAGGTTTCTGAGAGTCTGAGTGACCTCCACGATGATCACCCAGACTCAGCCGCTTGTTAGTGGATGGAAAAGAGGGGCAGTCCCTTTTCCAATGTCCGGGATCTCCGCAATAAAAACACAGCTTTCCATCACGCCGCCGTTTCCTCTCTTTCTCCTGTAAGTCGGTGGCTCCCACTTCCATAGATTCAGACGGAAGCAAAACATCAGGGTTAGCAGGGAACAACGGAATCCCCGTTGTGTAACACCTTTCTCCCGTAGCCTCCAATCCATACGGATAGCCTGAGTCATAGCCTCCTCCAAAGAGCTGGGAGGTGGATGGAGAGCCAGAGCGTCCTTCAAGCAATCCGACAGTCCCTTCCCGAATAGACATCTCAGTGCAGAGTCATTCCAAGATACCTCAGTGGACCATCGACGGAACTCGGAGCTGTACCATTCGGCTGAGTGCTTCCCCTGAACCAGACCCATAATGGTGTCCTCTGCCACCCTTACACGGTCCGGTTCGTCATAGATAAGTCCTAGGGCCTCAAAGAACCTATCTACCGAGCTCCGTTCAGGAGCGGTAGGGGGCAGCGAGAAAGCCAGGATTGGGGACCTTCCCTAAGTAAGGAGATAATAATCCCTACCCGCTGAGTCTCATCCCCAGACGATCGGGGTCTAAGAGAAAACCATAATTTACAACTCTCCCTGAAAATGCGATACTGATCTTTTTTGCCACAAAACGTGTCAGGAAGTTTAACTGTGTGTTCGGGGGAGTGCAAAACAACATCTACAGAGTCATCAGGTAGACTAACAATATGAGAGGTGTTTCCCTGCGCAGTCTTAATATTCTCAGTAAGTTTTTTCTGCAAGTGGGTATGAGACGTAACAAGGGACTGATGTCTCACAGAAAAATCCTGCACCATCTGAGTCAAACTGGACACTTGATCCCCCAAGTTATGCAGTGGATCCATGACCAGAGAAATAAAAAAAATTGCAAACTCCCGTTTAAATGTAAGGTTAGTGATAATGTAACGCAGCTGCAAGGCAGGCTAGTGTGTGCTCCACCTGTAGGCCACAGAGGGAAGAAGGGATTACTCACTTCTAGGACAGGCCTGCACTGCAGCAGCCAAAACCACCACCAGGTGGCAGCAAAAACATCCAAAGCTGAGTTTGGAATAATCAGTCATACGAAGTATCAGAGGTCTCAGCAAGCCCGTGGTCAGAAACAAGCCAATAGGTCAAAACCGTACAGAGGCAGAAGTACCAGAAGGAGCAGCAATACACGTAGTCAGTATACCAAGCCGAGGGTCAAATAGCCAAACATGAGTGTGTGGCCCAGCTATGTCAGGCACACATAATCCAGGAGAATGCACAGGAAGGTAACCGCAAAAGCTTGATATCCATTCACGTCACTCACACTTTCAGACACACCCATTAGGGGTATAAGAGGTAGTGACACGTAGCAATAGTCAGTCTGTTTCCTGTCTTCGGACAGAACAGTTCAGTCTGTGCAGGAGGGAGAGGAGTTCAGTCACAGTTCAGTCAGCTTCCTGTCTTAGGACAGAGCAGTTCAGTGTCAGTCCAGTCTGGACTTGGAGGATACTGAGAGCTGTTCAGTGAGCTCTGGAGAAAGCTGACATTTCCATCAAAGCTACAAGTGCTTATGTTAAGAGCGCGAGCAGGGCGAAGGGCACAGTGGAGAAGATAGATGCTAGTGCACCAGGTACCAGATTACCTGCACTAATTCACCGGACACCGGGGTCCGAAGAGTTGCTAGCGCTTCACGCCTAGTAACAAGATAACCGGAGGCTTTCTGGACCACAGGTCGCAGAAGGTAGCCCTAAGCGCTGATACGTAAACGGAGTCAGGGAGAACAAGGACCTTGAGTGGGACGCTACAAAAGTAGGGACTTAGTTCTCTCAACATCTGATAATCAGAGACATAGAAGGCTCCACCACAATGTCGGCCGGGCGTTGCAGCTATTGAGTAAGCTGGAGATTGCAGAGTTAACTTCGCTTCATGCAAGTTTGGACTCACATACATATGAAGTAAAGGAGGCCTCTAACCTGCTCAGCGGTGATCCTGAATGTGCATTCTCCACCCCGACCAGCTTCCCGGGACCTGCCTGAAACACCTACAAGTAAAGGTATGAAAAGAAGCTGAATTGTGTGTGATTGAATTATTACCTACACCCATCATCACCATAGACTTCCAGGGACCCGTCTCACCTGTGGGAGACTTACCACCCAGCTGCCCCATAACATCCCCTGTGAAGATCCTTATAGCAGCGCTGGTCCAATTGATCAGACACCACAGGTGGCGTCACGAACTAACTACAAATCCCCTGTAAATATCCCCCATTGCATGACCGCCAGGGCCACGGACCGAGTCCCGCTGCCAGTGACAAACCCCATAGACTTTCATGGGCTCGGTGCCGAGTACCCCATAGCCCTGGTACCCACACCAACTCAGTGTGGCGCGAGTCATGAGTGCGGGGTCCAAGGACGTGAGACGGGAGACGTGGTCGGGGTACAAGCCAGGGAATCAAAAAGCCAGACAGAGAACGTAGCAGCAGAGACGGATACCAAGAGACGGGGTCAAAGTCAGTCCGGGTCATACACGAGTAAACAAGTCAAAGGCAGGAGGATCACCAAGGTACAAGGGTCAGAGGCTCTAAACTGGAAGCTTGAGCTATCACTAACACTGGTAAGCCAGCTGTGACGGACTGAAATAGCCCAGCTAGCTCCAGAACGAGGCCGAGGAAATTAACCCCAGCATGACCAGTCCTGAGAGAGGACAGCAGAGCATAAACTCCGGACTCGACCGTGACACATAGCCTCTGTATATACAGCATGAGCCCCCACATAGCCTCCCTACATACAGCATGAGTCCTCATATAGCCTCCCTATATACAGCATGAGCCCCCACATAGCCTCCCTATATACAGCATGAGCCCCCACATAGCCTCCCTACATACAGCATGAGCCCTCACATAGCCTCCCTATAAAAAGCATGAGCCCCACATAGCCTCCCTATACAAAGACACACATCCCACACACATTCACACGTATAAAAACAAAAACAAACAAAAGAACATACATGCTCACCTTTTCTCCATTTCCTGGTGCTCTGCTCTAGTCTTTGCTGCGCGTACTGACACTCCGCACAGCAGACGCGATGTAGTGACATGGTCTGCTATGTGAGTCGCCCACGCTGAATGATGGAGGAAGGAGCCAGAGGCTCACGCCTCCACATTATATTCACCACTATTCGCATCCTGAGACTGCAGATAGCGGGGAAATTGGGACGGTGGACGGGCGAGGGCGACAGCATGGTATGGCCTGTGGGCCAGTATTGTTTAGAGCCCTTTGGCTGTCTTGTGCTGCAGGCCGGACTGGACCAGCCAGGCGGCTGGATGTGTCCCACGGGCTGTACTTTGCCCAGGTCTGCACTAGTGTATAACAAAAAATCTTCTACACTATATAAATGAAATATGTATATATTTTTTCTTTTTTTTTAACTTCCTAGACCAATGGCTCTCTTGCAATGTCAGCACTGTGACTCTCAGTGGTTACGTAATCTTACTAAGTCAATTGAGCACTGCAGTTAGGAGCCACTGATCAGCTGCAGCCTTTTAGTATATTGTTAAAGCAGAAAACTAAACCCAGATTTCTCACTGCTCTATAGCAGCAAACAATGAGTGACTTAACCAGAACACAAAGCAATGGGAAAGCTGGGTTACAGTGACTATTTCAGAGTGAGTTCAGCTTTCTTCCTGGAGGAAAACACAAAAGTCATAAAGGCACTGTCACACTTAGCGATCGCACCAGTGATCACGACAACGACAGGACCTGGCGATATCATTGGTGCGATCGCTATGTGGTCGCTAGTTAGCTTCCAAATACAAAGATCTCATCAGAGATCAGCGATCTGTATAACGACCTCTGCGGTCGTTGGGAAAACCTAGTCCGCCTGCGATGCTGGTAAAGTCGTTCATAAAGGGTGTCACACTCAGCGATTCAGGCTCACCAGCGGGACACCAACGACCAAAAAACGGCTCAGAACGTTCATGAGCGATCAGCGACATCTCAGCAGGGGCCACATCGCTGCTACATGTCACACACAGTGGCGTCGCTCACGTCATAAAATCGCTGATGCTTTAGCGATCTCGTTAGCGATCTCGCTTAGTGTGACAGTACCTTAAGAAACAAGGAGGCAAAGTTGAAAAAAGGTGAAACAGAAGACTTTGGAAACAAGCCTGGGGAAGGAGAAAGGATGAGAATTCTCCAGCTAACTGCTGTGAAAACCAAGCAGGCAATTAACAAGTGAATGACTGATAAAACCATTCATAGACAGATCACAGGCACAACAAAAGGCCTGAAGCTTCTCTACTCCAGGCTGTGGAGAGGCTCTCTGCAACAAGAGGTCCTGCATCACTCTGCAGAACAGTCAGGAACAGCAGCAGGTTGTAAGAACAGGCCCGCGTTCTGGTATCTGTCCTGCTTGCCTGTAATTAGAGACAAATATGTATTGACAGCAAGTAGCTCAGAAGACGTGAGTGGCCATAACTTCTGAGCAATATTTCATAAAAATACATTTTTGGCAATAAAAACAGACTAAGATTAAGTTCACACTAGGCATTTTTTTGCAGCTTTTTTTATGCAAATTTTCAGCTGCACTTTACAGTACCAGCAAACTCTGAGAGATTTCAGAAATCTCATGCACACTCATTGTTTTTTTTGTCATCAGGATTTTGTGCTTTGCATGTTTTTTTCACAATGGAGCATGTCACTTCTTTCAGAGTTTTTTTCATCGTTTTCACCCATTGAAATGAATTAGTTGTGAAAGCGCTGAAAAAACGCATCAAAAACGCAGGTATCAGGTTTTGCGGCGTTTTCTTTTGTGCCAAAACCTGATTCTAAAGACTGCACAGAAAAACTTTTTTTCTGCTGAAAAAACACCTAGTGTGAATTTACCCTAAGTGTTGAAATGTGCCGTCACTAGCGATCTAACAAGCATAAGTTTGTTGAAATAATAGTGACCATTTAACGTTCCTGTGGAATGAATATCATACTTTTCTCTCTCATTCCAAAACTTTCCATAGAGCTAAACATGTTAGACTTGTTTTTTCTGATGTATATACAGCTCTAATTAAATATAACTACATTCAGTACTGTGGAAAAGTTTTAGGTGTGGAAAAAAATCAGAAAAGAATGCTTTAAAAGAATAGAAGAATAAGAATGCTGATTGAAAGTGAATAGACAAAAGGGAAATTAAATCAAATCAAATCTGGTGTCACCACCCTTTCGCTGAAAACAACATGAATTCTAGCTGCACTTGAACAACACACATTGAAACCCCAGTCTGCTTTGAAATGCTTCCCTGGGATGCTCCCTGCTGATGCAGTGTAACTACCTTGTGTCTTGTTGCCTGTGCTCTCTGCTCTGTCTTGCTGTGGTGGTGACCTGTGATATGAAACTGACTTCCACAAACTCACCTTCGTAACAGAGTTTGTCTGTTCCTCACCGAGCTTTAAGCCTCCTACACAGCTGTTTTTGTTTCAGTTTATGACTGTGTTTTGACCTACATATCAAACACCTGTTTGGTATAATTAGTTACTATAATCTTATATAACCTCTGACTTTGTACAAGTGTACCTAGAAAAACTGATGCAGTTTTGAAGGCAAACAGTGGTCACAACCAAATATTGATTTACTTTAGATTTCTCTTTTGTTCACTTTACATTTTATTAATTGATGCATATAAACTATTAACACTTCTATTTTTGAAAGCCTTCTCACTTTGCAGCATTTTTTCTACACCTGCCTACAACTTTTGCACAGTACCGTATATCTAGTGAATCCCACTTTCATGGACTGGTTGAAAAGGCATTGGGTGTTGGGTGATGATGTAGGCACATCGCTGATAGATATTCTCATAGGATAGAGATAGGCTGCTTTCACACTTGCGTTTGAGCGACCTGCGCCTGTCTGCGCACGGCCGCCCCTAAGCCCCGCTCCTGGCCGCCCCTAAGCCCCGCTCCCGGCCGCGCCTCCTCCCTGCGGCTCCGCCTATGGGCACATGACGCCGCATGCGACCTGCGTACCCTATCTTTATCATTGGGTACGCAGGCCGTGCGCAGGTATGCATTTGGCGGCGCATGCATCCTTTTGACTGGTGCGGTGAGCGCACCAAAAAGCAACATGCAACATTTTGGTGCGCTCGGCGCACCGTCAAAACGACGCATGCGCCGCCAAACGCATACCTGCACACAGCCTGCGTACCCAATGATAAAGATAGGGTACGCAGGTCGCATGCGGCGTCATGCGCCCATAGGCGGAGCCTCCGGGAGGAGCCGGGGCCGGGGGCGGAGCTTAGCGGCGGCCGTGCGCAGACAGGCGCAGGTCGCTCAAACGCAAGTGTGAAAGCAGCCATATGCTTCCTGTTTGATGTGATATGTATATATTTTCTTTAAACAGCTTGCTATATGAGTAGAACATTTTAAAGATGTGAATACATTGCTGCTGTATGAATGATTATCTGCAGATGCACCTCCTAAAGTCACAGGTGGAAACTGAAATTTTGTTACTCTGCTGGCAGTAAATAATATGTTGACCTCAGAAGACTTTGTAATAGAGGTGAATGAATCTTTCAAAATTTGAAATCATCATGTTTGCTGAATGTTTGTAGAAAATTTGATTCATGGGAAATTGAAAGAACTTACTTAAAAGTCTCCAGTTGTATTGGAAGATATGTACATCACTAGTCTCTTTTCCTCACATGCTTAACTTCTTCACTACTTGCTGTTACACACATTATCTGTATAGTTTATTCCGTTTTATAGATTTCTCTCACTATCTTTATGCTTAAGCTGAGGCGTCCTCTCATTATCCAGATTCACCAGAAAATGGCTGCTGCATTACCTGCCTTTGCGTTTATAGACGTTATGAGAATCTCTCCTGATTGCCTGTGATATAACATGCAATGTGATAGCCACAAGGCATGACGTGAGCCTTCTCAATCTTCTGTATTGTGGAAAACGGTGGAAACAATTTTATGCAACTCGTCTGAAGTCATAAATTGTCTGAATTTGTAGGGTTCAGCAAATTCTTAAAAAATTGCCACAAATTCGATTCATTCACATCAAATCAATTTACTGAACTTTACTCTGAAATGCTTTTTTTTCTTATTGAATGGTCAAAAAAATTCCAAGTACTGTTTTATTATAATACTAGAGAAAGGAGCTTTTAGCTATAATAGACTCTTTACTAGATATACAAGTATAGAAAGTATTTAAATAGCCAAAAAAGTATAAAAGACGACACAAACCAGAACATTGATAACAATATAGCGCATGTGATAGTTATAATTTGGGTATCATGAGTATAAGTTATATAGAATTTCAAATAATAGACACAAGGTAGGTCACAGGTAATATTGTGTGAGTATATATATAAATATGTATATATATATATATATATATATATATATATATACAAAAATACACGTACCCATTCATATGTAAATGGTCATAGTGCTTTCACCCATAATGAAGTGCACCATGCAGAGTTAACACTGAAACAAATTATTGTGCGTTTCCCATATTCTGATTTCGCTTCTTCAAGGGGTGTTGCATACTGGACTGTCCTGCAGGGCTTAAATGTGCTGCATACCAATCATGTCATTGGAAAACAGCCAATGAGATCCAATCATGTCAACGCATGTGCACCCAGGCATGGGTGCCAACCACCAGACCTGCGACCATTAAGGTAAATCGCGCAGAATGCATCATCATCGGCCTCTGGCCATGCACTGACACCAAACTGACGCCAGGAGCCAGGGGAGGCAACATCGGATCACATAGATATGGAAAAGGCACATCTGATAGATAAAGGGAAAAGGGGCTTCTATGGAGATGGATTATATGCATATTATGGTGCATATGCATTATAAGATACAGAATACTGAAAAATGGAATTATACTAAAAACATGTTTTTATAATACTGAAACCAAGTGTTCAATAATATTACATATCAATTAATACTAACAAAGTGCAAATACTATAAAAGAAATGACTAAATGAGATGAATTATTATAGAAAGTGACAAAAGGATTCATGAAAATATGCAACACATTGTTCAAGGAAGATTCCCATTGTTTAGTTTTATTCATTCTATCTGTTCGTTTCCTGTAACCGTGTAGACGCGATATTCCATTATAACTCATGCATTAAGGGATAGTTAGAATAAAGGACTGTGGGAGAGAAAATAACCAGTTAATTAACATAAATAATAAAAAATGTCTAAAATAAATAAAAACAAGATGAAAAAGAATAGTAAATCAGTGACAGACATGTCTACAAGAAAGAAGCAAAGGTCAGCGTCTCCATTAGTGTTCCCAAAGAAACATTCCATTTGATTCCATTTGATTTCCTTTTGGACAAGTCATTTTTTAAGGTTTCCACCCTTAATACCACCTTCTGGCCTGTGTCTGTCATTTAATTACCGTATGTATTCGTTGGATTTATTTTTTCTAGCGTTCTATTATGTAACACTTATAATCGTGGCAGCTGGAGTGTAGCACTGGTCTGCTGTTGGAGCGGGTCCTATTCCATCCGTCTATGTTTGGAGCTTTCCAGTCACATTCATTGGGAGCCATTAGAAGGTCCATTTAAAAAAGTGAGGTCAGTTTTGGGAAGGCTGCACTATAGAGAATAGTATGGACCAGAGGACTTACAACTGTGTCGCCTGGGAAGAGCTACTTTATGTGGTTTTGTGCTCTGACGTACCACTCTGCTAATCCACTGCACCTCATCCATTATGTTGGAGGTGTACTTTTTATTTAATGCCAACCATCTTACCAAAGCTAAATTGCCCATGAATTGTCACAATGCAAATCATCCACATACCAGTCACAGAATGACTTAAAGCAGGTTTGTCGCCAGATTTCACAATACAAACTGCGCACATTCTCAAATTGATCTCTAAAACCTGTGACGTCTGGAGTACTTACTTTGAAAATCCACGTCAGAATGGTGTATGATTCTTTTTTGAAAGTTTTAACTCCTGATTTTGAAATTAACATTTTATGTTTTCAGCTAGATCTCAATTTAATTTTAGATCATTAAGTTATTCTGACGTAGATTTTTAAAAGGAATCTGACATCAGATTATTGCCACTTAATCTGAGGTGAATATAATGTGTGGGGCAGAGACTCTGATTCTGGTGATGTGTCACTTACTGGGCTGTTTGTTCTGATTTTGATAAAATCACTGTTATATCAGCAGGAGATTTCCTCTAGAGGACTAGTAAACCTGCTGTCATGTAGTCCTGCCACACCCTCCACCACTGATTGGCAGCTTTCTGACTATGCACAGTGTACACAGAAAGCTGTCAATCAGTGGTGTGGGTGGGGTTATACAGAGCTCAGCATTCAGAGAACTGCTAGATCTGCAGCAGAGAAAACAGTGATTTTATCAAAACTGCAGCAAACAGCCCATTAAGTGACACATCACTGGAATCAGGGTCTCTGCCCCTACATCCTCCTGCTCTCAGATGGGGTAGCAAAAACTTGACTATAGATTCCCTTTAAAGTAAGCATATTTCTTAAAGTGTCTGTCTCCTCTTCCTTCCGGAGCACACCGCTCCCCTGACTCTCAGCATCCTTCTTGATGAGAGCAATGCGCTCCTGAAGAATGACAGTTCAGACCAACTGTATGGTTGCTCTGCTAGTCTGAGATGAGTGCTCTCCCATGCTACTAGCAGAGGTAGCTTTGCCTCCGCAGAATGGAAGCTGGCTGGATCCAGTGGGTCAGGTGGCTTCAGATTGGGCCCTGAAGGCTCTAAGCATAGAGCCTCCAAGTGCTGAAATACCCTTGCCTAAGTACCCAGCCACTCTGAAACTGCAAAAGTGACTGGTAACCTTGGCAACAAGTACACAATTGAATTAGAAATCCCTCCTATCCTGAGAACAGAGAAGATTTTTAATCGGAGGTAAATTGCCAAGTTGCTTGTATTTATGAGCACGTTGGAATTTTACCCAGTAACAGAGATGAGAAAACGCCTTTATTAATATAATTTGTATTGTTCAATCTGGTGACAGATCCGCTTTACACCTTTTAACTTAATTCAGGAAAGGTGCATGAAAAATGAGATCCCCCTCACTTGTACACAAGTCGTGTCTATAGTGACCACGTTGTCCATGACCCCCATTCCTCCTTGTGGCTTCTAGCTAACACCAGGTAGGGACATCAGCTCTGCAAAGGACACTGCCAGCGGAGGAAATGAAGGTGTTAGTCTCACAATAAAACCCATAATTACTTGCTGGAAACATTTAGACATCATTAGACGGGTTTATAAAGTTACGCTGAGGATAAAGAGGGCTCCGGTGACGGAAGTTATTTCCGATTTTGTAAGGTATGAAAGCCCCAACTGCTTGATGCATTACCTGAGTAAATGATTTCCTAACATCTCACTTAATTGAATTTTCTTCATTGCCTCCCTTTTGGATTAGGTTGCAGAGTCCAAATCATCCTCCAGCATTAAGCAACTAGTTTCTCTGTAAACATTGCACGGTGCACTGAAAAGTCAAATCAGAATTTCTTTACAGCCTTAAATAAATACTATTTTGCAAGCATTACATGTATTATCATTATCCTTAGTGAGAGTGTAATCAATGCGTCATAGGTATAATATAGAATAAAAGTGCTAGATTAAAATAGAAAATATTTTTTTTTACTAGAAGATTAATATCTACAAAGCTTATTTGGATTATTATTCACTTAGCCTTCTTAATATAACTAATAATAAAAAAAATTATGAAAATTGGCCATTTTTACTCTATGTTTTGTAATAGATGAATGCACAAGCTGCATAGAACTCCTCCATATTGTCATTGAAAATGTTGAAATGTTTTTATCCACCAAGTACTTGGACTAAGACACGTGCTGCTCCAGAATGAAAAGACCCAGTACAAGCAATGACATTGAACACCATCCACTAGGGGGAACCCACGATGCACTACAGCGCCCCTGGATGGATATGTATATACTTGTGGATAGCCTGCCCCACACAGTGACGGGAATTAAAACTGCATTGCACGGCGAATAAGCCTCCTTACCTCGACACGCCAGAGCTGGTATGTCACTCTCCACAAGGAGAAACCTTACCCCCTAGACCCTGGAATTAAAACTGTATCCAAGAAGGGTAGCGTTTTTGTCCAGGACAGTAACTACAATCTAGGTATATATATAAGTATACATGCTCACGAAAATTATTTAGTGGAACTATGAATAACAATTGTAATGCAAAGGCATCCAATATGTTGAATGCACAAAATACCCAGGACAAACCAATATGGAGGTCCTTTGCATGTTTGTTGTCTCAGCTACATTGCGGAGTGCAGTGTGATTGGATGATGTGGCCTTCTTCTCAACTCTTATCCCCCAGCACTTTGATGTATTTGCTTGAATGCAGCAGAATCCATTGGGCACAGGAGACATTGATCTGAGAGGTCAGAGTCCTCCATCCACCGCCTCCCCTGGCTTGGGTAGCAGAAACCGCTTAGCACATGGACTAAAGAGTGACCCCCTTCTGTTATGATTCGGTAGCCGAGGAGGACGGTAGCAAAAATAGACTAGGCAACCAGACACCCAGAGAGGTTGGTAATTTAGCGGATTGCAGACCCTAAACTGACAGCACAACTAGAATTAGCCGTGGGACGCATCTACAGTGCCCTAGACACCTCGACACAGCCAAAGAGTTAACCAAGCCTAAAGAGAGAAAGGGGAAAGCCAAACTGCCCCGGAGAAGAGCCCCAAAGGAATAGGTAGCCCCCAAACATATATTGCCGGTGAGACAAGATGAAATACAAACGCAGGCAGAAAATAGAGCAAGCAAATGCTGGGGCCCAAACTGTCTAGATAGAACAGGACAGGAAAGAATACTGTCTGCAATCCAGCAAAAACGCTAAGAAAAATTCCAACCCATCTGATATGCAAAAATACTGAGACCACACTATCTCTCCCCCGCTAGATCAGAACTCTTGTGTGAACTGGCAGCAAATCAGCAGAAACTGAAATAACAGGGAACTGAAAATACATAAACTATCTCTGGTGTGAACTGGTAGCAAATCAGCAAATACTGAAATAGCAGGGAACTGAAAATACATAAACTGTGGCAAATGAGAAACAGAGCCCAGCACAGGCCCCCACAGGGAACCTGGCTGTACCAACTCCAGAAAGGCAGAAAACTGAGATCAGCAAAAGGAAAACAAATGCCACAGAAATAATCAGCAAAATAACTTATCTGAAAGTTGCAGGACACAGCAGGAAGCAAAGAGACTTCCAAAAAGCTCAGGAAGAAACAAATCACCGGCCAGAATTATGGGAAGGCTGCTCACTTCAATCACCCCAGTCAGCAATACCTGATTGCCAATCATCGCCCTCAGGTGATAGACTTCTGTTAGCCAAAGCAGCTTCATTACCATCAGCAACCACCAGGGGAGCCCAAACTCAGAAGTCGGATTGAAAGTGTTCACAACACCCTTCTGTTTGCAAGCACCCACATCACACAGTACATTCCTGTGCAGCACTTCGAGGTGGGCGGTGAAGACAGCAGGAACAGGTGAGTGAGCACCACCCTTCTTGCTTTGTACAAACCACAGAATATTATACATATCTTTACTTCACATGCCACTACTTTTTTAAGTGTCAAATTTTTCAAGAAAAATGTTTGTTTTTTAAACAGACTTAGGCTCAATCTCAAGGCATAGAGACTTCATGGATGAATGCTCTATAGGAAGATCGATTTTGTGCAAGCCTAGATAGGTCCAACAGGGTCTTCCTCTTGGCCTTGTTTCTTCTATTCTTCCAACCATGATGTCCTTATCCAATGATTGCTCTCTTCCTATGATGTGTCCAAAGTAGGCAGGTCGCTGCTCAGTGACCCTTGCTTCAAGAGACATGTCTGGCTTGATTTGTTCCAAAATTAATTTGCTTGTTTTTCTTGACGTGCATGGTATTTATAACATCCTCCTTCAACACCACATTCCCCCCCCCCCCCAAAATTAGCTAATTTTAAGTGATTTTTTGTATATTTTTCTATTGCAGTTGAAGCTGCACTGAGACTATATATGACAGTATATGAAGCCCCTATGTTTCTATAGTGTAAAGATCTAAGTGCTCCATGTGCCACCATGTGTTGGCATACTATGAACTATGAACTATGAACATACTATGCCATTGTAATATTAAAAACCAAAGACAGAAACATAATGATCAACTACCCTGCAGTAAATAAAGAGCATAGTGCTTGAAAATAATATATGGTACTCAGTTAACATGTTTTTTGATCAAAAAATACGAAAGCCATCCCGCCTCTTCACGGTGACCGTAATTGGGACAGTCCTAACTTTAATATTAAAAACCTTACCATATGACAAGCGACATGCATGTGGATAAGGGCTGAGAAGAACTGGGCCCAACTAGTGGACATACAGCCATGGGGAACCACATCAATATAGTGCCCAGCTCAAAGGGAAGACAGGCCACACCTTTATATGCACATGATGCAAACAGACTGAAAAAAACAAAGGTATGAACTGGGATATAAACTGGTGTGCATGCAGCATGTGAACACACGTTCACACTGGCCACTGAACAGAAAAATCCAAAGACAGAAACATAATGATTAAATACCCTGCAATAAATAAATACATAAATAGTAACATTAAATCTGATTTAACATGGCACAATGACATCTTCATGCAACTTCTGTATATGACATCTAAAAAGAATCTCTATGGAAGTTTATCTACGCACAGGAGATGTTTCATGCTGTTATTATCACAGTGCTCTCCAATCTGTCTTGAATGCTGCAGCCAGGATCATATTCCTCACCAGTCGTTCTACCGATGCCTCTACCTTGTGCCAGTCATTACACTGGTTACCCATCCACTCCAGAATCCAGTACAAACTTATTACCCTCACCCACAAAGCACTCCATGGCTCAGCACCACCCTACATCTCCTCCCTTGTCTCAGCCTACCATCCTACCCGTGCCCTCCGTTCTGCTAATGACCTGAGGTTAGCATCCTCAATAATCAGAACCTCCCACTCCCGTCTCCAAGACTTTTCATGTGCTGTTCTAATTCTTTGGAATGCACTACCAAGGTTAATATGATTAATCCCCAATCCCCACAGTTTTAAGCGTGCTCTAAAAACGCACTTGTTCAGACTGGCCTACCGCCTCAACGCATTAACCTAACTATCCCTCTTGGCCCATTCAAAAATTTTTCTACCATAATCAGGTACCTTGTATTATGTTCTCACTCTCTTTATGCATTTAATAGCCCTCTGTGTCTGTACTGTTACATACTTTGGCTGTTAACTGGTTCATGCAGAATTACATGAACACCCGATTCTTACACTGGTCCGAACAATGAAAGCAATTGTTACCATTTACCTTTCGTGTCTCCCCTTTTTCCTCATAGATTGTAAGCTTGCGAGCAGGGCCTTCATTCCTCTTGGTATCTACTTTGATCTGTGTTTATTGTTATGCTATAATGCCTATTGTCTGTACAAGTCCCCTCTATAATGTAAAGTGCTGCGGAATATGTTGGCGCTATAGAAATAAAATTATTACTATTATTATTATTATTAGTGCTCAAAACATATTGATCTGCAATACAGGGTTGGCGGAAGATCGGGATATGTTTTAAAAACTAAAATATGATATACTTGTCTTGTACATTATTCATAGCTCCACATATTATGACCTTCAGTGTTCAGACCTTATCTAAACCTTCAAAAACTTTTTTTGAACGTGCACAATTTATTATAAGAGTGCTAGAAAAATATTTAGACTTGAGAGTCCTCAGTGGTTGATACCTTTTAATGGCTAACTGAAAAGATGGTAACAAATTGCAAGCTTTCCAGACTACTCAGGTCTCTTCATCAGGCAAAGACTAATACAAAATCTGAAGAATCACATATTTATACACAACAGGACACAGGAATAGTGCAATGGACAAGACAAGTGACGTAAAGCAGAACTATCCATATGGGAGAGGGATGAACAGTTGTGGAAATAGATATTGGACTAGTTCATAGATAAGGAGTGTGAAAGTTTTATTGCCCTCTCATTGGGGTCTGGTAATGTTTTGTGATGCTCCCACAGGGTCCTAGGAGCAAATTCCTTAATTGATGTAAAAAGTCTGAAATATATTGAATATATGTTTTCTTTAAACATTAACTAAAGTTTTATTTTTTAATTTTTTTTCCAGCAAAGAAAGTTTTAAAACTTTTTCAAATCACTTTATTAAGGGATTTATCTTCATTCTTGTTAAAAAAAAATCCATTTATTGAATTTACAGGAACTGGAGGCTTTTTGCCAAGAAGAGTGGGCAGCTTTACCATCTGAGAAAATAAAGAACCTCATCCACAACTACCACAAAAGACTTCAAGCTGTCATTGATGTTAGAAGGGGCAATACATGGTATTAAGAAATGGGGACTGTGAACTTTTGATCAGGGTCATTTGGATGTTTTGGGTTGTCATTATGATTTAAAAAGAGAAAACACAGTAGTTTGACAATAAATGGCTTCACCCAATCACTAACCATGAATGGAGTAAAAGTTTTGGTGTTATCATTCATATTCTCTGAAAAAAGGCAAAGAAAGCAAAAAATTCTGCCAGTGTATGTAAACTTTTAAGCACAACTGTATCTATCTATCTATAATTTTTGATATATTAAAAAAATAAGTACATAAATTCTAATAATAGTCTAAACAACACCTATTTAACATGTCCGTGTGTCATTTTAACCAGTATAATGAGCTGATCTATGGATTAGAGAGCATTTGCCTTCAGAAGGGCAATCTAGAGATCATAAGGATAGCATTTTACGGCTAAATAGAGGTTAGAAATTTAGTAAGTGTGCGGAATATTGAAGTAAATAACATTTTTCCCCAAAATTAAGTCATTACACATTTAATGTGCATTTTTCTACAAAAAAAAGCAAAAGAGTAAAATGATGAAAAAAGAAGTAGATAAGATATTTACTAATGAATCTGTAGTCGACATGATAAATTATTAGTAAAAATCAGGGCAGGAGAAAGCGAGTGTGTTACATATGGAATGTGCGCTATTTACTCTGCTGATAACCAGTAGATACAATTGTGATTCATTGTTAATGAGTGATAGGCTCGGAAAGTTGCACTGAGCACGTAAATGGTTCATGAATCACACTGTCTTTGGGTCCTAAGCACAGAACAGGCCATCCTGTTGTCCCAGTGCAAGTCAATAGAGGCGGACACTGAAGACTGACAGATTAGTTCCACTTATCAGCAAGGATCAGCTCAGCCTTCACTGAAGGTCAGTAATGTGCCATTCTCCAGAGGTAAGCAGCTGTGTGAAGAGTTGGGCTTTTCTGCAATATAAGTCATGCCATCCTTTATTTTTGGCTAATGCAATTCCAAAATCATCACACCGTATTAGAGAAAAACTTCTTTTGTAAAGGTTCTATTATAACTGTATTTTTTTTTCATCAAATCTTACGTTATTTGTAACTTTTTTAGTGAAAGATATTTTCCATTCTACAGAAGTAAATGCTTACAATTATCTCTTTAAGGCCGGGATCACACATGCGAGAAACTTTGGAGATGGAATAGTGCAATATGTTGTTACACTATCCAATTTCCCTACCGATGTATACTGGCAAGATAGATTCCCAAAGAGCAATTGTTTTGCTTTCATCTATGGATAGAGTAGCTTGTATATCAGAGACCTTGTAAAAATGTTATTCTCATGGCTCGACTCCAGGACTCAATCCGGTGATCTCTGGTTGCCGGTCGGTTTCTCTCCCTGTTGGACCACAGCCTGTATTATCTCTGCCCAACTGCTGTTTATGCTCTTGTCTTTGCTGTCATTAAAAAGGAGGACCTAAGTCATATATATTATGAAATGCAATTTTATTTGTGCAAAAAGAGATTTTTTCATATATGTATAGTACACAAAAAGTTATAATTAAAATGTTTTTTATATATATATGGGTACATAAAATTAATGATCCACAAAGGTGACAATGAAACGGTGGCCGGAGACTAAAGTCCCCGTCTCACACAGCGATCTCGCTAGCGAGATCGCTGCTGAGTCATTAGTTTTGTGACGCAACAGCGATCTCCCCTGCGATATCGCTGTGTGTGACATTCAGCGACGATCAGCCCCCTGCTGGGTATCGCTGATCGTCGCTGAATGTCCTGGACATTTTTTTGATCGCTGGTCTCCCACTGGCAGGCACGCATCACTGCGTGTGACAGGTGGGAGACCAGCGATCCGCTGGTAACCAAGGTACACAGCGGGTTTCCAGGCGCGGGGCTGTGCCTGGAAACCCGATGTGTACCTTGGTTACCAGCTCCCTGCATCAGCGGGGCTGGTAACCAACGTACACTGCGGGTAACTAGGCGACGTTACCCGCAGTGTCGCTGTGCTGATCGCTGCCTGAGCTGCCTGTTTGGCAGCTCAGCAGCGATCATGTAGTGACACACCAGCGATCCTGATCGTTGTCGGGATCGCTGGTGTATCGCTATGTGAGACGGGGGCCTTAGGCCAGGACAACTAAACAAAACACCGGTTTCTTACAATCGCAACCTGATTTGCATAAATGGCCACATGATAGGATAATAGGTCAAATCAAGCAGCCTCCCAAAACTAGCTGAGAGAGACTGAATGAGTCTATCCAGATCCAACTATGCTACTGTAAGGCCTATATAGTCCGTTAATAGAATAGCTCCAGTGTTCGTTATGTGGTAAAGCTGAGGTAAAGAGATCAAGGTGTTAATTACCCATTATGTGATAACTCCTGCCCAGGCTGCGGCCAAATACTCCGATGCGCGTTTCGTGAGCGTTGATGTCGCTTCTTCAGGGAACCCTGAGGAAGCCTTTGCAGGTGTTTTTTGTTAATTATTCTATTAACAGAAATAAACACTTGAAATAGATCACTGTAATGATGTGTAATGACTATCTAATATATTAGTTTTACTTTTTATATTGAAGTACTGAAATAAATTAACTTTTTAATGATATTCTAAGTTTGTGAGAAGCACCTGTATGTATCTGAACAGAACTCTATCACATCAGCGGACAATGCAGGTTTTTACTGGACATACATTGTAGCAATATAATTGGCTCAGCTTATCTCTCCTGTCTCTATCTCTATCTTGACTCCATTTTGGAAAGGAAGGAGATGCACGTAGAATAACCAAAATGGAGTCAAGATATATAAATAACTCCTGCTCTCACATAATAAATGGGAAAATTACAAGTAAAAAACACATGAAAATAACACAGATTTTTTTCCTCCTAGAGACACATTTTTGGTGCAGAAATGTCTGCAGCAAATACTTAAAGGGATCCTTTCACGAGCAAAAACGCTAATAACCTGCAGATATGGGGTTAATCTACAGGTTAATAACTTGGCTAACTTTCCAGGTGCCTGAACTGTATTCTCCCTGCAGCATTTGGTTTGAGTCACGGGGACGGTGCCGGCACAGGTTCAGTCATCGCTCTAAGTATACAAAGTGGCGGCTGTAGCCGCTCCCCTAGCCCTGACTGACCACCGGCCTCGGAGCATTTGGCTGAGTGCAGGAGCCGGGCAGGTTAGTAGCGCTGTTAACCTGTAAATTAACCCCATATCTGCAAGTTAATAGCATTTTAGATGGTGACAGGTTCCCTTTAATGTGGGCACATCCCCTTACACCTACCATTCATGCATTATAATTTGAAATATAAAACAGTATTAAACTGTTTTAATAAGTTAGTGTTACTTTGAAGTTTAAATATTATGACAAGTTTTTTCCCGTTTTCTTTAGTCTAAACCTGAGTGCGTCCTATAGTCCGATACATCATATAGTCGTAAAAATATGGTAATTCTGATTTTGCGGCACTTTAAGTATTAAATAAAAAAAACTTAAAATTTTTTACAACATAATTTCCTAATTATAATTGCTTTACAAACAAGGCCATCTATAAATACAAAAGAGGTAGTATACATGTATTTTCAATTCCCTCCATTTGCAATGCAGGTACAGGCTGCCCAAATATGTTACGCACAGTAGTAGGATTTATGACAGAATATAGTTAGGATTACTGGCACCTTCTTCTGTAAAATTCAGCCTGAATTCTGTGATATTCTGCCATTGGTAGAGGTAAGTCTTCTGAAATTTTAATTTACCAACTTCGACAAATGTTCTTCCAAAACTTGATTCTTGATTCTGCAAAACTTCAAATTGACTAAAGCATCTGAGGTCTCCTGGAACTGTCTTGAATCCCTTTTAAGTTATTTCAGGCAAATACAACCTTAGTTTGTGGTAACCATTAGCCTATTTAACAAGACACTGCAGTATCAGACTTTTTAGGCTACTTAAATAGTATAAAAAGATCCAGTGCAGGCAGTGCAATTGGAAGAAGCCGTGGCTTTTTCACATGAGGAGTGCAAAAATTATTCATGTTCAACAAGTGTCAAGTGACTAAGTAAATAATAGTCTGGAAATAGAATGTCTGGTTTGGCTTCTTATCTCAAGTCATATGGCAAGGCTCTTTACATGGTTGATACAGAATTTTAGGATTGGCACATCCAATTGATGGCAATAGAGATCCAATTCAATTCTTCTCTGAGAGGTGACTTATATATTTAACCTCCCAGCAGAGCATTGCATGGCCTATAAGTCTCCTTATGTTAGCTTGGCACTCTCCACAAGATGAAACATTTCTCTTTAGAACCCAGTTCAAAGCCTCAGATCCAGCCAAATCAGACCTCATACTTTGCACTGATGAGTGGAAAATACCCCAAAACACATGTCTGCAAATGGAGTGTCTGATTTGGCTTATTATCCCAAATCATGTGGTAAGACTCATTAAAGGGTCAATATTGACTTTTAGGATTGCTTCATCTAATAGGGGGCGCTGGAGCTCCTGTCCTCTTCATCGCTGAACAGGCTATTTGAACAGTGGTAAGTGAAGAAGCGACAGCGCTTTCACAAATATGCCAAAAATTATCCCTTTATTTAGGGAGCAGGATCAGGTTAGCTTTTTTGAATTTGAAGAAGCAAAGGCTTCTCAACTTCTCGTGAAGAAAACCAATTTTTTTTGCATTCTGCAAAAGGTTTGCTGTTTTTAAAATGAATGACACACAATCTTAGGTTTCAGTATTTTTCTTTAGAACCAAAATTAGGAGAATTAGGCATTAAACTGTTCTCCTTGTTTGTAGTGTGTCAAGAATAAAAATGCAATTGTGTTATTAAGGTGCTGCTACAGCTATATATCATGGATCAATCAATTCACATTCCCACTGACTCTGCAGGTCCAGCACCTCCCTATCACTAGAATCTTTGAATTATTATTCACAGAAAGAGACTACCATGACCATCTTCAATGTGTTTCAGCACTGCATTAGTAAAATCAGTTTAAGCCTTTATCTATCGCTATATGTTATGACCTGTGCACTCTGACCTTCTATCCCTACACTGTAAAATTCTAAAAGGGCCACTGTTTTCCTTGCTGTCATCTTTTATAGTCCTTGTGAGAGCACCCATGATTGGTTTTTCTAGACTTTGTGATTTAACAGCTACAAAGCAATATGGTGCCATGAGCTATAACTGTACAGTAAAAAAAAACATGTACCGCAAATACCAAAATTCATACTTTGATCTAATCCCACTAGGCAAACATTTACAAACTGAGGTTCTTAGTTTAACATTATGATCAGACTATATGAAGCCCACTACCTGTCACAGTGAACCTCTCATTGGGTCCCTAGCCTAAAGGGTGCGGCGCCGTACGCAAACCACCATCTTAGTCACAGTGCCCCAACGGGGGCGGGCGACCTGATGTCCCACAGCACCCATGCTGCAAGACTGAGTCTTCACGACTCCAGGCCACGCCGCCCCACAGGCACAGTACCACAGCAACAATGGCAGCCCCACAGCACCAACACAGGAGACTGCAAGAGGATTTCCCTCTATTTTGTTCTCAGCTCAAAGTTTGAGATCTTGTGGAAGTTGAGCTTTTTCACATCTATTCACCTGGTGTTGTTGCTGTGTGCATGGATGTGCGGTCCATGTTTTTTTTCTACAATTATAGAATATGGGGCCATGAGCCTGGTCTCAGGCTGCTGCAATTTTCATCAGCGTGTAAAATGGCGGCTAGTATTTTTTTTCCTTCTTAAATTGAATCACAAATTATTCCAGTTTGACAGGACCTATGAATTTCAGGAAATTCTACTCTAAGTCAATTTGCCGTTGATCGATTGACTCATCTCTAGTCAGTGAAAAATGCATCACCATCTAAGAGGAACCACCACAAGACAGCACACAGTACAGCGCTTTGGCAGTAAAGGTACTGCCACACTAAACGTTCCCGCTAGCGATCACGATAACGACGCATACTAATGCGATCGCTAGCGGGATCGTTTCAATATCGCTAATAGCTGCCTAATTTAGCGATGTCGTTAAGGACGCTATCGCGGTTAGCGATCTCCTTAACGACTTCGGCGGTACAAAAACACCGCACATCGCTCACAAAAAGGTGCCACACTCAGCGATATATGCTCACCAGCGGAACGCCAACGATCAAAATAGGGTCCGGAACGATGAGAACGATGAACGAGATCACAGCAGGATCACAGCAGGGGCCACTTCGTTGCTACATGCCACACACAACAACGTCACTAACGAGATCGCTAAATAGTGACATTTTTTAGCGATCTCGTTAGCATTCTTGTTTAGTGTGGCATACCCTTAACATTACATGAGTGTTGATAAGGGAAGACCAATATATGAAAATATCCACCATCAGCCCATCCATCAATTATTTGTGGATCTCGTTAACATATCTGATTTGAAATCACAAACATTCCTCTCCTTCCACTTTTCATGTCTGTGCCTATTATACCCATTGTAGAAGAAAATATAAAGAAATCTATATTTCATAAATATACAATATTAACAGTGAATACATTAAATAAGTAAATATATATGTATATGTATGTAAACACTTTTATTCCCAAAAATGACAAAAGTATTCTCGGAGTGATACCTTTATTGGCTAACCAGAAAAAATATATTTGGAAGCTTTCAGAGCCCAGAGGCTCCTTCTTCATGCAGATTTATTTAGTGAACTAATAAGACAAGAGCTCACCAATGAATTTTAAGTGATATTACATTAAGATATTTGTTCATCAGGTAGAAGGGGGATGCACCCTAAAGATAAGCCAAGGAAATCAAATTAGGGTTTTTGAAATGGAGAGGCAGTAGGAATGTTCCCTTACATATTGGAGTCTGTCTGGTGGAGGTGTGAATTGTGTCCAAGTAGTGAGTCATAAATCCAGGTGTTAAATTGAGTCCTATTGTCAAAGAACTGAACATCCTTATCAGTTTGAATTCCCAAAATCTTCTCTATGTTGCCCTAAAAATGACCCTTAAAGGCACTGTCACACTTAGCGATCGCACCAGCGATCACGACAACGACACGACCTGGCGAGATCGCTGGTGCGATCGCTATGTGATCACTAGTTAGATTCCAAACACAACTCATCAGCGATCTGTATAATGACCTCTGCGGTCATTGGGAAAACCTAGTCCCACCTGCGACGCTGGTGAAGTCGTTCATAAAGGGTGTCACACTCAGCGATTCAGGCTCACCAGCGGGACACCAACGACCAAAAAACGGCTCAGAACGTTCATAAGCGATCAGCGACATCTCAGCAGGGGCCACATCGCTGCTACATGTCACACACAGCTAAGTCGCTAACGAGATCGCTACTGCGTCATAAAATCAGTGACGCATTAGCGATCTCGTTAGCGATCTCGTTAGCGATCTCGTTTAGTGTGACAGTACCTTAGTATTAAGACTTTTAAATCTGTCATGTTCAGCTCAATTTAACATTCCCACCGCCTCCTCATTTCAAAAACTTAATTTCCCCATTGTATATATATACAATGGGGAAACTAAGTATTGGATACACTGCCGATTTTGCAAGTTTGTAATTTTTTATTATAGGTACACTTCAACTGTGTGAGAGAACCTAAAAAAAAGTCCTGAACATCATATTGTATGATTTTACATAATTAATTTGCATTTCATTGCATGAAATAAGGATTTGCTACAATAGAAAAACAATGTAATATTTGGTACAGAAACCTTTGCAATTACAGAGGTCAGACGTTTCCTGCAGTTCTTGACCAAGTTTGCACACACTGCAGCAGGGATTTTGGCCTACTCCATACAGATCTTCTCAAGATCTTTCAGGTTTCGGGGCTATCACTGAGCAACATTGAATTTCAGCTGCCTCCAAAGATTTTCTATTGGATTCAAGTCTGAAAACTGGCTAGGCCACTCCAGGATCTTGAAATGCTTCTTACAGAGACACTCCTAAGTTGCCCTAGCACGACCCACCTTCAATACTCTTACTGAAGTAAGGAGGTTGTTGGCAAAAATCTCAACATACATGACCATATCCATCCAGTGCAGTCATTCTGTCTCCTTTGCAGAAAATCACCCCTAAAGTGTGATGTTTTCCCCACCATGCTTCACGTGTGGCACAGTGTTCTTGACGTTGTACGAATCATTCTTCTTTCTCCAAACACGGCGAGTGGAGTTGATACCAAAAAGTTCTATTTTGATCTCATCTGACCACGTGACCTTCTAACATGCCTCCTCTGGATCATCCAGATGGTCATTGGCGAACTGTAAACAGTGCTGGACATGTGCTGGCATGAGCATGGGGCCTTGCGTGCCCTGCATGATTTTAATCCATGACAGCATAGTTTGTTACTAACTGTAATGTTTCAGACTGTGGTCCCAGCTTTCTTCAGGTCATTGACCAGATCCTCCCGTGTAGTTCTGTACTGTGTTATGATTTGGTAGCTGAGGAGAGCAGGCAAAAACGGCAATACACTAGAGAGGTTGGAATCTACTGGATTGCAGTACCCTGACTAACCACCACAACCAAAGGCAGCCGTGGAGCGTACCTACGTTGGTCCTAGACGCCTCGTCACAGCCTGAGAGGCCAACTACACCTAAAGATAGAAAGAGGAAAGCTATCTGCCCCAGAGCAGATCCCCAAAGAACATAGGAAGCCCCCAAACATGCAATGGCAGTTAGACAAGAGGAAATACAGACACAGACAGAAAATAGTATGAGAAACGTTGGGGCCCAATCTTCCCAGAAAGAAAAGGATAGGAAGGACACTTACTGCAATCCAAAAAACCCTAAAAAAATACCAACTCTACTAATTGCAAAAAAACACCTGAGATCACATGACCTCTACCACCTAAATTAGTTCTCTGGTGTAACAAAACTAAGCCGCAGCCACTGAAAAAACTGGAAAAGGCAAATGAACAAATAACAGTGGCTAAGATAAACTGAGAGGAGCACAAGCCCCCGGAGGGGACCTGGCTGACCTCCACAGAAGTGCAGGAAAAAATGCAAAAAGCAAGCACAAAAATAAAAGCAGAAAATATCTTATCTGTTAGCAGAAGATGCAGGCAAGACTCATCAAGCTTCCAAGTGAACCAGGAACCACAGTTGAGACAAGAACAATTGATCACCGGCAACCCTGATGGGAGGGAACCTCCCTTATATAAGACCAGTCTGTAACTCCTGATTGCCAATCTTCACAATCTTCATTGAATGGTTCAGTACTGTTTGTAACCACCAGAGGGAGCTTCTGCTCAGAATTCATTTCTAACACATTCACAACAGTACCCCCCCTTGAGGAGGGGTCACCGAACCCTCATTTGGGCAACCAGGTCGGTCAGGATGAGCTCTGTGATATGCACGGATCAGTCTCCTAGCCTGGATGTCCGAAGCAAACACCCAAGAATTGTCCTCCTGACCATAACCTCTCCACTTAACCAAATACTGGAGTTTCCGTCTAGAAAAACGAGAATCCAATATTTTCTCAACCACATACTCCAGATTGCCCTCAACCAAAACAGGGTCAGGAGGCGCAGCCATAGGAACCACTGGCTTGACAAACCTCTTCAATAAGGACTTGTGGAACACGTTATGGATCTTAAATGTCCCTGGAAGAAGTAAATGAAAGGAAACATGATTAAGAATCTCCATGATCTTATAAGGTCCAATGAACCTAGGCTTAAACTTAGGAGATGCAACTCTCATAGGGATATTTCTTGAGGACAACCAGACCAAGTCCCCCACTTTAAACCGAGGACCATCAGTCCTATGCCGGTTGGCAAACCGCTGGGCCTTCTCCTGAGAGAGGGACAACCTCTCCACTACCTGGTCCCAAATCTGCTGCATACGCTCCACAACAGAGTCAACACCCGGACAGACAGAAGCCTCCGTCTGTCCTGAAGAAAATCGAGGGTGAAACCCAAAATTGCAGGAAAATGGAGACATCAAAGTGGCAGAGCTAGCCCTATTATTAAGAGCAAACTCAGCCAAAGGCAAAAAAGAGACCCAGTCATCTTGATCAGCAGACACAAAGCATCTCAGATAAGTCTCCAATGTCTGGTTTGTTCTCTCAGCTTGTCCATTGGTCTGAGGATGAAAAGCCGAGGAGAAAGACAATTGAACACCAAGTTTAGAACAAAAAGTCCTCCAAAATCTGGAAACAAACTGGACTCCTCTGTCAGACACAATGTTCTCAGGAATGCCGTGTAACCGAACCACGTGCTGAAGGAACAAAGGCACCAATTCGGAGGAGGAAGGCAACTTAGGTAATGGCACAAGATGTATCATTTTGGAAAACCTATCACAAATCACCCAGATAACGGTCATTCTCTGAGAAACAGGGAGGTCGGAAATGAAATCCATAGAGATATGGTGTAATACTATTGTAGGAACTCGAGGATTCTGATAGCGTGGGGCAATGAACAATCAGAGACGGGTTTCTTTGAATGCAAATAATGTATTTGTGAAACAGCAAAACACCCAAAAACAATATTCAAACAACCGTAGTGACATGCAATGAGTCCATATATATATACACACACAAGTCCAGTTATATGAATCCGGATATATAAGTCCTTGAACCTCTATAGCGAGGGTGGTAAAGTTCTTACGACGGAGTCCTCACACAAATGTGACCACAAGGTAAGTCTGATGCACAGGTAACGTGGCTGGATTTACACACTGCTGGTGTGTGAAGAGTCAGATCCAGGTATGCAGAAAACACAGGGAGGTCCAGGAACAAGTTAATCTCAGTTGTGGCTTAATTCAGTGAAGTCCAACAACAAGTTCATATGTCAGTAAGGTTCCAGTAACAGTTCCAACAGCTCTCACCAGAGGTAATGCACGAAGGGTTAAACAGCAACAGTTCAGAAACACAGTTCTTATCAGATGGAGTGAACCAAGGGTTAAATTCCCAAGTCAACAGTTTAGTGATAACACAGTATGTGCAACTTACATATGCAGAGAATGTCCAGAGCCATGGGTAGAAACTGCTGTGGCTGAGAAACACCTGAAGATAAGGTTATGCACCTTCCTGGTAAATACACAAAAGATCTGTGAGGAACAAAGCAGCTGGGTTGCAGGGAAACGGAAGCAGAATATTCCAGCAGTGAAGCCAGCACCTGAGCCGGGTTTTAAACAAACGAACAGGAAGTAGGGCACAGAAACTGACATTACTCCCCCCCTAAAGACGGCCTCCGGACGGTCCTGGACCAGGCCTGTCCGGGTATCTCCGATGAAACTGAGCAATCTTCAGAGGCGCATTGATGTTACTTACTGGTTCCCAAGAATCATTTTCAGGAGAGTAACCTTGCCATCTAACTAGATACTGAAGCCGGTTTCTATGAAGTCTCGAATTAACAATATCCTGTACCACGAATTGTTCTTCGCCATCAACCAACACTGGTGGAGGGGGAGGTACGATACGTCCCTGAAACGTGTTAGGAGAGACTGGTTTTAATAAGGAAACATGAAATACTGGGTGTACCTTTAAAGTCCGTGGTAGCTTCAACCGACAGGCAACAGAGCTCACAATCCCAGTGATCTTGAATGGACCGATGAATTTCTGTCCCAGTTTCTGCGAAGGAACACCCAATTTTAGATTCTTGGTGGACAACCAAACTGAGTCTCCTACCTTATACATAGGTGCTGGTTTCCGGAATCTATCGGCCGACTTTTTGTAACGCTCCTGTGCTGTGGTCAGGGAGTCCTTCAAAACTTCAAGATTACGTTGCAACGCCGTCACTCTGTCTTCAACCGCTGGTACCGAAATCGTAACCGGAGACCTAGGCAAAATACTTGGATGATAACCCAGGTTGGCAAAAAAAGGCGTTACCTTCGTGGAACTGCTTTGGGAGTTGTTGTACGAAAATTCCGCTAGAGGAAGTAGCTTCAGCCAATCGTCCTGCAAATGACTGACGTAACAGCGTAGATATTGCTCCAAGGTTTGATTTGTCCGTTCGGTCTGCCCGTTGGTCTGAGGATGGTATGCAGAAGACAAGCAAACATTAATGTGGAGCGCAGAACAAAATCCTTTCCAAAATCTAGAGGTAAATTGTATTCCCCGGTCAGAAATGATGTCATCTGGTACCCCATGCAGCCGGAAAATGTTCTGGATAACTAGATCTACGGTCTCTGTAGCTGAGGGAAGACCAGCACACGGAATGAAATGAGCAGCTTTCGTTAAACGATCTACTACCACCAAAATAGTATTTTTACCACCAGAGGTGGGTAACTCCACAATAAAGTCCATCGAAATAGACCCCCAAGGGCGAGACGGTACAGGTAGCGGTTTAAGAAGACCAGTAGGTGAAACGCGAGGAACCTTGTACCGGGCACAAACTTCACAAGAGCGGACATAGTCATTCACATCCTTCAAGCAGGTAGGCCACCAAAAAAAACGAGTTAACAATTCCTGCGTCTTCTGTACCCCCCTATGACCAGCCAATTTAGAGTCGTGGACCAATTTGAGAACTCGAAGTCTTACAGCCTCTGGGACATAAATACATCGATCTCTAAGCCACACACCATTCCGAAGGACAAGATTCACATTGTCAGGTGGAGCTGCAAGAAATACGTCACCGTCATAGGCCAGCTTGATCTCCTGCCACAAGTCCCGGTTCCGGAGCACTCCAACGAAATTGGCCTCCGACAAGATGGTCTTCGACGGGGTCCCAGGCACGGAATCCACGGTATGGATTCGTGATAATGCGTCAGCTTTCCCATTACGTGAACCTGGGCGGTACGAAATAATAAAATTAAACTGGTTCAAGAACAAACTCCACCTAGCTTGTCGAGGAGAAAGACACCTGGCAGACTTAAGGAATTCCAAATTGCGATGATCCGTGAGTACTACTACCTGCTGAGTTGCCCCCTGCAAATGGTGTCTCCATTCCTTAAAGGCAGAAATAATTGCCAAAAGTTCCTTATCTGCCACATCATAGTTTAGTTCTGCAGAAGATAACCTACGAGAGAAGAAGGCACACGGGTGCAGCAAACCTTTGTCTCCGGTACGTTGTGAGAGGATAGCTCCCAATGCACAGTCAGACGCGTCCACCTCCACGATAAAAGGCTGTGCAGGATCCGGATGCATCAATATTGGAGCCGTGGTAAAACAACCCTTCAGGCGATCAAAGGCTTCCTGAGCTTGCGAAGACCATTCAAACTTCTTCCCCTTCTTGGTGAGGAGAGTGATGGGACGGACAATTTCTGAAAAATTTCGGATAAACCGTCTATAAAAGTTAGCAAAGCCAATGAATCGTTGTACCTCCTTAATGTTTCCTGGTACCGGCCAGTCCAAGATTGCCTGGATCTTGCTGGACTCCATATTCAATCCCTGAGGCGAGATAACATAGCCCAAAAATTGAATTTCAGAACAATGGAACTCACACTTTTCGAGTTTGATGTACAAATGATTATCTCTCAAACGTCTAAGTACGGTCTTGACATGTTCCTGATGTTCCTGTAAGGAGTCAGAAAAGATTAAGATGTCATCAAGGTAAATTACCACATATTGGTCCAATAAATCCCTGAAAATGTCGTTGGCTAAATGTTGAAAAGCAGCAGGAGCGTTACAGAGTCCGAATGGCATCACCAAATATTCAAAATGTCCATACCGGCATCTAAAAGCTGTCTTCCATTCGTCTCCGGGCCGTATACGGAGTAAATTATATGCCCCACGAAGATCTAATTTGGTAAATACTTTGGCCTGGCGAACTCTTTCCAACAATTCTGGAATTAGGGGCAACGGGTACCTGTTACGAATGGTTACCTTATTTAACTCCGGTAGTCAATGCAGGGTCTTAGAGTACCATCCTTCTTCTTTACAAAGAATATTGGAGCTCCCGCTGGTGAAGAAGATGGTCGGATAAACCCCTTGGCTAAATTCTCATCTATATACTCTCGTAAAGATTTTAATTCCGGAGCCGCCAACGGGTAAACATGGCCGAAAGGAATCGCTGCTCCAGGAAGCAATTCTATGGGGCAGTCATACGGTCTATGTGGGGGAAGTTGATCTGCCTTCCTTTTATCACAAATGTCTGAGAATTCCTGATAAATCAGAGGGAGAGTAGGTACCTGTATCACCTCTTCCAAGTTCTGGGTAACTGGAGCCGCCACAGTTGGACTGATGGTAGAACTGCACTTCGGGAGAAAGGTTATCTCCTTGGTTTCCCAATTGATGATTGGATTTTGTGACCGTAACCAGGGAATTCCTAAAATTACAGGAAAATGAGGAGAAGATATTAACATGAATGAAAGTGTTTCTTGATGGTCTGGTTCCATCTTACACTCCAGAGGCACTGTCTCCCGATCTACTGGTCCAGAAACTAATGGGGAACCATCCACCGTTTCCATAGTGATTGGTGAAGCTCTTAGTTGTGTCTTTATACCATGTTCCTCTGCAAAAGAAGAATCCATGAAATTCCCACCTGCTCCAGAGTCTATCATGGCAGAACTTGATATCCACTGTTCCTCCCACTGAATCTGTATAGGAAGAGAACAATGTGAATATTTCTCCCCTTGATCTTTAGGGGAAGTCGGCATCAGTATTGGGGGAAAAACCGCATCTAGATGTAGACTGGTTTCCGAAACTTCAGACTCAGCGTCTGTGTTATCATAATCCCCTACTACCGCCAACACCTTGTTGGGTCGCCTAGGACATTTAGGACAATTGATGAGGAAATGGTCCGATTGACCACAATAGAAACATAAGCGCTCACGGAGACGGTGTTCGCGGCGTTCATTATTCTCACGTCTCTGCAGTGAGTCCACCTGCATAGGCACCTCCTCAGCCTCTCGCGGGTTTTTGCCTGTGGTTTCCCTGGACGGAAGAGAGTAATTAGTAATGCGATTTACAGCGGCCCATTTTTCTTGTCTGCGTTCAGTTAAACGGATATCAATACGTACACAGTGCTGTATAAACAATTCAAACTCCTGTGGAGACTCTGAACGAGCTAGCTCATCCTTGATTGCATTTGACAAACCTTTTCTAAAGATTGGTAATAAAGCATTGTTTTCCCACTGGGTGTCCACCACTAACCTTTTAAATTCAGTAACATATTCTATGACTGACCGTTTCCCCTGGCGTAAGGAAAGCAAAGCAGATTCAGCGGTAGCACGGCGGTTGGGATCGTCGAACATTTGCGCCATGGCTGCCAGAAAATTGTCCAAATTATTTAGACGGGTATCATGACTTTCAACCATAGGATTTGCCCAAGCCAGTGCACGTGATGTCAATAACATAATAATACATAGAACCTTAGATCTATCAGACCGGTAGTAGGAGGCATGTACATCAAAAAATAATATACATTGATTAACAAACCCACGGAATTGACTTCGGTCACCATTAAAACGGAATGGAGGCAATTTGGGCATACTGGTGGATGAGGTAGGCTCAGTAGGTAAGGCCTCCAGGACTCCTAACCTAGAACGTAGATCTTGGAGAGCCTGACCAAACCCCTGTGCATTGTGGTTAACCCGAGACTCCAAGTCTCTAATCTGATTGTGTGCAGCCGCCACCTCCTGCTGCAAGGAGTTAACTATGGTGAACAATTTGTCTGCCCGTGTCTCCGTCATTGCCCCAGCAGAATCCTCTTTTTTAGGCTGGAATATCCTGTAATACTATTGTAGGAACTCGAGGATTCTGATAGCGTGGGGCAATGAACAATCAGAGACGGGTTTCTTTGAATGCAAATAATGTATTTGTGAAACAGCAAAACACCCAAAAACAATATTCAAACAACCCGTAGTGACATGCAATGAGTCCATATATATATACACACACAAGTCCAGTTATATGAATCCGGATATATAAGTCCTTGAACCTCTATAGCGAGGGTGGTAAAGTTCTTACGACGGAGTCCTCACACAAATGTGACCACAAGGTAAGTCTGATGCACAGGTAACGTGGCTGGATTTACACACTGCTGGTGTGTGAAGAGTCAGATCCAGGTATGCAGAAAACACAGGGAGGTCCAGGAACAAGTTAATCTCAGTTGTGGCTTAATTCAGTGAAGTCCAACAACAAGTTCATATGTCAGTAAGGTTCCAGTAACAGTTCCAACAGCTCTCACCAGAGGTAATGCACGAAGGGTTAAACAGCAACAGTTCAGAAACACAGTTCTTATCAGATGGAGTGAACCAAGGGTTAAATTCCCAAGTCAACAGTTTAGTGATAACACAGTATGTGCAACTTACATATGCAGAGAATGTCCAGAGCCATGGGTAGAAACTGCTGTGGCTGAGAAACACCTGAAGATAAGGTTATGCACCTTCCTGGTAAATACACAAAAGATCTGTGAGGAACAAAGCAGCTGGGTTGCAGGGAAACGGAAGCAGAATATTCCAGCAGTGAAGCCAGCACCTGAGCCGGGTTTTAAACAAACGAACAGGAAGTAGGGCACAGAAAACAGCAAACTCCATTTTAACAAAGGGCAAAATCATTGACAAAGTTACCTAGAAAACCCGGAATACTGACATATGGGTCCATGGTCTCTTGGGCACAGGCAATGGCATCAACAAACCACTAGAGCGAGAGCAAGGCTTGGAGCGAGAGCAAGTCCCGCAGGACTGCACAAATTCCCTGACGTCACGAGACAAAGTAGGCCACCAAAAGGACCGACTAACCAAGTCTCTGGTACCAAAAATTCCGGGATGACCGGCCAATGCGGAACAATGAATCTCAGACATCACACTCTTTTTCCACCGGTCTGGGACAAACAATTTCCCAATAGGGCAGCGCTCGGGTTTATCCTCCTGACACCCTTCCAGAGCCAGTCTCAAATTGGGCGAGATGGCGGAAAGAACTACACCCTCTTTCAAAATAACAGCAGGATCAGATAACTCAGGAGAGTCCGCAAGGAAACTCCTCGAGAGGGCATCCGCCTTAACATTCTTAGTGCCAGGAAGAAAGGAAACCACAAAATTAAAACATGTGAAAAACAAGGCCCACCTGGCCTGTCTAGGATTAAGTCGCTTGGCTGATTCCAGATAAACCAGATTCTTATGGTCCGTGAGGACCACCACCTGATGTTTGGCTCCCTCCAGCCAATGTCTCCACTCTTCAAAAGCCCACTTCATGGCCAATAACTCCCGATTACCCACGTCATAATTACGTTCAGTTGGAGAAAATTTTCGAGAGAAAAAGGCACAAGGGTTACTTTTAGAGGTCTCTGGATCTCTTTGGGCACCTGCCCCAATTTCAGAGGCATCAACCTCCACCTGAAATGGCAGAGAAACATCAGGCTGCCGTAGAACAGGAGCAGAAGTGAATCTCTGCTTAAGTTCCTGAAACGCAGAGACTGCCTCAGGAGGCCAGTTCACCACATCAGAACCCTTTTTGGTCAAATCAGTCAATGGTTTAACAATAACAGAGAAATTACCAATAAATTTACGATAAAAATTGGCAAAACCCAAGAATCTCTGAAGAGTCTTTAATGAAGTAGGTTGGACCCAATCACAGATGGCCTGAACCTTGACCGGGTCCATTTCAATAACAGATGGGGACAAAATGAATCCCAGAAATGAGATCCTCTGTACGCCAAAAAAACACTTTGATCCCTTCACATACAGAGCATTCTCTCTCAAAATCTGGAACACAGTCCGAACATGTTTCACATGAGAGTCCCAGTCATTGGAAAAAATCAAGATATCATCCAAATAAACAATCAGAAATTTATATACAAAATCCCTGAAAATGTCATTCATGAAGGACTGGAAGACGGAAGGAGCATTAGTGAGCCCAAAGGGCATCACTAGGTACTCAAAATGCCCCTCTGGGGTATTAAATGCCGTCTTCCATTCATCCCCGTGCTTAATGCGAATAAGGTTATACGCCCCCCTGAGGTCAAGCTTGGTAAACCAAGTAGCACTTTTCACCCTGGAAAACAGGTCAGAAATCAAGGGTAACGGATATTGATATTTCACAGTGATATTGTTCAAGAGACGATAATCAATACACGGCCTTAATGAACCATCCTTTTTGGTCACAAAGAAAAAACAAGCACCCAAGGGTGAAGAGGATGGTCTGATATGACCCTTCTCCAATGACTCCTTGATATAAGACCGCATAGCGTCATGTTCAGGTACAGACAAGTTAAAAAGGCGACCTTTAGGGAATTTACTACCAGGCACTAATTCAATAGCGCAGTCATAGCTCCTATGGGGGGGCAAGGATGCAGATTTACTTTTGCTAAACACATCAGAAAAATCAGTCAAAAAGTCAGGAACATCCTGAGCCTGTGGAGAGGCAGAAAAAACAGGAGTGCTGGCACCAACACATTGGCAGCCCCAACTGGTTACAGACACAGATTTCCAATCCAAAACAGGATTATGAGACTGTAACCAAGGGAAACCTAGTACAATAATGTCATGCAGATTATACAGCACCAAAAATTTGCAACTCTCCTGATGATCAGGTTCAACCCTCATTATCACCTGAGTAGAGAACTGGGGTTTATTCTCAGCCAAAGGGGTAGAATCAATCCCCAGTAGGGGAATAGACTTCCGTAGGGGTATCAAGGGAAACCCACAACGTTTAGCAAAATCAAAATCCATCAGGTTAATAGCTGCTCCCGAATCAACAAAAGCCTGAGCAGAAAATGTGGGCAGGGAACAAATCAGGGTAACAGTCAACAGAAATTTAGTCTGAACACTACCCAAGACAACCGAGCGTGCAAAACGTCTTCCCCGCTTAGGGCAGACTGAAATAGCATGAGAAGCGTCACCACAGTAGAAATATAACCCATTGCGCTGGTTCACAAGGCAACACTATTCCACGCATACCTCTACGCTCACGCAAACGTCTGTCAATTTGAATCGCTAATGACATAGAATCATTGAGACCAGAGGGAGCAGGGAAACCCACCATAACATCTTTTACATTCTCTGACAGACCCTTCCGAAAAAGGGCTGCCAAAGCATCATCATTCCATTTGGTCAGGACTGCCCACTTTCGGAATTTCTGACAGTATAACTCAGCGTCCTCAAGCCCCTGATTTAATGCCAACAAGGTTTTTTCAGCTTGATCAGTGACATTAGGTTCATCGTACAATAACCCCAGAGCCAAGAAAAAATGCATCAACATTACTCAAAACAGGGTCCCCAGGTGTCAGGGAAAAAGCCCAATCCTGAGGATCGCTGTGCAGGAGAGAGATGACAATTTGAACCTGCTGTGCTGCGTTCCCTGAGGACTTAGGTTTTAAGGCAAAAAACAACTTACAGTTATTTTTGAAATTCAGAAATTTAGCTCGATCCCCTAAAAACAAATCTGGCATGGGGATCCTAGGTTCCACAACCGGCAACCCTGCAAGATAGGTAACAATACTCCGAACTTCAGTGGCAAGCTGATCCACACGGCCAGACAACTGTGCAAACTCCATTGAGAGAAAAAAAAAATCCTCAGCACCCAGAGAAACAGAGGGGAAAAAATTGCAACAAACAGAAGAAAAAAAAAAAAAAATCTCTGACAACTCTGACAACTTTTTTTTTTCACACTATTTTTCCCTTCTGTGAGTACCATATAATTTTCAGTTTGGCCGGTGATACCGTTATGATTTGGTAGCTGAGGAGAGCAGGCAAAACGGCAATACACCAGAGAGGTTGGAAACTACTGGATTGCAGTACCCTGACTAACCACCACAACCAAAGGCAGCCGTGGAGCGTACCTACGTTGGTCCTAGACGCCTCGTCACAGCCTGAGAGGCCAACTACACCTAAAGATAGAAAGAGGAAAGCTATCTGCCCGGAGCAGATCCCCAAAGAACATAGGAAGCCCCCAAACATGCAATGGCGGTTAGACGAGAGGAAATACAGACACAGACAGAAAATAGTATGAGCAAACGCTGGGGCCCAATCTTCCCAGAAACAAAAGGATAGGAAGGACACTTACTGCAATCCAAAAAACCCTAAAAAAATACCAACTCTACTAATTGCAAAAACACCTGAGATCACACAACCTCTACCACCTAAATTAGTTCTCTGGTGTAACAAAACTAAGCCGCAGCCACTGAAAAAACTGGAAAAGGCAAATGAACAAATAACAGTGGCTAAGATAAACTGAGAGGAGCACAAGCCCCCGGAGGGGACCTGGCTGACCTCCACAGAAGTGCAGGAAAAAATGCAAAAAGCAAGCACAAAAATAAAAGCAGAAAATATCTTATCTGTTAGCAGAAGATGCAGGCAGGACTCAGCAAGCTTCCAAGTGAACCAGGAACCAAAGTTGAGACAAGAACAATTGATCACCGGCAACCCTGATGGGAGGGAACCTCCCTTATATAAGACCAGTCTGTAACTCTTGATTGCCAATCTTCACAATCTTCATTGAATGGTTCAGTACTGTTTGTAACCACCAGAGGGAGCTTCTGCTCAGAATTCATTTCTAACACATTCACAACAGTACTGATTCCTGACCTTTCTCGGAATCATCCTTACCATACAGGGCGAGACCTGGCGTTGGCCCCCAGAATGTGGAAAATTGACAGTCATCCTGTGTTTCTTAAATTTTCTAATATCAGTTGATGCGTTCTCACCAAGTTACTTGCCTATTGTCCTGTAGCCCATCCCAGACTTGTGCAGGTCTATAATTTTGTCCCTGGTGTCATTAGACAGCTTGTTGGTCTTGGCCATGGTGGAGAGGTCGTCGTGTGATTGATTGAGTGTGTGGACAGGTGTCTTTTATACAGGTAACAAATTCAAACAGATGCCATTAATACAGGTAATGAGTACAGAGTAGGAGGCATCTTAAAGAAAAACTAACAGGTCTGTGAGAGACAGAATTCTTGCTGGTTGGTGATTAAATACTTATTTCATGTGATAAAATGCAATTTAATTATGTAAAAATCATACAATGTAATTTTCTGTTTTTTTATTTTTAGATTCTGTCTCTCACAGGTGAAGTGTACCTAAGATAAAAATTACAGACCTCTCCATTCTTTGTAGGTGGGAAAACGTACAAAATCGGCAGTGTATCAAATACTTATTTTCCCAACTGTATATAAATGCAATAGGAGTAGGACTCAATTTAACATTCCCACCATATATATATATATTGTATAGCAAGGAATGCTAGTAAACTATTAATGTAGCCAGTGCATATTTAATAGGCAATGAATCTATAGCATCTCCAGTTACACGTGGGGCAGAAACAGAAAAACATACTACACCACCTATACTTATAGCAGCAGGTCTCTAGAATATTTGTATTGAAGGTCAGCTAAATGTCAGTATTTTTCTCCTATCATAATATAACAGAGGTTGATCATTTCAGAATGTGATACTTGATATACCTTATAATCATGTTATACTTATGTTTATTTAGTTCCAATCATCTCTCAGCAACTGTGTGCTTTATTGATCGATATTCCCAGTCACCCTGTAATAGACCAAATCGTCTGCTGTGCTCCATAATGGGAAGGAACAGGCCTATTAGTGCCCAGGTTATGGGAATCAATACGCCTGTAATCTTTTTGGTTCATCACTGTCACTTGTATCACAGCACTGCTATATCAGGCGTCAGCCAACTACATACAGCAAATGTCAAACCGCTTTATACTTAGCATCACCTATCACATTCAAGCAGAAGTCTATACAGACTGCTCATTTCACACAACGTCCCTGGTATATCTATTATCCAATGATCGCACAGGCTCGGGATTGTTTAAGTGATCAATATATGACAACTGGTCAATTGATTCGAGCATTTAGATAATTCTAAGAATTGTACTTAGGTTAATAGTCTGTCATTTCAACATGGCAATTGACTAGTTTTATAAAACGTGTCAAAATATTCAAAGTATCTCTTTCTGTATATAAAAAATTAGGAGCAGGTGTATCTATATCTATATATATATATATATATATTTATATATGTATTGCCACCACTAATTGAAGAACAATAAAATAACAATATAAGATAATCAGTTCAAAGTTGCTGTGCGTGTGACATATATATATATATATATATATATATATATATATATATACATATTCACACTCCTGCTCCTATTTAAGAATAACAAGATATTTTGACATTTTTTATAAGAATATTAATTTGAAATATATATATGTATTCACATGTACAGTATCCTAGAGTTAATAGTACCCTAATAGTTAATATATCCATAAAAAGTATATATATACACTGTTTTATAGCTGAACAGTATATATATATATATATATATATATATTTATATACATACTGTTTAGCTACATATATACAGTTAGGTCCATAAATATTTGGACAGAGACAACATTTATCTAATTTTGGTTCTAGACATTACCACAATGAATTTGAAACAAAACAAATCAGATGCAGTTGAAGTTCAGACTTTCAGCTTTCATTTGAGGGTATCCACATTAAAATTGGATGAAGGGTTTAGGAGTTTCAGCTCCTTAACATGTGCCACCCTGTTTTTAAAGGGACCAAAAGTAATTGGACAATTGACTCCAAGGCTATTTCATGGACAGGTGTGGGCAATCCCTTCATTATATCATTCTCAAATAAGCAGATAAAAGGGCTGGTGTTGATTTGAGGTGTGGTGTTTGCATTTGGAAGGTTTAGCTGTGAAGGAAACATGCGGTCAAAGGAGCTCTCCATGCAGGTGAAACAAGCTATCCTTAAGCTGCAAAAAACAGAAAAAACCCATCCGAGAAATTGCTACAACTTTAGGAGTGGCAAAATCTACAGTTTGGTACATTCTGAGAAAGAAAGAAAGCACTGGTGAACTCATCAATGCAAAAAGACCTGGGCGCCCACGGAAGACAACAGTGGTGGATGATCGCAGAATACTCTCCATGGTGAAGAGAAACCCCTTCACAACAGCCAACCAAGTGAACAACACTCTCCAGGAGGTAGGCGTATCAATATCCAAATCTACCATAAAGAGAAGACTGCATGAAATTAAATACAGAGGGTTCACTGCACGGTGCAAGCCACTCATAAGAATCAAGAATAAAAAGGCTAGGCTGGACTTTGCTAAAAAACATCTAAAAAAGCCAGCACAGTTCTGGAAGAACATTCTTTGGACAGATGAAACCAAGATCAACCTCTACTAGAATGATGGAAAGAGAAAAGTATGGCGAAGGCGTGGTACAGCTCATGATCCAAAGCATACCACATCATCTGTAAAACATGGCGGAAGCAGTGTGATGGCTTGGGCATGCATCGCTGCCAGTGGCACTGGGTCACTAGTGTTTATTGATGATGTGACACAGGACAGAAACAGCCGAATGAATTCTGAGGTATTCAGAGCCATACTGTGTGCTCAGATCCAGCCAAATGCAGCCAAACTGATTGGTCGTCGTTTCATACTACAGATGGACAATGACCCAAAACATAAAGCCAAAGCAACCCAGGAGTTTATTAAAGCAAAGAAGTGGAATATTCTTGAATGGCCAAGTCAGTCACCTGATCTCAACCCAATTGAACATGCATTTCACTTGTTAAAGACTAAACTTCAGACAGAAAGGCCCACAAACAAACAACAACTGAAAACCACCGCGGTGAAGGCCTGGCAGAGCATCAAAAAGAAGGAAACACAGTGTCTGGTGATGTCCATGAGTTCAAGACTTCAGGCAGTCATTGCTAACAAAGGGTTTTCAACCAAGTACTAGAAATGAACATTTTATTTACAATTATTTAATCTGTCCAATTACTTTTGGTCCCTTTAAAAACAGGGTGGCACATGTTAAGGAGCTGAAACTCCTAAACCCTTCATCCAATTTTAATGTGGATACCCTCAAATGAAAGCTGAAAGTCTGAACTTCAACTGCATCTGATTTGTTTTGTTTCAAATTCATTGTGGTAATGTCTAGAACCAAAATTAGATAAATGTTGTCTCTGTCCAAATATTTATGGACCTAACTGTAGCTAAACAGAATCCAGATACCCAGATAAGTGGTGGGTGAACAGTGTCCTGATACATTTTATGAAGGGCCCAGATACATAGCGCATATAGTGCCAAGTTAGTGACGCCCATTGTCCAAATAGGGTCCTACAGAGTTCTAATACATTCCAAGTTCACATATATTGACAGAATACTCAGATGAATACTCCCTAAATGCCTATTGTTGCAATTGCTGTTAGTGTCGGACCATCTATATATTGGCTCCATGCAAGTCAGTGGGAATTTTAACAATTGAATTAGGATGCCCAATGAGACAGAACCAAATGCCATCCAAGTCTGTGTGAATATACTAATGTCCAACTACAGAAACTGTAGATTTTTGTTTTATTGTTTATATTTATTTAATTAATGCAATTAGCTAAGTCACTTCTATATTAAAGAGTAGAATAAATATCTTCTGTCCAATCTATTCAGGGAAAAGGAACATTTCACTGTTAGACTGTTGCTAAAATACTGACGGTAAATGTCATTTGTAACCTTGATTGAAAAAAAAAATAGTAATTTTGTTTCCTCATGTGGCATCAAAAGCTCCTTGAGAATGATGTTTTCATCTCTTGTGAGTGGAGCATTTGACTTGCAGAGCAAAACTGTCGTTTATGAAAATTGATTGCATCAGACCACCAAAGATTACCCCAAATAACTGGTTGGAGGCTTCAGAGCCGATTGATTCGAATCACTTTAAAAGGCCAGTAGCATTTTCTGCTTTGGTGATTCCCAATTTTGCATGAAGCATATGATAAATAATCAGCTCAGCTGGCACTGTGCTGTTGCAAAGTTCCCAACTATTACTACACAGGTCTTGTCACCGAAATTCTCACTGTGGTTACCCAAGTGGAAGGATGAACGCTGGGAGAAATCCGCTCAGCCTCCTCATTTAGGGCTTAAATATTGTCTTATACTTATTGCATATAAGATGAAGTTGTCTGTATGTAAGTGCTTCTTTTAGTAGAAATGGTAGGGGGGCGAGAGCCTGGGGCCAGATATATGGAGGAAGAGGGTCGGGAAGGGAATCAAAGTTCTAGCGTCTCTGATTTTTACATTTCAATATTTCTATTCCATAAAAATATTACAAGTAAAATTTATATATTCAAAGAGCAATTTCCTTTTAATTTGCAAGATTGACAAAAAGGGATAATGGATAGATAGATACATGATAGATAGAAAAATAATAGACGTTTTTGTACCATGAATCTAAGCAATGGGGAAAAAAATTACTTAGTAATTAAAATAAATAACACACACACACACATATATATACATAAATTAGGTTTATATATTTTGATCTACCGTCATATTAAGTGTAATTTTTACCCAATATGACCCAAAGTAATAAAAAAAACTGGCTTGAAAAATTGAAAATTCTATCTATATTTCTAAATAAAAAAAAATCCATCTTAATTTTGGTCTAATATCTAGCACCAGTCATATAACAAATCCGTTTCTTTATTCTCAGTGGTATATGGCAGAAAATGAACATTTAAAAGAGCACCTAAGAGGTGTACCCAAAAGTCATCATCCTATGTAACATCTCCCATTTGCTCCATGTCAGGAACTCATTTAAGGCAAAACAACAGGTAGAAGCCCAATATCTGGCCTCGAGCCCCCAGAAGACCATCCCCTCCCTTTAATGGTAAGCAGCCTGTGCACAGACTTGTACAGGATAATTGTTGAAGGAAATGGGAGAGAAGATGAGAGACCAAATCAGAGAGAAACAATCTGAAATGCTCTTCTGTCTCAAATCACTGGTAGAATAGGCAGCAGAAGACTGCAGCTGCTGACGGACAGATCCTTATTTGTAAGTATTTAATGTTCCTTAGGAAGCACTTCTAAAAGAAATTGGTATGTAATGACAGCTCTCACTGGAAGACAGGCCGATTATAAAATGCACTAACTTATCTGGTATTCAATTGAAAAGTAAATGGATGCAAGTAAGGTGAGAGTTCACTACCAATTCAAATATTTTGCTTTAACAGGCTGTAGCACTCCTGCTTTAATTCAAGCAGAAACACAAGTATGAATAATCAAACTGGATGATGCTCGTCGCAAACCTTTGTGCCTTGCACCATTTCAAATGGTCATTGAAGCTTAATGGCAAAAAAATTTACATTATCTCTTTAATTTGTATTCTGTGCCTTCCTCCCGAGTGATGTGATTGTGATTTTTCTGAAGCCCCGCTGTATTATTTTGATGCTAATTCCACATAGTGCATATTCTGGGCCCAATTTCCTATGTGTATATACACTTGTATATATGTGTGTGTCTATTTAGCTATTTATATAAGTCTTTTGCCTTTATTTCATTGAAAAAAAAAAACTAGTTACGAAATAGGCTATCAAGCCCGTTCTTTGTTGCCACTCCTAATTAGAGTCAACAAGAGCTTTGCAAAAGTAACACAAATCCTCAAGAATCACGAGTACTGGATTAATGCCTGTCAATCACGGAACATCATTGCACTCTTGATGTCTTTTATAGCATGTCAGTCTTGTTCTTTCCCACCTCTTCGCTCCCCTTCATAGCCTTACCCTTTCAGCAATACAAACGCAAACCGCACAATTGTACAAAACACACAAAGACATAAAAAAAACACATGCACAAACAGCCAATGAAACACAGCCTTAACACACTGCTACATTTTATGTCAAAATGCCAACATATTATTGGGAAATAATGAAAAAAAAAAACTGGAAAAAGTAAAAAAAAAAATGACATGTTTGAATAAGGATTACAGCCCCAAAAAGATTACATTTTAGTTTTAACAACAGGAAATCCACTCTTAGCAGCAGATAATCATAAAGAGATGAATGGTTTATTGAGATACATGAGGTTGCAAGCCAAACACAACAACTATAAGGCCCCGAGGGTGTTGATTGCATGTAATATATGCACAAGCTAATTTATTATACTGTGACTAATTTCCATTTCTTGTGCTTAGAGTTGCTTTGCTAATTACAGGGATGTTTTCTTAAGTTTGGTAATTATGTTTTTTTGCTTTATACAGGCAACAGAGGAATGAGTGAGGGTGAATTTTGCTTGGCACTCAGAGGCAGATGCACCCAAGTGAGAAGAAATCTGTGTCAGACCCTAACAGGGACATCATATCTAATCAGAAGCTTCCAAATCTTTGATCAGTCCAACAGGCTGCAATGGGATGTATTTTTGTGAAATATTTGATATAACTCCATATAATTAGATTGGCTGCTTTAATTAGAGGAGGGAGAGACAGAGGGAAAAAAATGGAGTTTATTTCTAAATAGGAGCTGTGTCTTTTGCGGTGAGCTGTGATGGTTTGGCGGACTGATCCCAGGAGGTCTCCTATACAAGGCTCGCCTCCTGCTGAGAATACACACTTTTCTGTGTTTTAACATCCAAATCAGTCACCAAGGGTATTTTGAAATTCACAACACAACATTGTTACGGGGTCTTAAGGCATACAGTACAAACAGCTCTGGGAAAAATAACTGCATTTTTTTATATATATCTTCGCTCTTTAAAACATCATATAACAGATCACAAGGTGCTCAGAAGCATGGGAAGAGATTTCTTCAAGAGCAAGAATATTAATGAAGCACAACATGGAATAGTTGACTCTTTGTAAATGCATGTATCATACCAATCTGCATGGTGTCTGAGCACCCATTAATATAAACCTTTTTTTGTCGTATAGTACAGTGTATACATGTTGCTGAAAATGACCTTATTGTCCTGTGTACAGGGATCATGCACATTGATACTGAGGAGGCTCCAGTGATTAACAATCACCGATAGGATGCCTTTTAGTCTGATTTCTTACACCTCTAAATATATTTCATATACATTACAGACCAAAAGTTTGGACACACCTTCTCATTCAAAGATTTTTCTGTATTTTCATGACTATGAAAATTGTAGAATCACACTGAAGGCATCAAAACTTTGAATTATCACATGTGGAATTATACATTACACTTTACAAAAAAGTGTGAAAAACTGAAAATATGTCTTATATTCTAGGTTCTTCAAAGTAGCCACCTTTTGCTTTGATTACTGCTTTGCATGCAGAAAAGGTGAACGGATGGACTCTACATGCCTGGTTCCCACCGTGAAGCATGGAGGAGGTGGTGTGATGGTGTGGGGGTGCTTTCCTGGTGACACTGTTGGGGATTTATTCAAAATTGAAACGGTGAGCAGTCCAGCTCACCCCAAACCATCTTGATTGGGTTCAGGTCTGGAGACTGTGGAGGCCAGGTCATCTGGCGTAGCACCCCAACACTCTCCTTCTTGGTCAAATAGCCCTTACACAGCCTGGAGGTGTGTTTGGGGTCATTGTCCTGTTGAAAAATAAATGATGGTCCAACTAAACGCAAACCGGATGGAATAGCATGCTGCTGCAAGATGCTGTGGTAGCCATGCTGGTTCAGTATGCCTTCAATTTTGAATAAATCCCCAACAGTGTCACCAGCAAAGCATATCCACACCATCACACCTCCTCCTCCATGCTTATCGGTGGGAACCAGGCATGTAGAGTCCATCCATTCACCTTTTCTGCGTGCAAAGCAGTAATCAAAGCAAAAGGTGGCTACTTTGAAGAACCTAGAATATAAGACATATTTTCAGTTGTTCACACTTTTTTGTTAAGTGTAATGTATAATTCCACATGTGTTAATTCATAGTTTTGATGCCTTCAGTGTGATTCTACAATTTTCATAGTCATGAAAATACAGAAAAATCATTGAATGAGAAGGTGTGTCCAAACTTTTGGTCTGTACTGTATATATCTCATCTTGTGACTAGAGTTGAGCGATACTTTCCGATATGCTAAAGTATCGGAATCGGAATGGTATCGCCGATATCACTAAAATATCGGCGATACCCGATACCGATACCGGAAGTCCCATGTAAGTCTATGGGAACAAAATATCGCAACTAAAAAAACCCCATTCTTTCCTTGTAAACACTAAATATACACACATAGAATACATATATATATATATATACATGTCATTGTGACATATATATATACATATATGTATAGTTTATACACTTCTACATAGTAAAATATCCTTTGATTCAATTGCCGGGTAAAGCCGGCTTCAGTGAAAAGACAGAAGCACCCGACATGAAATGACACTTGGTGTACATAGGGTTAAACATTTCTTTTCATGTCCTTTGCTATCTAATTTGCACAAACAATTAAATCAGACTATGTGTGCAAAATTTCACACCTCTAGGGGTTAATTAAAGGTGTAAATTCGTTGTAAAAAAAACGGACTTTTTTGCTACGAATTTACACCTTTAATTAACCCCTAGAGGTGTGAAATTTTGCACACATAGTCTGATTTAATTGTTTGTGCAAATTAGATAGCAAAGGACATGAAAAAACATGGTTAACCCTATGTACACCAAGTGTCATTTCATGTCGGGTTCTGCATTTTCACAAAAGCCGGCAATTGAATTAGCGGCTATTATACTATGTAGAAGTGTATGAACTACAAATATAAATATATATATATATGTGTCACAAATTCAATGACATGTATATATATATATGAGGTGTAAAATTGCTGAAAAAAAATGCGTGGGCTCCCGCCCTATTTTCGCAACCAGACAGACAAAGCCAGTGAGTGGGGGCAGATAATAATAGCCCAGAGAGGGACCATTATTTTTGCCCCCCCCGGCTACTAACATCTGCCCCCAGACACCCCAGGAAAGACAAATCTATAATTAGATTCGCCCTTTCTGGCACTTTGCCCGTCTATTCCCATTGCCCTGTAGCGGTGGCGAATGGGTTAATATGGGGTTAAAGCCACCTTGCTATTGAAAGGTGACCTTAAGCCAGGTTAATAATTGAGAGCTGTCAATTAGACAACTATCAATTATTAATCCTATTGCATGAAATAAAAATAAAACACACACACTTTAATTAAAAATCATTTTAATGAAATAAAGACACATGTTTTTGACCATCTTTTATTTTACTGCAAAAACCATTTCCTGTAATAAAAATAAAATAAAAAAGCAAAATTATTCTTACCTATCCCATGCACAGTCAGGTCCCACGGTGTAATCCTTCAGAAAGGGTTAATGTTTACTGCAGGGACCGCAGCTAATGCTGCAGCCTCACAGTAAACCCCAAATGAATGAGTTCCTCTCCTGCCTGACAGGAGAGTAAAGGCTGGGTGTCACATAACGATACACCAGCGATCCCGACAACGATATGCACTTGTCAGGATCGCTGGTGTATCGCTACATGATCGCTGCTGAGCTGCCAAACAGGCAGCTCAGGCAGCGATCTGGGACAGCGACACTGCGGGTAACATCGCTTAAGGGCCCGTCTCACATAGCGATATCGCTACCGAGATCGCTGCTGAGTCACTAGTTTTGTGACGCAGCAGCGAGCTCACCAGCGATATCGCTGTGTGTGACATTCAGCGACGATCAGCCCCCCTGCCGGGTATCGCTGATCGTCGCAGAAATGTCAGGACCTTTTTTTGATCGCTGGTTTCCCTCTGACAGGCACGCATCGCTGCGTGTGACAGGCGGGAAACCAGCGATCAAAGGTCCTGACATTTCAGCGACGATCAGCGATACCCGGCAGGGGGGCTGATCGTCGCTGAATGTCACACACAGCGATATCGCTGGTGAGCTCGCTGCTGCGTCACAAAACTAGTGACTCAGCAGCGATCTCGGTAGCGATATCGCTATGTGAGACGGGCCCTTAAGTGGAAAGCTTAATTGATTGCTTTCCACTTTCACTTCAGGTCAGCCAGGGACACAATCAGTGACGTCAGAGGGAACTGATTAACAAAAATAGGGGTTCCCTTCGAAAAAAAAATGGCGTGGGGTCCCCCCTATTTTTGTTAACCAGCCAGATGAAGCAGACCGCTGAGGCCTGGATTTTCAGGCTGTTAAGGAGCCAAGATCCATGGACCTTGCCAGCCTGATAATACCAGGCCACAGCAGTCTGCATATCTTGGCTGATTAACAAAAATAGGGGATCCCCTCGAAAAAAATTGGCGTGGGGTCCCCCCTATTTTTGTTAACCAGCCAGATGAAGCAGACCGCTGAGGCCTGGATTTTCAGGCTGTTAAGGAGCCAAGATCCATGGACCTTGCCAGCCTGATAATACCAGGCCACAGCAGTCTGCATATCTTGGCTGATTAACAAAAATAGGGGATCCCCTTGAAAAAAATTGGCGTGGGGTCCCCCCTATTTTTGTTAACCAGCCAGATGAAGCAGACCGCTGAGGCCTGGATTTTCAGGCTGTTAAGGAGCCAAGATCCATGGACCTTGCCAGCCTGATAATACCAGGCCACAGCAGTCTGCATATCTTGGCTGATTAACAAAAATAGGGGATCCCTCGAAAAAAATTAGCGTGGGGTCCCCCCTATTTTTGTTAACCAGCCAGATGAAGCAGACCGCTGAGGCCTGGTTTTTCAGGCTGGTAAGGATCCAATATCCATGGACCTTGCAAGCCTGATAATACCAGGCCACAGCAGTCTGCTTAGCTTGGCTGATTAACAAAAATAGGGGATCCCCTCGAAAAAAAAACGGCGTGGGGATCCCCCCTATTTTTGTTAACCAGCCAAGTAAAATGCAGACTGCTGCGGCCTGGTATTAAAAGACTGTCAAGGCCCATGGATTTTGGCCCTCAACAGCCTGATAATACCAGGCTACAGCAGCCCCACATTTGGCGCATCAAAAGATGTGCCAATTGTGGCACTTTACCTGGCTCTTCCCACTGCCCTGTAGCGGTGGCAAGTGGGGTAATAAGGGGTTAATGTCACCGTTGATTGCACGGTGACAATAAGCCCGGTTAATAATGGAGAGGTGTCAATAAGACACCGATCCATTATTAATCCCAAAGTTATTAAATGTTTAAAAAAAAGACAAAGCAAGAAAAAAGTCTTTTAATGAAATAAAAGAGACAACACAGTTTTCATTTATTTTATTACTCTCTCATTCCTGTGACGCCATCGATCTCCTGTAAAAAAAGAAAAAAAACAAACCAACAGTATACCACCTGTCCGACGCAGTCCATAGTAACGAGTGTCCCACGACGATCCAACTCTGCTACATCGCAATGACAGGCAGAGCCTGTCATTGCAACGCAGCACAGCTGATTACCTGCTTCCCCGGCGGTGACGTCATCGGACTGACTGCTTTACGGCCGGGATTACCCAGCAGTCACTGCAGTTATCGCGAGAAACTGCATGTGACCGCCGGGGAGAAGAGGATGGCGGCCATGAAGCAGTCCAGGACGTGACCGCCGGAGATCTTCTGCCAGGTAAGTGCCGCTGACTCCTGACAGACCGACAGACGGACACTGACAGTGACAGTGACATCCCGATTCCGGTATCCGATAAGACGAAAATATCGGAACTCGGAATCGGAATTCCGATACAGCTAATATCGGCCGATACCCGATATTTGCAGTATCGGAATGCTCAACACTACTTGT
>JARQOD010000005.1:481617566-481692217 GCA_033576555.1 Oophaga sylvatica
TGGGCCCGTATGACCATGGACGGGATAGTACGTCTCGTGCGATCGGACGCGCTCCCGGGGGGAGCGCAGCCGATCGCGGCCGGGTGTCAGCTGATTATCACAGCTGACACCCATGACTGTGTGTCAGGAGCGGTCACGGACCGCTCCCGGCACATTAACCCCTTGCACACCGCGATCAAACATGATCGCGGTGTACTGGGGGCACAGGGGAGGATCGCGCAGGGTGGGGGCTCCCTGCGCGCCCCCCTGAGACCCTCAGAGCAGCGCGATGTGATCGCACTGTTCTGAGGGCTTCCTCCCTCCCAGGACCCGGATCCAAGATGGCGCCGGGGTCCTGGAGGGAGGCGGCTTCCTCAGTGCCTGCTGAGAGCAGGCGCTGAGGAAGCGTCCTGCACTGCCTGAGAGATCGCTGGTGTGACAGAGTGCTGTGCACACTGTCACACCAGCGATCTGACAAAATACAGTGATGTCCCACCCTGGGACAAAGTAAAAAAGTTAAAAAAATAAAAATAAACATGTTTAAAAAAAAAATCCAAAATAAATAATAAAAAAAAAAAAATATTCCCCAATAAATTCACTTCTTCCTGTAAATAAAATAAACAAAGCAATAAAAGTACACATATTTGGTATCGCCGCGTCCGTAACGACCCCCCCTATAAAATTGTCCCACAAGTTAACCCCTTTAGTGAACCCCTTAAAAAAAAAAAAAAAAAACGAAGCAAAAAATCAATGCTTTATCATCATACCGCCGAACAAAAAGTGGAATAACACGCGATCAAAAAGACCGATATAAAAAAACATGGTACCGCTGAAAACGTCATCTTGTCCCGCAAAAAACGAGCCATCATACAGCATCATCAGCGAAAAAATAAAAAAGTTATAGCTCGCAGAATAAAGCGATGCAAAAATAATTATTTTTTATATAAAATTGTTTTTATTCTATAAAAGCGCCAAAACATGAAAAAATGATATAAATGAGGTATCGCCATAATCGTACTGACCCGAAGAATAAAACTGCTTTATCAATTTTACCACACGCGGAACGGTATAAACGCCTCCCCCAAAAGAAATTCATGAATTGCTGATTTTTGTTCATTCTAACCTCCCAAAAATCGAAATAAAAAGCGATCAAAAAACGTCACGTGCTCACAAATGGTACCAATAAAAACGTCAACTCGTCCCGCAAAAAATAAGACCTCACATGACTCTGTGGGCCAAAATATGCAAAAATTATAGCTCTCAAAATGTGATGATGCAAAAACTATTTTTGCAATAAAAAGCGTCTTTTAGCATGACAGCTGCCAATCATAAAAACCCGCTATAAATAGTAAATCAAACCCCCCTTTATCACACCCTTAGTAAGGGAAAAATAATAAAATTAAAAAAAAGTATTTATTTCCATTTTCCCATTAGGGTTAGGGTTAGGGTTGCGGCTAAAGTTAGGGTTAGGGTTGGCGCTAAAGTTAGGATTAGGGTTAGGGTTGGGATTAGGGGTGTGTTAGGGTTAGGTTTGTGGTTAGGGTTGGGACTAGGGTTAGGGGTGTGTTGGGGTTAGGGTTGGAGTTAGAATTGGGGGGTTTCCGCTGTTTAGGCACATCAGGGGCTCTCCAAATGTGACATGGCGTCTGATCTCAATTCCAGCCAATTCTGCGTTGAAAAAGTCAAACGGTGCTCCTTCACTTCTCAACTCTGCCATGCGTCCAAACAGTAGTTTATCCCCACATATGGGGTATCAGCGTACTCTGGACCCCAAGAGTTATTGTGCAATTTGTCCTATTTCTTCTGTTACCCTTGGGAAAATAAAAAACTGGGGGAGAAAATATCATTTTTGTACAAAAAAAATTATTTTTTTGTTTTTACGGCTGTACATTATAAACTTCTGTGAAGCACTTGGGGCTTCATAGTGCTCACCACACATCTAGATAAGTTCCTTGTGGGGTCTATTTTCCAAAATGGGGTCACTTGTTGGGGATTTCCACTGTTTAGGCGCATCAGGGGCTCTCCAAATGCGACATGACGCCCCCAGACCATTCCATCAAACTCTGCAATCCAAAACGTCACTACTTCCCTTCCGAGCCCTGACGTGCGCCCATACAGTAGTTTTCTCCCACATATTGGGTATCAGCGTACTCAGGACAAATTGGACAACAACTTTTGGGGTCCAATTTCTCCTGTTACCCTTGTGAAAATAAAATATTGGGGGCGAAAAAATCATTTTTTGCAAAAAAAAAAAGGATTTTTTATTTTTACGGCTGTGCGTTATAAACTTCTGTGAAGCACTTCGGGGTTCAAAGTGCTCACCACACATCTAGACAAGTTCCTTGTGGGGTCTATTTTCCAAAATGTCGTCACTTGTGGGGGGTTTCCACTGTTTAGGCGCATCAGGGGCTCTCCAAATGCGACATGACGCCCCCAGACCATTCCATCAAACTCTGCAATCCAAAACGTCACTACTTCCCTTCCGAGCCCTGACGTGCGCCCATACAGTAGTTTTCTCCCACATATTGGGTATCAGCGTACTCAGGACAAATTGGACAACAACTTTTGGGGTCCAATTTCTCCTGTTACCCTTGTGAAAATAAAATATTGGGGGCGAAAAAATCATTTTTGTAAAAAAAAAAAGGATTTTTTATTTTTACGGCTGTACGTTATAAACTTCTGTGAAGCACTTCGGGGTTCAAAGTGCTCACCACACATCTAGATAAGTTCCTTGTGGGGTCTATTTGCCAAAATGGGGTCACTTGTGGGGGGTTTCCACTGTATAGGTGCATCAGGGGCTCTCCAAATGTGACATGACGCCCCCAGACCATTCCATCAAAGTCTGCAATCCAAAACGTCACTACTTCCCTTCCGAGCCCTGACGTGCGCCCATACAGTAGTTTTCTCCCACATATTGGGTATCAGCGTACTCAGGACAAATTGGACAACAACTTTTGGGTTCCAATTTCTTCTGTTACCCTTGTGAAAATAAAATATTAGGGGCGAAAAAATCATTTTTGTAAAAAAAAAAGGATTTTTTATTTTACGGCTGTACGTTATAAACTTTAGTGAAACACCTGGGGGTTAAAAGTTCTCACCACACATCTAGATAAGTTCCTTGAGGGGTCTAGTTTCCAAAATGGTGTCATTTATGGGGGTTTCCACTGTTTAGGCAGATCAGGAGCTCTCCAAACACGACATGGCGTCCAGCCAATTCTGCGTTGAAAAAGTCAGACGGCGCTCCTTCCCTTCCAAACTCTGTCATGCACCCAAACAGTGGTTTACCCCCACATATGGGGTATCAGCGCACTCAGGACAAATTGCACAATAACTTTTGGAGTCTTGTTACCCTTGGAAAAATAAAAATTGGGGTGAAAAGATCATTTTTGTGGAAAAAATATGATTTTTAAATTTTACGGCTCTACATTATAAACTTGTGTGAAGCACTTGGGGGTTCAAATTGCTCACCAAAGATCTAGAAAAGTTCCTTAGGGGGTCTAGTTTCCCAAATGGGGTCATTTGTGGGGGGTTTCCACTGTTTAGGCACATCAGGGGCTCTCCAAATGCAACATGGCATCCAATCTCAATTCCAGCCAATTTTGGTTGGAAAAAGTCAAATGGTGCGCCCAAACAGTGGTTCCCCCCCCACATATGGGGTATCAGCGTACTCAGGACAAATTGGACAACAACTTACGTGGTCCAATTTCTCCTGTTACCCTTGGGAAAATAAAAAATTAGTGACTAAAAGATAATTTTTGTGGGAAAAAAATAGGATTTTTTATTTTCATGCCCGGGCATTATAAACTTGTGTGAAGCACTTGGGGGTTCAAAGTGCTCACCAAAGATCTAGATAAGTTCCTTAGGGGGTCTAGTTTCCAAAATGGGGTCACTTGTGGGGGGTTTCCGCTATTTAGGCTCATCTGGGGCACTGCAAACGGAACATGGCATCCAATCTCAATTCCAGCCAATTTTGGTTGGAAAAAGTCAAATGGTGCGCCCAAACAGTGGTTCCCCCCCCACATATGGGGTATCAGCGTACTCAGGACAAATTGGACAACAACTTTTGGGGTCCAATTTCCTTGGGAAAATTCAAAAATTTGGGACTAAAAAATCATTTTTGTGGAAAATTGTTTTTTTTTTTTTTTCCACACCCAAGCATTATAAGCTTTTGTGAAACACTTGGGGGTTTAAAGTGCTCACAACAGATCTAGATAAGTACCTTAGGGGGTCTAGTTTCCAAAAATGGTGTCACTTGTGGGGGTTTCCACTGTTTAGGCGCATCAGGGGCTCTCCAAACACGACATGGCGTCCAATCTCAATTCCAGCCAATTTTAGTTTGAAAAAGTCAAACGGCGCGCCTTCCCTTACGAGCTCTGCCGTGTGCCCAAACAGTGGTTTTCCCCCACATATTGGGTATTGGCGTACTCAGGAGAAATTGCATAACAACCTTATCTGTCCATTTTCTCCTTTTACCCTTGTCAAAATAAAAAAAAAGTTTGTAAAAGATCATTTTTGTGGCTAAAAAGTTAAATATTCATTTTTTCCTTCCACGTTGCTTTAGTTCCTGTGAAGCACCTGAAGGGTTAATAATCTTCTTGAATGTGGTTTTGAGTACCTTGAGGGGTGCAGTTTTTAGAATGGTGTCACTTTTGGGTATTTTCTGCCATATAGACCCCTCAAAGTGACTTCAAATGTGAGGTGGTCCCTAAAAAAAATGGCTTTGTAAATTTTGTTGTAAAAATGAGAAATCGCTGGTCAACTTTTAACCCTTATAACTTCCTAACAAAAAAAAATTTTGGTTCCAAAATTGTGCTGATGTAAAGTAGACATGTGGGAAATGTTATTTCTTAACTATTTTATGTGACATATTTCTCTGTTTTAAGGGAATAAAAATTCAAAGTTTGAAAATTGCAAAATTTTAAAAATTTTCGCCATATTTGCGTTTTTTTCAAAAATAAACGCAAGTTATATCGAAGAAATTTTACGTCTAACGTGAAGTACAATATGTCACGAGAAAACATCTCAGAATCGCGAAGATCCGTTGAAGCGTTCCAGAGTAATAACCTCATAAAGAGACAGTGGTCAGAATTGTAAAAATTGGCCCGGTCATTAACGTGCAAACCACCCTTGGGGGTGAAGGGGTTAATTTTGACCATTTCTCATTTTTAGAAAAAAAATACAAAATTTATTACTTGGAAATTCAGAGACATGTTGTCAGTAGTTTATAGAATAAAAGAACAATTTACATTTTACTTAAAAATATACCTCTAAAGAGAAAAATAAGAAAAACTGAAAATTTTGCAGTGGTCTCTTAATTTTTGCTAGAGCTGTATATATGTATGCACACACATATATACACACACATAAATATATTGTGAGGCAGTGACCATTGTCGCAGGTAGGGGTCACTGTGTGTTCTTCCCAGGATGTGCACGGAGGCGTATAAAGGCCATAGGAGTGAATGGCAGTCAAGGGCGTAGCTGTGACTGCAATGCAGTCTAAAAATAAGTGCTAGCCTTGGACATGCTTGTGTCCAAGGCAGATGTAGGGAAAACCTGCTCTGGGATGTTGTGTTGTGAAACAGACTGCAGGATGGTAGTCATGCAGTCCATTTCATTCCAGGTGTGTCAGGTCTAATGTCAGTGTCAGTCTGGTATGTGTTACTGTGCAGAGCAGTGGGCTTTGCAGAGCTATACCTGTGTGAGGCAACACAGGCCAGCGGAGCCAGCAGCCAGAGCAGCTGAATAGCCTGGCACCCATAGTGTACACAGCGGTGCTGTTGTCCACAGTAACTGGTCAGAGGAGGACTGGCGTGTGTAATGACTGCAAACAGGAGGATATGTTTCCCGGCTGAAAACTGGAGGACCGGTGCTGTCATTCACAGTAACTGATCAAAGTTGGACTGGCGTGTGTAACGCCTGCAAACAGGATGATATCATGGACTATATACGGCTTACGGCTGTGAGTATGAGTAAAGAGACTTTAACACGGCTTTGCAGTCGCCCACGGATACTGGACAAAGGGAGGTCCAGTATGACTGTGTAAACGGAAAGATGCCGTATAGTATGTAGTGCGGTGAAGTGGACACAGATGCTATGCACTAATGTTACACTTGTGTGAATTGTACTTTAATTCTGTGAAGAAACACATTAAAGAGACTTTGTGTTTTGAACTTTGTGGGTCACTGTCTCATCACTGCACAAGTGTGCTACTGCGGCACTACATATGGCTGGAGAATACGGAGGAGCAGAGTGACTTTGGTTCATGGGTCCTTTGTTGCCGGGGACAACCCAAAGGATGGAAATTGGAGGTGATGGGTATCCATGTGGAAATCTGGGAGTACCCGAACTCACAGGTTTTTTTTCTTCATCATGTGGGGACATTAAACATGTGGTGGGAGTGGTGAAGACCCTGCCATATGGGGCTGTGTTGGGAAGAGACTTGCCCCTGTTCTGGTCCCTGTGATGGACCAGGGTCAACCCTCTCAAGGTAAAGGTTGTGCTGGGAATAGAACACGAAGATGTTGAGATACCTGCCATAGGGGTCGCCAACCTAGGGACAGAGTGTAAGCCTGATAGGTTCTCCCTAGAGGTATTGGCAGGGGAGGATGAAAATGTTGTTTTGGGCGCAGAACCCGAAGATGTCGAGTCAGAAATATCTGCCACAGGGGTTGCCAACGTAGGGACAGAGTGTAACCCCAATAGGCTACCCCATGAGGTTGTCGCAGTAGAGGTCGTGGAGACCACACTGAACCCCGAGCTGGAAATGTCCCCTGGTAATTTTGGGACAGTTCAGTTCCAGGGTCCCACGCAGAGAAGCAGGTGTAAAAACTGCAGGGTTAACAAGAACGCCGGGACGAACCGGGAGTGTGTGGTCGTGTAGGCGACTGGGGACGTACGCACAAGGAACCCTCTGACACCAGCCAAGGATGTGGTTGGGGTCAGGGTAAAATAGGTAAGAGATAGCAATAACACCAACCATCACACATATGTAAATGTACCAAATCACAAAAAAAATTATTCTACTACCTGTGACATCTGAACACATATGTGTGGACACCAGGACAATGTATGAAACACTGCAACAGCTAAGCATAGAAAAAAGAGAAGAAAAAAGCAGTGGAAATTCATATAAAATAACCTTTATTCATTAAAATTAAAACAACAAACAGAAACAAGTGTATGGTGAACAAGAAAGTCGATGGCCACAATGGTGCCAGCACAGAAAACGCAAATCAAGGGACAGGGGTCCGTCTACCCACCAATAAGTCGCATTACATAAACGCTGTCATAGTCAGAGGATAATCACAGACATATCTTAATGCTCAGTAGCCCAATACTCATATCCTATGACCAAACATTGCTGAAATATACCTGTATTGGTGAAATGGAAGCGGACCACCAGCCCACCCCAAAATAGATGGAGCGAAAGCTAGACAGCAGCGTCGGGAGGCTTTGGTTCGGGTGCGACGTAATACGAACGTATGCTCGGATTTGCCAGGGTGGACTGTGGCGTTTCAGAGTGACATAGTCACTGAGGTACAGGTAAAGGTACAGAGGAAACGGTACCAGGGGCACGAAGGCAGGTACTTAGGTCATGGGATGAGCTGCGGGGTTAGTGAACCCAAAATAAACAAGGTCGAGACCACCCAAAACCGGCTCAAATCTACGGTTAAACATGAAAGTGGGCGTGTAGTCTGCAATGGAGAATGGGGAGGTGGATGGTCCCGTCATGAAGTATGGAGGAGAAACACAAAAGGGAGGGATGCATGTGCTGATTGATGGTTCCAGTGCCTACTTTGGTTTCTTAGTGCAATGTCAGTTGGGGATGTCACAGGGTCATGCAGATGCCCTGTCTCGTGTCCATATGGGGTGACAAGTATTCAACCCCACAGGTATGAACGGGGGGGATTTGTGAGGCAGTGACCATTGTCACAGGTAGGGGTCACTGTGTGTTCTTCCCAGGATGTGCATGGAGGCGTATGAAGGCCATAGGAGTGCATGGCAGTCACAGGTGTAGCTGTGACTGCAATGCAGACTAAAAATAATAAAAATAAGTGCTAGCCTTGGATATGCTAGTGTCCAAGGCAGATGTAGGGAAAACCTGCTCTAGGATGTTGTGTTGTGAAACAGACTGCAGGATGGTAGTCATGCAGTCCATTTCATTCCAGGTGTGTCAGGTCTAATGTCAGTGTCAGTCTGGTGTGTGTTACTGTGCAGAGCAGTGGGCTTTGCAGAGCTATACCTGTGTGAGGCAACACAGGCCAGCAGAGCCAGAACCCAGGGCAGCTGAATAGCCTGGCACACACAGCGTAAACAGCGGTGCTGTCATCCACAGTAACTGGTCAGAGGACTGGCATGTGTAATGACTGCAAACAGGAGTATATGGTTACTGGCTGCAGTCCGTAGGTGCTAATGTCCACGGTAACTGGCCAAAGGTGGACTGGCGTGTGTAATGACTGCAGACAGGAGCATATGGTTCCTGGCTGTGATCCGGAGAATCAGTGCCGTCATCCACGGTAACTGGTGAGAGGTGGACTGGCGTGTTTAATGACTGCAAACAGGAGGATATGGTTCCCAGCTGCGATCCGGAGGACCGGTGCCTTCATCCATGGTAACTGGTCAAAGGTGGACTGGCGTGTGTAACGACTGCAAATAGGAGGATATCATGGACTGTGTACAGCTGTGAGTGTGAGTAAAGAGACTTTAACACGGCGCTGCAGTCGCCCTCAGATACTGGACAAAGGGAGGGCCAGCGTGTTTAGTGACTGTGTAAACGGAAAGATGCTGTGTAGTATGTAGTGCTGTAGTGCTGTGAAGTGGACACTGACACTATGCACTAATGTTATATGCATTTGATGAACTGGACTTTAATGCTGTGAAGAAACACATTGACTGTGTTTTGAACTTTGTGGGTCATTGCCTCATCACTGCGCAAGTGTGCTACCACGGCACTACAATATACACACGCACATATAAATAAACACACACATATATACATACAAATATATACATATACTTGTATATGCACACACATATACAGTATATACACACACACATATATACATACACAAACATATACAGTATACATACACACATATATGACAAAGGAGGAGAATAGAGGAGTATGTAGGTATAAAATACATACTCCTCTATTCTCCTCCTTTGTCATTTGATATGGAGTTGGTTATTTCCCAGGTTTTGAGACTTTTTTGCACTATTTAGGGCAATTTCCTATTTATTAAAATGTTACCTGGTATTGTTCTCATATACACATATATATGTATATATACACATACACGTGTATGCATGTTCTGTGCATATATGAATTTTAAATTTTTATGTATATATACTGTATATATGTAGGTGTGTGTATGTAGTGTATGTGTATATGATAGACTGTAAATTAGCAGTATATACATCCTTTTAAGAAGTAATATTCACTTAATACAGCCTTGCTTCAATCCATCTAGAGCACACAGTCACACAGTGAGCATTAACCTGGTTTGCTTGCCAAGACAGTGCAAAGAAAAACCTTCACATAATCATTTCCAAACATTAAAATGACTCCATTGTCATTATAGCTGAGAGATTGAATTCGCCTCATCAAAGCGGAGTATGACAGGTGACTCAATAGGATGGTGCCAAGCGGAGAGGCAAGAAGATTAGCAGGGCACTGATATCATTATTTCCGCCTATCACAGATTCGGCAGGGAGGCAATTGTAATTTCTGGGCTTATTAGTCTGCATTCGGAGGAAAAAGCCGAGTGATAAACCTCACTCTGACAGCTAGGCATTTGTGCAGCAAGTGCTGTCATAGTGACACTTACAAAATGCCAATGTGGATATGTCCTTATAATCCTCACTAATAGAGGTTAAAGCATAGTACAAAGGCATGCTTATCAACAATCAGTCCACTAATAGCATTTGCATTTTTACTGTTAAATATAGTAATTAGAATGTTAGTTTTTAAGTTGAAGCAATTAATGTTGCAGGGAACACAAAACATTTTTTGACCGTTTTATGAGTCTTATTGCATTTGATGAATTGTTAAAAATCCGTCTCAGGCAAATGTTGCTTTCTGCTGGGTTATGTTTGTAATTAGATGAGTGACTATTAAGGGTCCAATGCGTCCTTATAAAAACATTGCTATTGCATGTAACACATTATGTAATGGTATTCCATCTCTCTCTAGCATGCTTTTAGGAACCTTTCTCATCCTGGATGGTCATTTGTTGCTCCAGAACATTTCACCTATAACATCCATCCAGGGACAGAGACATCATGGGTGGGGAATCTTTTTCTGCCAAGGGCCATTTGGATATTCATATCATCCTTAGGGGCGTACAAATTGCACAATATCTCCACCCACAAAGCACATCCTGACGCTGGTGCTGGTGTCAGGATGTAATATTTCATTGCATGCACCTCAGCGTTCAGTAGTGAAGGCTGCGTGCTCGTGCTCACAGAGCAAGAAGAAATTAATGCGCCAGCAGCCATCAAAATCCAGCTGCCGATCCAAGCACTGCGGTCCCACTTGCTAGAACTCTACCCTTCACATGCGGGCAAGGTTTTGTGAGCAAATGAGGCCAGAGGCTGAGTACCAGCCCCAACACACCCATCGGTACTCTGGTCAACCTCCGCACATAACAACAACTGAATAGTTGGCATGTATGTATGGAGGATGACATAACACAGAGATTGTAGTCAGCCCAGCCTTGTCTCATCTGCTCAGCGTGAACTGGGTAGTAATGAAGAGGTGGACGCTGAGGAGAAGGAAGAGGAGGAACAGGAGCTGGTGGCTAGCGCAACAGAGGCTAGTAACAACACAACCTTTGTCTTGTCTCTCCCATATGGATGGGCTGAGGATGCGAATGAGGACTAAGAGAGGGAAGAGGAGGAGGGAGAGTCATCATAATGGTGGAGACAGGGAAGTGTTGGCTGTATGGAGCTTGGCACATATGTCTAACTATACAGCTCTGGCAAAAATTAAAAGACCACTTTCAAATGTTCAGTTTGTCTGATTTTTCTCTTTATAGGTATATTTTTGAGTAAAATGTAAATTGTTCTTTTAGTCTATAAACTTCTGACAACATGTCTCCAAATTTCCAAGCAATACATTTTCTATTTTTTTTTGTGACAAAGAAAATGGTCAAAATTTCAAAAAAACAGTGCTTTCAGACCTCAAATAATGCAAAGAAAACAAGTTCATAATCATTTAGAAACAACAATACTAATGTTTTAACTCAGGAAGAGTTCAGAAATCAATATTTTGTGGAATAATCATGATTTTTTAAAACAGCTTTCATGCATCTTGGCGTGCTTGCCACCTGTCTTTCACACTGCTTCTGGCGCAAAAATTTAAGCAGTTCTTCTTTATTTTATGGCTTGTGACTATCCATCATCCTCTTGATTACATTCCAGAAGTTTACAATGGGGTTCTGGTCTGGAGAATGGGCTGCCCATGACAGGGTTTTGATGTAGCCGTCTATTAATTTTTGCCAGACTGTATATACCACTGCCTTTCACGTGACTGTCACGTCACATTCATCTTGGCAAAAAAAGAGTACTGGTTGTTCACTCTACTAGACCCATGCTACAAGGAGAAGTTTGCATCTCTTCTTCCTGAAGTGGAGAGGTCTGGTTTTCTAAAATGGTGCAATACCAGAAGGCCATTGTGGAAAATATGTTGAAAAAATTGTCATCAGACATCCCAACCAAGGAGGAGAGGCCAGATAGACACACAGCAGAGGCACTGTCAAAGGTGTAGTTCAATTTCATGACACCAGCCCAGTGCCCAGGGCCTGATGAAAGGGTATTTTTGACAAGGAGGGAAAAGTTTTTAAAGATGTCAAGCAATACCTGGCAGACCAAACCAGCGTACTACCTAATTCCGCAGCAACTTTCAACTTTTGGGTCTCAAAGCTGAACACCTGGCATGAGCTGTCCCTTTATGCCTTCGAGGTGTTGTGTTGCCCTGCCGCTCGCATTTTGTCTGAGCAGATTTTTTGTGCCGCCGAGATGGTTATAACAGACATTCACCTGTCAACAGAGAATGCCGACAAGCTCACTCTCATAAAAATGAACAAATCCAGGATTAGCCCACACTTTTCCACACCACAAGATGACAGCAGCGAATGAAGTGTTTGTAATATTCAAAATTTTAATGAGGCCTGCCAGTTGTTGCCTTTCAGGGGTCTATGGATGACCCTCATCATATTTTCTGCAAAGTCTTTATGACTGCATATGTACATCAACTACACTTTCAAATATTTTCGTTAAAATTGTTGTTATGGATTCAATGACTCATCCATACAGTTTAACACGATTATTGTTGCATTACGGTGGTATGTAAAACTTACAAAAAGCGTAGAATAGTTCAGGATTAGATTACTCATCTATGTAGTATTATATGATTTATATCACATTTTGTAGAAAAAAGTAGAAGAAAGGGTTTGAAAATTTTGCTTGTTTCTTCACATTTCTTACCCATACACTATTCCGTGTTCTGGGGTGCATTTTTGTGATATATAAGACTAAAAAAATCTTCTTGGGTACATTTAGTTGCAATATAAGCCTACCAAAACATGTTCCAAATTTATTGGTCTCATATTACTTACCTATAGGGTATTAGATCTTTCTTGTTACATTTCGTTGCTATAAAAGACTCAAAAAACTTGCCAAAAATGTATCAGTGTTATATTGCTCAAACATAGGGTATTACATCTTCTTGGGTATATTTCATTGCTATATGCCTCTCAAAAAACTTGTTCAAAAGTTTATCGTTATTATATTGATCACTCATAGACTATTCCATGGTCTGGAGTACATTTAGTTGCTATATAAGCCTCAAAAGAATTGTTCAAAATTTTATTGTTATTATAGTGCTCACTCATAGGGTATTCCATGGTCTGGATTACATTTTGTTGGTATATACCGTAACTGTAAAAAAACTTGCTCAAAAAATGTATCAGTATTATATTGCTCGCCCATAGGGAATTACATCTTATTGGGTACATTTTGTTGCTATATAAGCCTCAAAAAACGTGTTCAAAAATTTATTGGTATTATATTGCTCACCCATACACTATTCCGTGGTCTTGAGTCCATGTCATTGTTATAAAAGCCCCAAAAAACTTGTTTAAAATGTTATCTTTATTATATTGCTCATCTATAGACTAATTCATGGTCTGAAGAACATTTCGTTGGTTTATAACCCTCAAGAAACTTGTTCAAAAACTTATTGGTATTATATTGCTCATCCATTCAGTATTACATCTACTTGGGTACAGATTGTTGCTATATAAGCCTCAAAAATCTTGTTAAAAAATTGATCGGCATAATATATTGCTCATCCATAGACTTTTACATATTCTTTGGTAGATTTCATTGCTATTGAAGCCTGAAAAAACTTGTCCAAAAATGTATCAGTATTATATTGCTCACCTACAGACTATTCTGTGGTCTGCAGTACATTTCGTTGGTCTAAAACCCTCAAAAAACTTGTTTAAAAATGTATCCGTATTATATTGTTCATCCATAGACTTTTGCATACTTTTGGGTAGATTTCATTGATATATAAGCCTCAAAAAACTTTTTAAAAATTTTGGGCTGCGTGCACACGTTGCAAATTTGGTGCGCTTTTGTCACTTTTTTTGGCGTGTATTTGTCACAAAACCTGATTGCAGCAAAATCAATGAGAAACTTAAAGTGTCATGCACACGTTAAATATTTTTGTCTTGCAGATTTGGTGCAGAAAATAATCTGCAGCATGTCAATTCTCTGTGCGTTTGTGCCCTGTGTTTTTCACCATTGACTTCACTCAAAGCAATGAAAAATGCTGCAAAAACGAAAATTTTTGCAGCTGCGTTTTTCCTGCCAAGAGATGCAGAAATGGTGCAGAAATTTTACTCAACGTTTCATCCTTCATCGGCATTATATTGCTCCCCTACAGAATATTCTTCGTGGTCTGGAGTACAGTTCATTTGTATATAATCCTCAAAAAACTTGTTCAAAAACATGTCGGTATTATATTGCTCATCCACAGGGTATTACGTCTTCTTTTGTACAGTTTGTTGCTATATCAGTCTCAAAAAACTTGCTAAAAAAATTATCAGTATTATATTGCTCATCCATAGAGTTTAACACATTCTTGCGTAGTTTTCGTTGCTATTAGCCTCCAAAAACTTGTTCAAAATTTTAGGCTGTATGCACTTGTTGCAGATTGGGTGCGTTTTTGTTGCTTTTTTGTTGCATATTTGTGATAAAACCTGAAGCAAATCATAATGACCGTAAAGTGAATGAGAAACCTAAAGTGTCATGCACACGTTAAGTATTTTTGACTTGCAGATTTGGTGCAGAAAACAATCTGCTGAATGTCAATTCGCTGTGCGTTTTTACCCTGCGTTTTTCACCATTGACTTCACTCAAATCAACCAAAAACACACAGCAAAAGAGCACCAAAAAAGCACCAAAAATGAGCCAAAATGCACCAAAAACGTGCATTTTTGCAGTCGCATTTTTCCTGCCAAGAAATGCAGAAATTTTACTCAACGTGTACACATACCCTTCTCGGTATTATATTGCTCACCGATAGACTATTCGATGGTCTGGAGTACATTTCCTTGGTATATGACCCTCAAAAGTGCATAGCCTTTATAAGTCTAGGAGTACCAATACATGACAATTTGAGCAAAATGTGTATGAGGCCGCCCTTTATCCCTAATACAGGGTGTATCTGAGTCCCTTATTTTTGGCAGTTCTTGCTTCCTTCATAAATTACACTGACATTTCCTATTTTTTTTTATAAAAAAAATCCATTTTGGTTAACTTAAATTACTTTTTTTAATCCTTTTTAATTTTTGCCTTATATACAAGTCATTGTGGATAAAAATGTGACACCATTGTTCTCATCAGCAATCTAGGAGTCAGAGATGTTTCCAGGGGTCTTCCCTTTGCTGTTCTCCTTCCATTTAGCACTTGTCCCATCCATTTCACTGCCTCCAGCCCTCTTTGTAAAGTCTGCCGGAAAAAAACATTTTTTTTTCCTTTACGGCCCAATGGAAAAAGAAATTTTATCATACACATGTATAGTTTGTAAAATGGGATTACTGTTCTGGCATCTTAGGGGCTCTGTCAATGTGACATGGCACTAGGAAACTATTCCAGTAAAATCTGTACTCCTGGCACTCTTTCCCTTGTGAGCTGTCCCAGGGCACTAGTGTCTGACTACATAGTGAGGACTTACGCTACAAATTCTGGGGACCATTTTTGCTTTTACCCCATGTAAAAAAATTTAATTTGAAACAATTTTAATGCAAAAAAATGAAACCCCCGATTCATCATGACGGTTTTGATGAGGGGGAAGGGTGTAGTGCGAGGTGCCTGATTATGAATAAAGAAGGCACGAAGTGGCATATGCCTCAGTGTCTGCCTCTCCAGTCAGACATTGGAGTAAGATTTGTGGCATAATCAGGGCCGGCTCCAGGTTTTCATGAGCCCCGGGCGAAAGAGTCTCAGTGGGCCCCCTAAACACAGACCACGATTCATGATGCACAGATACTGCAGAGAAATATGGGTATAGCACAACGCCAAACACTTCACTTCTTCCATTACGACTGATAGCTATTGTAAATTGTACAATAGCTCAAAAACCGCCAAATCCTCACAGCACACAGTACAGACTGGACAGTACAGTCCTCCATACAATATTATGGGCACCACATAGTTTCCCCCTCATCACCCATATAATACCCCATGCAGGATGTCACCCCTCCATCCCCCATATAATGCTCCATACAGGATACTGGTCCCCATATAAAGCTCCATACAAAATATGGAGCTCTCCTCTGCACTGTGCTGCGTTCTGCACTGTTACGGCTCAGGAAAGGGCGCCGTGGAAAGACTCCCATCATCATCATTGCCTGCCCATTATCATCATCACTGCCTGCCCATCATCATCAATGCCTGCCCATAATCATCATTGCCTCCCCATCAATATCATTGCCTGCCCATCATCATCACTGCCTGCCCATCATCATCAATGCCTGCCCATAATCATCATTGCCTCCCCATCAATATCATTGCCTGCCCATCATCATCACTGCCTGCCCATCATCATCAATGCCTGCCCATCATCATCAATGCCTGCCCATAATCATCATTGTCTCCACAGCAATATAATTGCCTGCCCATCATCATCAATCATCATTGCCTCCCCATCATCATCATCACTGCCCTCCCCCACCACCATCACACATACAGCAGACACACACACACACACACAAAGCATCGCACTACATACACACAGAGACACATACACAGACACACACACAAACATCTCACCTGTCCGACGTCCGCGCTCTCACTGCCACAGCAGGCCGCTGAATGATGACGTCATTCAGCGGCGCTGCTGTGAGAGGAAGCGCCGGCGTCCTGCAGGGGCCCCCTGGAGCCCGGAGGCGGAGCTGCGGCAGCGGAGGCACGGGGAGAGGTGAGTATTGAGCCGGCCGCAGCCGGGGCCCTGAGCAAGCGGGGGGGGCCCAGTGGCGGCGCTGACACCGGTAACGGGCGCCGGGGTGCCAGACGGCGAGTGGGCCCCCCCGCCTGCTCAGGGCCCCGGCACTTGCCCGGGTGTGCCGGGTGCTGACGCCGGCCCTGGGCATAATGAACACTGCCACTTGTCATGAATTTGATGAGCATGGATTGCCATGCCATTTCAAGTACCCTCCCACCACAGCATTGTCCCCATTTTGACAGAACTGAAAATGTCACAAAACCAAAAGTCAAAAAACTTTTGCACAGGCTGCCATTTTACAAAATTTTTCACCAGAATTCTGGCATAAAAGCTTTGAAGAATCAGGGCCTTTATCTTTTTGTTTCATATACCATTGTTTTAAAATCCTGTGAAGTGCCTGTGGGTGCAAAATGCTCACTACTTTCCTAGAGATTAATTATTTGATGGTTGTAGTATCTACTTGTAGCATCTACTTGTCCCCTTTCAGACAATTGTTGTGCCCTCTTCAGTCTGTTCAATAACAAAACACAATGTACTCATCCTCCCCTGGTCCACTGGGAAGTCTCAGCTGCTGCCCTCCGTGTCTGGCATTAGCTACAGCGCTAATATCACAACAATAGCACTGCAGCCAATCAGTGAGTTCAGCGGCTCTGAAGGAAGTGTTTTGTCTACATGGGCAGAGACACTGAGCTCACCAATTGGCTGCCGTGGTGTCAATAACGTCAGTGGCATAGCCAACGTTAGACATTGGGAGCAGCGATGGATGCTTGCCGGTGGACCTAGGGAAGGCAACTAAAGTGTAGTTTGTTATGTTTTAATAAAATGCAGCTGGTGTCAAGTATTATCTTTATCCCTGAATTTGATGTGGGCTCGTACACTGAACCCACATGTTTCTCCGCACATGATGGCTGATTTAACCACCCATCATATGCCTTTAACAGCCGTGGATGGAGCAGAGCTTAGCTGTTTATCGTGATTTTAGTTATACATAGGAGTGTTGATGCATGAATAGCACAAGCAATCAGATGATCCCAGATTCAAGTCCCCTAAGAGGATTATTAAATACAGTAAAAACTATAAAAAAAAGTTTTTAAAAATATGAAAAAATACAAAAGTTCAAATCACCCTTCTTTTGCCCCAATAATTATAAAACAATAAAAAATGCTCATATTTGGTATCGCTGCGTCCGTAAAAGTTCAATCTATCAAAATATTAGCTAAATTAATCCAATTGGTAAACGACGTAAAGAAAAAAAGAATTACGGGTTTTTGGCAGCCACAACATTGCAATGAAATGGAATAAGAGACAGTCAAAACATTGTATCTACCCCAAATTGATATAAATAAAAATGTCAGTTTAGGGTGCAAAAAATACCGTATATACTTGTGTATAAGCCGACCTATGTATAAGCCGAGACCCCTAATTTTGCAACAAAAAACTGGGAAAACGTATTGACTCTTGTATAAGCCAAGGGTGGTGCTGCACAAGGGTTAATGGTGGTCCAAAAAGATGCTCCATAGATAAATACCCCCCATAAAATGCTGCACAAGGGTTAATGGTGGCCCAATAAGATGCTCCATAGATAAATACCTCCCATAAAATGCTGCACAATGGTTAATGGTGGCCCAACAAGATGCCCATAAATAAATACCCTCCATAAAATGCTGCACAAAGGTTAATGGTGCCCAACAAGATGCTCCATAGATAAATACTCCCCATAAAATGCTGCACAATTGTTATTGGTGGCCCAACAAGATGCCCATAGATAAATACCCCCCATAAAATGCTGCACAAGGGTTAATGGTGGCCCAACAAGATGCTCCATAGATAAATACCCCCCATAAAATGCTGCACAATGGTTAATGGTGGCCCAAGAAGATGCTCCATAGATAAATACCCCCCATAAAATGCTGCACAATGGTTAATGGTGGTCCAACAAGATGCCCATAGATACATACCCTCCATAAAACGCTGCACAAGGGTTAATGGTGGCCCAAGAAGATGCTCCATAGATAAATACCCCCCATAAAATGCTGCACAAGGGTTAATGGTGGCCCAACAAGATGTTTCATAGATAAATACCCCCAATATATTGCTGCTGCCCCAGCTGCTTCAATTAAAAAAAAAAAAGACATACTCACCTCTCGTCGCTGGGGGCTAGGTGCCGGTGTCCTGAGCAGGCGAGGACACCGGCGCACTATGGGGGCCAGGTGTCGCGATATTTACCGGTCCCCGTTCCATCGCTGCCCACCCTCTGTCTTCCGGGTCCTCTGCAGTGACGATCAGCAGAGGGCTCGCACTGACTACGTCATTGCGCCCTCTGATCTGAACGTCACAGTCAGAGGACGCGAAGGACAGAGCGGCGGTGGAACGGGGACAGGTGAATATTGCACTGCTCCCCGTCCTCCCCCGTCATACTCACCCCCTCCTGGCGCACGGTCTCTGCAGCCCCTCTTCTTCCATGGTCTCAGCGCCTCTGCTCTTCCAGGTTTCAGCGGTCATGTGGTACCGCTCATTAAAGTCATGAATATGTGCATATTCATGACTTTAATGAGCGGTACCATGTAACCCTGAACACAGGCGCAGGAGACCTTGGGAGAAGCAGGGGCTGCAGAGACCGTGCCAGGAGGGGGTGAGTATGATCTCTGACACCCGCGCTCCCCCTCCCCGACAACCCCCCGGTATATGACTCACGTATAAGCCGAGAGGGGGACTTTCAGCCTTAAAAAATTGGCTGAAAATCTTGGCTTATACGCGAGTATATACGGTAAGCCATCACACAGTCCCATATCCTGAAAAATGAAAAAGTTACTAGTCTCAGAAAATGGTGACAAAAGCAAAAATTTTTTTTTTTACAAATATCCAAAAAAAATTTCAACAATTTTTCATTTTTCATGAAAAAAAACCTGCACATGTTTGGTATCTACATACCAAATCATATTGCCAGGTTAGTTTTACTGTATAGTGAACATGGTAAAAAAAAAGAAACCCAAAAAACAATTGTAAAATTGCACTTTTTTTTGCACTTTCAATGCACTTGGAGCTTTTTTCTTCCACTTTCCAGTGAACCATATGATAAAATGAATGATGTAATTCAAAAGTACAACTCTTCCTGCAAAAAACAAGTGCTCATATGGTTATGTGGACTCAAATATAAAAATAGTTACGGCTCTTGGAAGAATTAGAGGAAAAAACAAAAGCGAAAAAAAAAAATGGAAAATCGCCAAGGAGTGAAGGGGTTAAAGCTGTCTGAAAATTGTGAATTTTTTTTAAATGCTTTCCAAATTTCCAATAATTCTATAAACAAGCCCAAATTTTATTAATCTAAATTTAACACTTACATAAAGTAAAATATGGAATAAAAAAACTATTACAGAATCACTGGGATAAGTAGAAGCATTCCAGAGTTATTACCACGTAAAGTGACACATCAGATTTGAAAAATTTCTTTAGGAAAGTGAAAACTGACTTCAATAGTGATTGATTAAGTATAGTTCTGACTTTTTTAGCCACTTAAAACAAATCAAAATGTCAAAATTGCATTTTTCCCCCATTTCACCTCTGAATTTTTGAGCAGCTGATGCAGTTGTCCGGAAAATATTGAATAGTAGGATGCTAACCCTGGCTCTCCTGTATTCTCTGTAAGGTTAACATTGAGCAGTTTAGAGTGAAGGTTGAGATAGGTGTGAAAGAAAGTTTAGCCAGAGTTTAAGAATATTTCAAGTGAACCTGTCATCGGGATTTTGCTAAGTAAACTACATACACTGTCTGGTTGGCGATGTTACACTGATTAAAATGGTACCTTGGTTGAAGAAATCTGTCTTGTGGTTGTTGTTTAATCTTTGTTTTCAGTTTTCAATTAATGAGATTCTTGTGCTCTGGTGTGGCCTGTGGGCGGGACTGTGGGGCAGCCTGTGGGTGGGGCTTTGGGCGGCCTGTGGGTGGGGATGTGGGGTGCATGTGGGCGGGGCTTTATTTGGTGTTCTCTGACCTCATCGTCATTATTGTGGCTTAAATGACAGGTCACTGATCCTTTCAGTAACCTTCCTCCTATTTTAAATATTGCAGTTAAAAAATGACACCACTGATGGCGCCTGCGCAGTAGCATCTATCTGAAAGTGATGCTCGTAATCTGCACAAGCCCCGCCCACTCCAGCAAGATGGAGGCTGAGCATGCGCAGTAGCATCTCTCAGGAAGTGTCTGTAGTTTACTTCACAAAATCCTGAAGACAGGTTCCCTTTAAATGCTATATACTAAGTGTGATCAGCTACCAATAAATATAACTGTACCCCTTAGAGTGTATTGCATTATTTACCATAGAGCGCTAGTTACTATAAATATTAACCACCACACATCATTACTTTATGGGCTAAAAAAAATCTATACTCACCTGTCAGACTAGTACTTACTATTGTACTATCAATACTAGAAGGGAGCATCATGCGACCTCTGTAGCTAATCAGTGTCCCGAGATCCTGTGGAACAGTTAAAACTTGTCTTTTATTGTTGAAACATTAAAAAAAGCGTTAAACACCACATGTTGTTGAATTCCAATGCTTACGTGGTTCTTGCTTTGATCTTACCTATAGTAGAGCACTGACATGTTACACATAAGGCAGTTAAAAGAATACATGGGTTTTGGTACCATGTTAGCCAGTTGAAAAAATAATGCTCTCATGGTGAAAAACAAGATAATCTTGTAATGATGATGCCTTTTAATGGCTAACAAAAATAAAATAAATCATGTTAAAAAGCAACCTTTCGGGACTTCTTAGGTCCCTTCCTCAGGCATGGTATAGCAAGGTTTCTTAAGAAACACAAATAAATGCACAAACAAACAAAAAAAAGGGGCATGGTATTGTGAGGGACGAGGGAGAATCCACTTTGGATTATAGTTTCAGGACACCTCCGTCCACTCCTGGAATGTGCTCCCACCTTGTGTTCCCCCAGGTCATAAAAGGCAATGCAATGTTTTCCTTAATTAAAGATCCAGGGACAAGCTCTTTGAAGCTCTTAACACAGGGGTGTGAAATCTTCTACTGCTGCAGCCAGCTGGCTCCCTTTGTCTGACCAAGCACATGGAGATACCGTGGCACAACAAGTCACAGGAGGCTCTGAGGTATTGAATCTGGAAAATGACCTATAATAACAGAATGCAATATATCTGAGACTAGCCAAGCACATAATCCGAATCGGCATTCCTTCCCCCATTTGCCCGTGCCCGGCAGCCACATGTAGCACTCTACGTTATTGAATTATAAAGCATAGCTACCAGGAATTACTTATGGTAGGCATATTTAGTCTCTATGTGCAGATAAAATCCAGCAGAACCCAGTGGCGGCACCACCGACCCATTCAGAGCTTCGGGCGGAAAGTTATGGGACATCCACGATTCAGGACAGAAAATCATATTCTTGGACATGAGAGGAGGGAGGCAGCCCAGCCCAGGGGTGGCAGCAGAGTGAGGGAGGGAACAGCTTAGGAGATATAAGGCAGACGCTCATTTTGGACTTAGTTTTCTACTGGCAGGAGGACCATTATCTGATGTGGCCAATGGAACCACGTAACTAAGATTTGGACCTGTGATCCATCAGCGCCTCCCTGTGGTCACATGCTACATAACACGGTAATTGCAACCTATCTATACCCTACCTTTATACTGCACTTCTGACAGTATACCTGTATATTGTTTTTGTAAATATATACCTGTATATTTCTAGTGCGCCTTTTCGGCAATTAAATATAAAATTAATCTTGAGCTGCTCTTTTATCTCAATACACGAACCCCCACGTCCACACGCTCGGTTGGTCAATTGTACACTACCTGGGTTGGTTCTGACTCGATATAAGCCTGTTGTCGGATGGGGCTTATGTCGAACGAGCAACTGGTGGCACAATACCATACTAAAATATTAGCAAAATCACAAAAGAGGATTAAAATCCTCTAAAATTTCAAACAAAACAGCAGAAAAAAGGCAGCAACACTTACTTGCCCAGATCTTAGAACAATGCACTACAGGATGCAGCCAGCCCATAAAGCAAGATGTTGGCAGCACAGGTGCAAAATACCAAATCAACAGCCACTCTCCACCTACCCACTAATGGAGGGGGTGACTGCTTAGTATCCAATTGCACAATAAAGGCCCGTATAGGGTGCTGTTCACACAAAGGTAATGCATAGTGTCTGGTTCTCAGCCTGTTAATCACGCCCCTATTATTCAACTAGGCGGGCTGGCCAGCACACTCTCAATGCATCCCAGTGTAAACACCCCTGTATACATGACCAAAAGTGCTGGGCTTGGCTGCACCCTGAGAAATAGTGCACAAAATAAAAAATAGTGAGGTATTGGTTGATATTTTGGTCAAAATACATAAGCTTGCAACCCACGTCACGGGTCATCACGCTTGCAAGTCTTACCACTAAACTATTAGCAAAGCCACAAAAATGCAGCCAAGCCCAACACTTTTGGTCGTGTATACAGGGGTGTTTACACTGGGATGCATTGAGAGTGTGCTGACTTGCCCACCTAGTTGAATAATAGGTGTGTGACTAATAGGCTGAGAACCAGACACTATGCATTACATTTGTGTGCACAGCACCCTATACTGACCTTTATTGTGCAATTGGATACTAAGCAGTCACCCCCTCCATGAGTGGGTAGGTGGAGAGTGGCTGTTGATTTAGTATTTTGCACCTGTGCTGCCAACATCTTTCTTTATGGGCTGGCTGCACCCTGTAGTGCATTGTTCTAAGATCTGGGCGGGTGAGTGTTGCTGCCTTTCAGAATACCGTACTGTTTTAGTGAGGAACTCTGGCAGTGACGGCCGGGAGGTTTATATATCTATCCCCAGCCTGGACTAGTGATATATATCCCCCCTCACTGAGAGCGCCTCATTAACTTGTACCTATAAGGGAAGCCTTTCCGGCAACTATTTGCCCTAGGTGCAGTTCCCTGACTGACCTGGGGCAAATAGTGGTGCCAGAGAGACAATCCCTACTGAGTCCTTCTCTCCCCTCCCCCGAGGTGAGCAAAGTCGGCACCCACTTCCCCTGTGCAGATCCCTCACAGGTATAATAAATGAACATTTAAATAAATATAACAAACAAACTGAGCTGAGAGAATTAATCCATAATTGGATTAGATTAGTGGTGTGAAAGTTTTATAGTCCCAATAAGATCAGAGTCCTGGTGCCCTAAACTTCTTTGGAGCAGATTCCTCAGATTCAGAAGTAAATCATAAATCCTCCTGACAGATTTAGTCCTGTGTGGATGGAATCAATGACTCTAAAAAGTTTGTATTCCCAAACCCTGCAATGTTTTTGTGATTTGAAATTGCCTTTTAACCCCTTACTGCCATTGGACGTACTATCCCGTCCATGGTACCTGGGCCCGTATGACCGGGGATGGGATAGTACGTCTCGTGCGATCGGACGCGCTCCCGGGGGGAGCGCAGCCGATCGCCGCCGGGTGTCAGCTGATTATCACAGCTGACACCCATGACTCTGTGTCAGGAGCGGTCACGGACCGCTCCCGGCACATTAACCCCTTGCACACCGCGATCAAACATGATCGCGGTGTACTGGGGGCACAGGGGAGGATCGCGCAGGGTGGGGGCTCCCTGCGCGCCCCCCTGAGACCCTCAGAGCAGCGCAATGTGATCGCGCTGTTCTGAGGGCTTCCTCCCTCCCAGGAACCGGATCCAAGATGGCGCCGGGGTCCTGGAGGGAGGCGGCTACCTCAGTGCCTGCCGAGAGCAGGCACTGAGAAGCCTGCTGCACTGCCTGAGCGATCGCTGGTGTGACAGAGTGCTGTGCACACTGTCACACCAGCGATCTGATAAAATACAGTGATGTCCCACCCTGGGACAAAGTAAAAAAGTTAAAAAAAATAAAAATAAACATGTTTTAAAAAAAAATCCAAAATAAATAAAAAAAAAATATATATATTCCCCAATAAATTCATTCTTCCTGTAAATAAAAAAAACAAAGCAATAAAAGTACACATATTTGGTATCGCCGCGTCCGTAACGACCCCCCTATAAAATTGTCCCACTAGTTAACCCCTTTAGTGAACCCTTAAAAAAAAAAAAACGAAGCAAAAAATCAATGCTTTATCATCATACCGCCGAACAAAAAGTGGAATAACACGCGATCAAAAAGACCGATATAAAAAAACATGGTACTGCTGAAAACGTCATCTTGTCCCGCAAAAAACGAGCCATCATACAGCATCATCAGCGAAAAAATAAAAAAGTTATAGCTCGCAGAATAAAGCGATGCAAAAATAATTATTTTTTATATAAAATTGTTTTTATTCTATAAAAGCGCCAAAACATGAAAAAATGATATAAATGAGGTATCGCCATAATCGTACTGACCCGAAGAATAAAACTGCTTTATCAATTTTACCACACGCGGAACGGTATAAACGCCTCCCCCAAAAGAAATTCATGAATTGCTGATTTTTGTTCATTCTAACCTCCCAAAAATCGAAATAAAAAGCGATCAAAAAACGTCACATGCTCAAAAATGGTACCAATAAAAACGTCAACTCGTCCCGCAAAAAATAAGACCTCACATGACTCTGTGGGCCAAAATATGCAAAAATTATAGCTCTCAAAATGTGATGATGCAAAAACTATTTTTGCAATAAAAAGCGTCTTTTAGCGTGACAGCTGCCAATCATAAAAACCCGCTATAAATAGTAAATCAAACCCCCCTTTATCACCCCCTTAGTAAGGGAAAAATAATAAAATTAAAAAAAAGTATTTATTTCCATTTTCCCATTAGGGTTAGGGTTAGGGTTGCGGCTAAAGTTAGGGTTAGGGTTGGCGCTAAAGTTAGGATTAGGGTTAGGGTTGGGATTAGGGGTGTGTTAGGGTTAGGTTTGTGGTTAGGGTTGGGACTAGGGTTTAGGGGTGTGTTGGGGTTAGGGTTGGAGTTAGAATTGGGGGGTTTCCGCTGTTTAGGCACATCAGGGGCTCTCCAAATGTGACATGGCGTCTGATCTCAATTCCAGCCAATTCTGCGTTGAAAAAGTCAAACGGTGCTCCTTCACTTCTCTGCTCTGCCATGCGTCCAAACAGTAGTTTATCCCCACATATGGGGTATCAGCGTACTCTGGACCCCAAGAGTTATTGTGCAATTTGTCCTATTTCTTCTGTTACCCTTGGGAAAATAAAAAACTGGGGGCGAAAATATCATTTTTGTACAAAAAAAATAATTTTTTTTTGTTTTTTACGGCTGTACATTATAAACTTCTGTGAAGCACTTGGGGCTTCATAGCGCTCACCACACATCTAGATAAGTTCCTTGTGGGGTCTATTTTCCAAAATGGGGTCACTTGTTGGGGATTTCCACTGTTTAGGCGCATCAGGGGCTCTCCAAATGCGACATGACGCCCCCAGACCATTCCATCAAAGTCTGCAATCCAAAACGTCACTACTTCCCTTCCGAGCCCCAACGTGTACCCATACAGTAGTTTTCTCCCACATATTGGATATCAGCGTACTCAGGACAAATTGGACAACAACTTTTGGGGTCCAATTTCTCCTGTTACCCTTGTAAAAATAAAATATTGGGGCAAAAAAATCATTTTTGCAAAAAAAAAAAAAGATTTTTTATTTTTACGGCTGTGCGTTATAAACTTCTGTGAAGCACTTCGGGGTTCAAAGTGCTCCCAACACATCTAGACAAGTTCCTTGTGGGGTCTATTTTCCAAAATGGGGTCACTTGTGGGGGGTTTCCACTGTTTAGGCACATCAGGGGCTCTCCAAAGGCGACATGACGCCCCCAGACCATTCCATCAAAGTCTGCAATCCAAAACGTCACTACTTCCCTTCCGAGCCCTGACGTGCGCCCATACAGTAGTTTTCTCCCACATATTGGGTATCAGCGTACTCAGGACAAATTGGACAACAACTTTTGGGGTCAAATTTCTCCTGTTACCCTTGTGAATATAAAATATTGGGGGCGAAAAAAATCATTTTTGTAAAAAAAAAAGGATTTTTTATTTTTGCGGCTGTACGTTATAAACTTCTGTGAAGCACTTCGGGTTCAAAGTGCTCACCACACATCTAGATAAGTTCCTTGTGGGGTCTATTTGCCAAAATGGGGTCACTTGTGGGGGGTTTCCACTGTATAGGTGCATCAGGGGCTCTCCAAATGTGACATGACGCCCCCAGACCATTCCATCAAAGTCTGCAATCCAAAACGTCACTACTTCCCTTCCGAGCCCTGACGTGCGCCCATACAGTAGTTTTCTCCCACATATTGGGTATCAGCGTACTCAGAACAAATTGGACAACAACTTTTGGGTTCCAATTTCTTCTGTTACCCTTGTGAAAATAAAATATTGGGGGCGAAAAAATCATTTTTGTAAAAAAAAAAAAAGATTTTTTATTTTACGGCTGTACGTTATAAACTTTAGTGAAACACCTGGGGGTTAAAAGTTCTCACCACACATCTAGATAAGTTCCTTGAGGGGTCTAGTTTCCAAAATGGTGTCATTTATGGGGGTTTCCACTGTTTAGGCAGATCAGGAGCTCTCCAAACACGACATGGCGTCCAGCCAATTCTGCGTTGAAAAAGTCAGACGGCGCTCCTTCCCTTCCAAACTCTGCCATGCACCCAAACAGTGGTTTACCCCCACATATGGGGTATCAGCGCACTCAGGACAAATTGCACAATAACTTTTGGAGTCTTGTTACCCTTGGAAAAATAAAAATTGGGGTGAAAAGATCATTTTTGTGGAAAAAATATGATTTTTAAATTTTACGGCTCTACGTTATAAACTTGTGTGAAGCACTTGGGGGTTCAAATTGCTCACCAAAGATCTAGAAAAGTTCCTTAGGGGGTCTAGTTTCCCAAATGGGGTCATTTGTGGGGGGTTTCCACTGTTTAGGCACATCAGGGGCTCTCCAAATGCAACATGGCATCCAATCTCAATTCCAGCCAATTTTGGTTGGAAAAAGTCAAATGGTGCTCCTTTGATTCCGAGCTCTGCCGTGCGCCCAAACAGTGGTTCCCCCCCACATATGGGGTATCAGCGTACTCAGGACAAATTGGACAACAACTTATGTGGTCCAATTTCTCCTGTTACCCTTGGGAAAATAAAAAATTAGTGACTAAAAGATAATTTTTGTGGGAAAAAAATAGGATTTTTTATTTTTATGCCCGGGCATTATAAACTTGTGTGAAGCACAACGTCTGCATTCCAAAACGTTACTACTTCCTTTCCAAGCCCTGCCGTGCACCCAAACAGTTCCCCCCCCCCACATATGGGGTATCAGCGTACTCAGGACAAATTGGACAACAACTTTTGGGGTCCAATTTCCATGGGAAAATTCAAAAATTTGGGACTAAAAAATCATTTTTGTGGAAAATTGTTTTTTTTTTTTTTTCACACCCAGGCATTATAAGCTTTTGTGAAACACTTGGGGGTTCAAAGTGCTCACAACTAGAGTTGAGCGATACTTTCCGATATCCTAAAGTATCGGAATCGGAATGGTATCGCCGATATCACTAAAATATCGGCGATACCCGATACCGATACCGGAAGTCCCATGTAAGTCTATGGGAACAAAATATCGAAATTAAAAAAAACCCATTCTTGCCTTGTTGGTTAATTGTACATGAAGGAAAACAAGAAAGAGTAATGTAGAATGTATTGGGGAAGGTTGAGGAGACATTAAAGGCATAGATGTTTAACCCAATCAAATGGAATAGCATAAATATTTTTTTTTTTAAAGATGTTCGGATTGACAAAGAAATTGACAATGTTAACGTTTTTTATATTTTGGCAAATATGTATATTACACAACTTCCATGCTCTTCATCTTCACCTTTTTAACTTTTCACACACTTTCTCCTTCATAATCTTCTGCAGCATCATCTTTTTCATCAAATTATTCTTCATCTTCACCTTCTTTATCTTCTTCTTAAACTTCTTGCTATTCATCTTTGTTAACATTACTCATATTCTTCTTATTAAACTATTATTCTTATTCATATTCTGCTTCATCTTCTTCATCATATTCTTATTTGTGACAGAGAATCCTGTACTTGTAATCTGTCAAAGTATGAATTTTTCATCCTTCCGTTCTTGCTGTCACAAAAGATTTAAATTACAACAGTATTTGTCCGTGTTCAGTTTAGCCTGCAGCAGCAGGCATTTTCCAGGGGCACCACGAGGAGGAACGGACTCACCCCCATACACTGCTTAGTCTTCTTCTGCTTAGAATTTAGAGCATATATTTTGCTCTTCATTTTGGTCTTATACTTCATGTTCTTCTGCTTTTAGATCTTCTGCTTATTGTTCTTGTGTCTCTTGTTCCGTATCTTGTATTTGTAGCACAATCTTGTACCAGCTGATGTTACTGGGACACGGTTACTAAGCAGGAGGTACCTGTGCTCCAAAGCACTACCAAGGACCAGCAGACGTTGCTGGAACTCGGATACCGAGATGGAGGCACCTAGGCCAAAGGCACTGCGGAGAACCAGTTGACGGTACTGGAACCCGGACGGGTAGCAGAAGGTACAAGAGCCAATGCAAGTAACGAGGACCAGCTGACTGTGCTGGAACCCGGAGGGGCAGCAGAAGGAAAAGAGCCAATGGCACAACCGAGGACCAGCTGACGTTACTGGGACACGGTTACTAACCAGGAGGTACCTGTGCTCCAAAGCACTACCAAGGACCAGCAGACGTTGCTGGAACTCGGATACCGAGATGGAGGCACCTAGGCCAAAGGCACTGCGGAGAACCAGTTGACGGTACTGGAACCCGGACGGGTAGCAGAAGGTACAAGAGCCAATGCAAGTAACGAGGACCAGCTGACTGTGCTGGAACCCGGAGGGGCAGCAGAAGGAAAAGAGCCAATGGCACAACCGAGGACCAGCTGACGTTACTGAACCCCAGTAACACAGGAGCAAGTGTTGACTGTGCTAACAGCACTTCCGAGCAACAACTGGCGGTGTTGGAGCCCAGGGTCAAGGAGGATGTTTAAATACTAGATCAAGTAATTTCCTTGTTACCTGTCAATTTTAAATGTCTATACTTCAAACAAGAGAAAGATAACCTTTACTACCATAAGATGATGATTTCATTTAAACTAATATCTAGATAAATAAAGAATTGACAAACATAAACACATACATTAACATGTTGAACAGCAATGCAAACCACAAAATAAATTAGTTAAGGAATCTGCTATACGGTTGTACATAAAAGCATACAAGTACATATCTGAATCCATTAATGATGGATAAGTAACAGTATGTACACCATTTTTATTGTATAGACAATGAATGTCTGACTTCAAAACATCATCAGCATTACAAGTTATCTGTGATATTACTAAAATGTTCCATTTGCTGAATAATGTCACTAAATATTTTATACAAAATTATACAATTTCCATCATGTAATACTCATAATATGTGGCAATAATCATTTTTATTAACAAACATAACCTTTAAAAAGTGCATAGTGCATAGTGAAAATTGCTATTTATGGCTGACTGTCGACTTGGAAGCATGACAACAGATAGATAAGGTATATATAGATGACACTGCATAGCCACAGATGGTGAATGGCGATGTAATACTGTACCTCAATAAAGTGTGCGTCACTACTACATATTTTTTTTTATATAGCTTTATAAACAGGGTACATGGATGTATGCTTGTGCCTTTGTTTTGACGCACAGACTGCCTTCCTGCTGAGACGCATTGGGTAGTGAACAGTTGTGTGCAGTGTTCACTGCAGTCTCTGCGGAATAACCACACTTAGACCTTATAACTTTTCAGACTTTCTTTATCAATCTACCAAGATGAAGAAGGCAGGGAGTAAGGCACGTGGTCGTGGAGTTTCTTCAGGGAGAGGACGTGGGGATTCTGTGGCTGCTGCGGCCCCCAGTGACACAGCATCCACCAGTTTTCCCCGGGCCGTGAGCGTTCCTTTATGCGCACTTTTGTAGGAGCTCGGAGTACCCCCCTGCTGCGGGAAGAACAAATTGAAGCCGTTGTTGTTTGGATGTCAGCCAATGCATCGACTTCAATTGCTTCCACCTCCTCTCAGGACCACAGCACTGTTGGGCAACCATCTGTCTCTTCACCGCCTGGCAAATTGCCCAGGCAGTCAGAGAGTTCTGTACAGGAGCCAGCTGAGTGTCTGCTTCTGTTCTCAGAATCTATTGGCTTGCAAACAGGGGCCCAGCCAAGCAGCATTCTGTAATGTGAAGAGGGAGTATGCAGTGATGCGCAACAGCTGTGTCTCTCTGAATCTGAAGAGGCGGGTGAGACAGTGCCGATGGTCAGCACACCGCAGAACGCATCTGATGATGATGAGACCCAGGTGCCAGTTTCTGTTGAGCATGGTGCTGGCCAGACCACCCAACAGCAGGTGTTGGAAGAGGGTAGTGGAGATGATGAGGTCCAAGACCCAACATGGCATGAAGAACAGGAAGGTGGTGGGAGCAGCTCAGAGGAATAATAATAATATTTATTTATATAGCGCCATCATATTCCGCAGCGCTTTACAGTTTAGCAGTTTCAGAACACAAGTCATAAGTAACAACGTTAACAATACAATAATTTAAGCTAAATAAGTCGCCCCTGCTCGTGACAGCTTACAATGTACAATGAGATGGGGGAGATACAAAGTATAGGTGTTTATATACAATGGTGCATTTACAATGATGTTCCAGCCATCTTAAGGGACTGAGGGATGGAGATAGTGAATGGGCTAGAGACACACACACACTTACACAGAATACATAGAATGACTTTGATTAGTGAATGTGATAGGCCGCTCTGAACAAATGTGTTTTGAGGGAGCGCCTGAAACCATGCAAATTGTGGATAGTCCTAATTTCTTGGGGTACAGCATTCCAGAGGATTGGCGTAGAGCAGGAGAAGTCTTGGAGTCGGGAGTGGGAGGTACGTATTAGTGCAGAGGTTAGTCGAAAGTCGTTTGCAGAGCGCAGCAGTCGGTTAGGCCGATAGATAGAAATGAGGGAGGAGATGTAGGAGGGGTGCTGCACTGTGGAGAGCTTTGTGGGTGAGAACCAGTACTTTGGTTGAAAGCTGGGAGAGGCCTAGAGAAATGGTTAGTGATAGAAGGAAGATAGAGGAAGACATTGCCCCAACGGTACAAACAGGAGGGAGAGTTAGGCTGCAGACTCGGTTGCCTGTAGCCTCCAGTTTGGCACCTGTTCGGAGCAGTTGTCTTCCAAAAGTCAAAACGTGCGCTCCCAGGACTTGCACTGCGTGGTCCTTTTTTCACACACTTGCACATGATATTTGCTATGTGAAATGCAAGCTGTGTAATCAAAAATTAAAAATAGCTAAAAGTGTCAGTCACCTCAATACCACAAATATGTGGAAACATGTGCGGACAAAGCACGTAGTTGAGTTACAAAGACACACTAGAGATGTAGGCCAACCTACAGCAGCACCTACATCTTCAGGTTGTGTTGAAGCCTCTTCATCGAGCTCACACACAGCTGGTTCTGCTTCCTCACAGGATCGCCATGGAAGAACCTCGGCCACTGTTGTCCAGAGACAAACTGTTATTCCACACACAGCAGCAAGTTCCCTGTCATCCTCACACTCCCAGGCCACAAAACAGCCATCGGTAGCACAGGCATGGGATAAAAGACGGCCATACTCCGCAAACCATGCACGAGCACAGGCTCTGAATGCTGGCATTGCAAAACTCCTGTCCCTTGAAATGCTGTGATTCAGGCTGGTGGAGACAGACAGTTTCCGTAACTGAATATCATTGTCAATCCCACAATACAATGTGCCAAGCCGATTTCATTTCAGCAGGCAAGCCGTCCCTGGTCTGCAAAAGCATGTTGAGGGAAAAATTAAACATGCGCTACTAAAAGCCCTCAGTAGCAAGGTCCACCTGACCACCGATGCGTGGACCAGTACCCATTGTTATGATCTGCTACAACCAGTAAGGAAAGAAGGGAATTCTGTCCCTACAATACAACTAAGCTGAATCCCTACGATGTAACGGGGAACCTGATCCTGCGACCAGACCCGCTAAAGTCCTCATCTAGTGTGAATGAAGACCTATAGTTGCGAGGGAGTAATCCCTACAAGATCTAGGGACTGTGAGAAAAGGTGGACACCTCCTAACATAAATTGTAGCATGGATAATTAAACAGAAAAATAAATACTTTGTGATCCTAACATCAAGCAAAACTGACAGATTAAGGCACCTAAGCACCCGGCTAGCTTAACAGTAGATAATACAATGAAGTCAAGCAAAGCCAGAAGGGCGGAGCCAGACTAAATAGGGAAAAAAGGTCATGTGACCAGCAAACTGAAACAAAACCTAACAAGAGGGTTCTAACACCCATGGCCAGGGACAATACCTTTCCCTCACTGCCCATTGGGTCAATGTTGTGCAGCCGGGTACTGATCTTGCGAGTGGCGCTGTACGTGTTCTGCCAACTCCAAGGATTGCAGGAATCAAGTCTGTACACATTGATTCCTCCTCCTATTCCAGTTCCTCAGAATCATCGCTGCAGGAGCCGTCACGGTCTACCTCCACATGGACCCGTGAACGTTTACCTGTTGCGACCGATATGAGCACAGCCGTGTCCAAATGTCAACAGGCCATCCTGAAATTAATTTCCATGGGGAATCTTAGCCACACAGCGCAGGAGCTCTGTAATGCCATAAAGCAGGAGAGCGACGTGTGGTTTTTGGAAGAGAATCTACAGGCAGGCTTGGTAGTGTGTGACAATGGCCGAAATCTGGTGTCAGCTCTGGGCCTTGGCAACCTCACTCACATACCATGTCTGTCATATGTGCTCAACTTGGTCGTGCAGAGTTTTTTGAGGGACTATCCGGATCTTGATGCACTGCTGCACAAGGTCCGCCTAGAGTGCGCTCACTTGCGACGTTCCAGCATGGCCAGATCGCTGATTGCAGCTCTGCAACGCAGATTTCACCTTCATGAACATCGCATCATATGTGACGTACCCACCAGGTGGAATTCCTCGTTACATATGTTGGAGCGGTTGTGTGAGCAGCAGCCAACAGTAATGGAGTATCAGCTGCATCAGGCGCAGTCAACTCGCAATTTGCGCCGTTCACACTTCACCACTACTGAGTGGGCCTCTATAATAAGAATAATAATATTATTTATTTATATAGCGCCATAATATTCCGCAGTGCTTTACAGTTTAACAGTTTCAAAACACAAGTCATAAGTAACAACGTTAACAATACAATAATTAAAGCCAAATCAGCCGCCCCTGCTGGTGAAAGCTTACAATCTACAATGAGGTGGGGGAGATACAAAGTACAGGTGTTTATATACAATGGTGTTTTTACAATGATGGTCCAGCCATTTTAAGGAAGTGAGGGATGCATGGAGATAGTGAATGGGCTACACACACAGAATTACACATAGAATGACTTTGATTAGTGAATGTGATAGGCCACTGTGAACAAATGTGTTTTGAGTGAGCGCCTGAAACCATCCAAATTGCGGATAGTCCTAATTTCTTGGGGTAGAGCATTCCAGAGGATTGGCGCAGCGCGGGTGAAGTCTTGGAGTTGGGAGTGGGAGGTACGGATTAGTGCAGAGGTTAGTCGAAGGTCGTTTGCAGAGTGCAGCAGTCGGTTAGGCCGATAAATATAAATAAGGGAGGAGATGTAGGGGGGTGCTGCGCTGTGGAGAGCTTTGTTGGTGAGAACCAGTAATTAGAATTGGATCCTATAATGAATGGGCAGCCACTGCCAGTGTAATGAGTGGCGAATAACTCTATGAAGGATATCTGCCACGTTTTGCGTGCGTTTGATGAGTCAACGCGGATGGCGAGTGCAGATGATGCACTAGTCAGCCTGACTGTCCCCTTATCTGCCTGCTTCAAAAAACACTGCAAGCACTAAGGCATGAGGTTTTGGAAGAGGTGGAGGATGAGGAGTCACAAATTCCATCACCTTCTGGACAGTCAGCGCAACGTGGTTCCTCACAAAGGGCTGGAGGACTTTCAAAGTACCATGCTGTATCAACAATTGAACCTCCAGAGTCGCTGTCTATATTTTCATAACCATTACAAACTTTTAATGTATTTACAAAGCACATAATGTACATTTTTTGTCTATCCTTTTGTAATGCTATTGTGTTTCCATAAACTGATGTTACAGAATTATGATACAAAGTTTTTAATTTTCAGTTTTAAATTTTGTAAATTTATATGTATTTGAAGGACTTTGTGAGGAGGATGAGGAGGAGTCAATGGAGGAGGAAGACATCGCTCCAGAGGGAGGTAGACAATGCTCTAGTCAGTATGTAGACCAAGGGTGGGGTGATGCACAGCAGGCGGAGATGACGCCTCTTGCAGGGGACAACGTTTCTTGGCCAGTTGGGAGTCTGCAGCACATGGTTGATTTCATGCTGCAGTGGCTGAGAAACGACCGCCGCATCGAACACATTCACACCACGTCTGATTATTGGGTGTACACCCTCCTAGACCCTCGCTACCGGGACAACTTACAAAGCCTCATCACACCGTTGAACCGGGAGCGTAAAATGCGGAAGTACCAAGACACACTGGTGCAATCCATAATGTTCTCCATTCCAGCCGAGAGCACTGCTGCTGCTACTGATTTACAAAGCAGCTCTGTGCGTCGAGGCAGTGGAGACAGCTCTGCAACAAGAGGGAGCACAAGCAGCGCCTCTGCACAGGGCAAGAACAGTATGTTCCAAATGTGTCGAAGTTTTGTGGCAGCGCCACCAATGTCTACACCATCCGAGACGGCTCCAGTCAGCAGGAGGCAACATTTCCGTAAGATGGTGACAGACTACATGTCTTGCCCTCTCAGTGTACTCTCAGATGGCTCTTCCCCATTCAAGTTTTGTGTCTCTAAGCTGGATACATGGCCAGAGCTTAGCCAGTATGCATTGGAGGTGCTGGCTTGATCTGCTGCCAGTGTATTATCGGAGCGCGTCTTTACTGCTGCAGGTGGTGTACTAACAGACCGTTGCATGCGACTATCCTACGATAATGTAGAACGGCTTACTTTTCTGAAAATGAACTAGGCATGGATCTCGCCTGAATTTGCCTGTCCGGTTTCAGATTAACTAACTGGTTGGCAACGTTTTCCATGTCTCCTGTTATGTTCATCTTTCTACCACCTGAGCTATACTCCCTGGGCTACAACACTGCCAGTTGCTGCTCAGAAGTGTCGTGTCCACAGACCAATACACAAGCTATAGTGATAGTGGGGTTCAGTAACGCCTGCTGTTCCCCTGCTGTGTGTCCGGCAAAAATTACTGCTACCTAGCTACACATGTTGAAAAAAACATGACATGTTAAAGTGGCTAGTGCTACACATAGATATCAGGCTACACCCTTATTTCTAAGCTGTAAACAAGTGAAACGTCAAATTTAAAACCATTCAATGATTAGTGTTGGTAACAAATCTGTAACTAAATAATTGTGACATATTATGGCAGATATCCACATGTCTAACACAAATGCTAACACAAAAGCATACTTATGCTATAGGGTACTGATGGTGAACCTTCTCACTCCATAACTTTGACCAATCCAACTCACATCATGCCTCAAATGCTGCAATGTTGGAAGTGCATAATGTGGGTTGAACTTTGACAACAGCTGCAGTGCGAAGGTTATCCTTCTGTGTTCTTGGCTTTTAAATAAAAGCATACAAGTAAATATAATAATACATTGTTGATTAAGGGACATGATGTACACCTGTAATATTGTGCAAACAATGGATGTAGGACTATTCCTCTTCAACATTACTTATATTTGTGTCATTTGAAAAAATACATATTTTAGTTAAAAATTAAAAACCCATGTTCAGTAGCTGTGAAAGGCCCGTTTGTGTACTTCTATATTGTTTGCAACCAATGTATTGTATACGGATGGAAGCACGTCACTGTAATAGATTTGAATTATTTTAAATAGAATAAAGCAGCACCAATTTTAGAAAAATGACAAGGATGAGCCAGTGACAGACACTCAGCAGAGTACACGCAGCGGGGTTGAAGAAGTAAATGGAGCGTGATGTGCACTCAAAAAAGTAAAAAACACAGACTGAAGTGAACACTGAAACACAACTGTCCACAATCTGTGAAAGGCTACTCCTTTGTGTACTTCTATAGTGTTTGCAACCAATGTATTGTATACGGATGGAAGCGCGTCACACTAATAGATTAGATTTATTTTAAATGGAATGTAGCAGAACCAATTTTAGAAAAATGACAAGGATGAGCCAGTGACAGACACTCAGCAGAGTACACGCAGCGGTGGTTGAAGAAGTAAATGGAGCGTGATGTGCACTCAAAAAAGTAAAAAACACAGACTGAAGTGAACACTGAAACACAACTGTCCACAATCTGTGAAAGGCTACTCCTTTGTGTACTTCTATAGTGTTTGCAACCAATGTATTGTATACGGATGGAAGCGCGTCACACTAATAGATTAGATTTATTTTAAATGGAATGTAGCAGAACCAATTTTAGAAAAATGACAAGGATGAGCCAGTGACAGACACTCAGCAGAGTACACGCAGCGGTGGTTGAAGAAGTAAATGGAGCGTGATGTGCACTCAAAAAAGTAAAAAACACAGACTGAAGTGAACACTGAAACACAACTGTCCACAATCTGTGAAAGGCTACTCCTTTGTGTACTTCTATAGTGTTTGCAACCAATGTATTGTATACGGATGGAAGCGCGTCACACTAATAGATTAGATTTTTTTCCACTAAAATGGAGCAGCACCAATTAGAGAAAAATGTGAAGGATGAGGCAGTGACACACGCTCAGCAGACTACAACCAGCAGTGGTTGAAGAACTAACTGGAGCGTGATCTGCACTCAAAAAATCATAAACCTCACAGACTGCAGTGAACACTGAAACACAACTATTCACTATCTGTGAAAAGCTCCTTTCTGTACTTCTATAGTGTTTGCAACCAATGTATTGTATACGGATGGAAGCACGTCACACTAATAGATTTGATTTTTTTCTAATATAATGGAGCTGCACCAATTCCACTAAATAAAAAAAAAAAAAAAAAAGAGTCAGTGACACGTGCAGATGCCTACAAACAGCGGTGAATGCAGAGCAAACTGCAGCGTCACCTGCACTGTCACACACACACCTTGCACAGAGCTGTTAAAACAACACTGGCAAAATGAAGCTTTACACAGCGGTTGGTAAACTAGCCTGCCTCAAGCACAGTAGTACACAAAATCGCAATATCTAACTGTCCCTCAGAGTCAGCACAGCAGCGTTCTGTCCCTAACTGAGTTCACAGCACAGTGACGCTAAAATGGCTGCGGCGCCTTTTATAGTGCATTCTGACATCATTTCAGCAGCCAATCACAGCCATGCCATTAGTTAAGATGACCGCATCATTACAGGATGTGCCCACACTTCGTAGGATTCCTCATTGGCTGACTAAAATCACATTGCCTCTCAAAGAATTATGGGAACTTCCGATTCCGGTATACGATATTGAAAAAGTATCGGAATTAAGTATCGGAATTCCGATAACGCGAATATCGGCCGATACCCGATACTTGCGGTATCGGAATGCTCAACACTACTCACAACAGATCTAGATAAGTACCTTAGGGGGTCTAGTTTCCAAAATGGTGTCACTTGTGGGGATTTCCACTGTTTAGGCGCATCAGGGGCTCTCCAAACACGACATGGCGTCCAATCTCAATTCCCGCCAATTTTAGTTTGAAAAAGTCAAACGGCACTCCTTCCCTTACGAGCTCTGCCGTGTGCCCAAACAGTGGTTTTCCCCCACATATTGGGTATTGGCGTACTCAGGAGAAATTGCGTAACAACCTTATCTGTCCATTTTCTCCTTTTACCCTTGTGAAAATAAAAAAAAAGTTTGTAAAAGATCATTTTTGTGGCTAAAAAGTTAAATATTCATTTTTTCCTTCCACGTTGCTTTAGTTCCTGTGAAGCACCTGAAGGGTTAATAATCTTCTTGAATGTGGTTTTGAGTACCTTGAGGGGTGCAGTTTTTAGAATGGTGTCACTTTTGGGTATTTTCTGCTATATAGACCCCTCAAAGTGACTTCAAATGTGAGGTGGTCCCTAAAAAAAATGGCTTTGTAAATTTTGTTGTAAAAATGAGAAATCGCTGGTCAACTTTTAACCCTTATAACTTCCTAACAAAAAAAAATTTTGGTTCCAAAATTGTGCTGATGTAAAGTAGACATGTGGGAAATGTTATTTCTTAACTATTTTGTGTGATATATTTCTCTGTTTTAAGGGAATAAAAATTCAAAGTTTGAAAATTGCAAAATTTTAAAAATTTTCGCCATATTTGCGTTTTTTTCAAAAATAAACGCAAGTTATATCAAAGAAATTTTACTTCTAACGTGAAGTACAATATGTCACGAGAAAATAATCTCAGAATCGCGAAGATCCGTTGAAGCGTTCCAGAGTTATAACCTCATAAAGAGACAGTGGTCAGAATTGTAAAAATTGGCCCGGTCATTAACGTGCAAACCACCCTTGGGGGTGAAGGGGTTAATATGACAACTTTCATATTGTTTATGTTGTGTTCCGGACTACAGAAATGTTTGGCCACCTGTAAATGTTTCTTTTTTTTATCCGTAATCGTGTGGCGATGAGACCTCAACCTTGCTCTCAGTTTCCATCCTGTTTCTCCCACATAGAGGTCCCCAATAGGACATATAGTGCACAGAATGAAGTACACCACATTGGAAGAAGAACATGTGAATGTCCTGGGAATCTCTTAGTCCTGCTGTGTGTTGGGAATCGGTATCCTGTCTTTGGTCTCGACATGAGTGCAGGTTTTACAGCTCTTCACATTGCATGGATAAGTTCCTCTCGGTGTATCTGAAGGCATTCAACTTCAGATCATGATGTTTCTTAAATTTGGAGGTTGCCTGTAGCACAGAAACGGAGGGTCTTTGAATATTGTCGTTAGCCGGTCATTCTTGTGTAAGATGTGGTGAAGATTTTTAGCAGTTTTTCTCAGTACCACAAACTGTAGGTTGTAGGTCACCACCAGAGGTACATGATTTTTTCCTCTTTTTCTCCATATTGAAGTAATTGACTTCTAGGGATCATTGTGGTGCTATTGATCTGATCATCAATTGAGGTGGGGTGGTAGCCTTGATTTAAAAATATCTTTTTCAAGATGTGTTAAGCGTTCATCTCTGTCAATTGGGCTGGAACATATATAATTATATCTAATGTCCTGACTGTAGACAATGGACTTTTTAATGTGTTTCGGCTGGAAACTGTCCCATCTAAGGTATGTGGGATGACTCAATTGGTTTCCGATACATTGATGTCTGGATTGAACCATTTTGAATTTTTATGGTGTTATCCAGAAAGTTGATTTCAATTTTTGAGTGCTCCAATGTCAAGTTTATAGTGAGGTTCAATGTATTGAATTTGTCATGGAGTTTTAGAAGTTCTTGTTCAGACTTAGTCCAGATTATTAAGATATCATCAATATAACAGAAATAGATCAGAGGTTTGATGGAGCAGGATGCTAGAAAGTCATTTTCCAGTTTAGCCATGAAAAGCTTGGCATACTGGGGTGCCATTTTGCTGCCCATAGCAGTTCCATTGCATTGTAGATATACATACATAGCTCCTCTCCGAAAGAAAAAAGTTGTGTGTGATGATAAATCTGGTGAGTCTTAAAACCGACTCAGAAGCAATCCAAATGGACTGCCTGCCAAATGCCAAATGTTTCTTGAAGCTAATAGGATTCCTTCTCAGTCTGTATGAAGTATAATTAGATTAGATATTAGAACAAACTTTTTGACAGTGAGGGTGATCAATGAGTGGATTAGGCTGCCAAGAGAGGTGGTGAGTTCTCCTTCAATGGAAGTCTTCAAACAGAGGTTGGACAGACATCTGTCTGAGATGGTTTAGTGAATCCGGCATTGAGCAAGGGGTTGGACATGATGACCCTTGAGGTCCCTTCCAACACTAACATTCTATGATAATGCACCCCACAGTCATTCATAAAGTATAATGTACCCCATAGTCATCCATTTATTAGTATGGCCACTGATTTGAAAATAAATACTCACCTTCCCTTCGTTCCCTGCAGCATGGCGTCCTCTTGTATGTCGTCACTGCCATGCACCCCATTACGTGCATGCCAACGTCAGCTTCTGGCCTCTGATTGGCCAGCAGTGTGTATTGTGCGCCGCAATACACTTCTACTGAAAATGACCATGTCAGAGGCTTTCAGCCGTGTTTAACACATATAGCATGATTGGCAATTATTTGATCATTTAGAACTTTACATTGATCTTTCTCATCATTTGTGTAAAGCATTGCCCCAAGAATGGATAGTTTAGCCTGGCATGTTTATGCAATGTACAATTTTAACCTTAACGACCAGAGGTATTTTTGTGTTTGCATTTTCATTTTTTGCTCCCCTTCTTCCCAGAGCCATAACTGTTTCTATTTTTTGGTCAAAATGGCCATGTGAGGACTTGTTTTTTGCGGGTCAAGTCGTACTTTTGAACGACACCATTGGTTTTAACATATCGTGTACTGGCAAACGGGAAAAAAATCCAAGTGCTGTGAAATTGCAAAAAAGTGTAATCCCACGGTTACTGGTGTTTTTTGTTTTTTTTACCATGTTCGCTAAATTCTAAAACTGACCTACCATTATGATTCTCCATTGCGGCTTCATAAACACCAAACGTGTATAGGTTCTTTTTTATTTAAGTGGTGAAAAAAAATTCCAAAGTTTGTAAGAAAAAGAAAAATTGCACCATTTTCCGAGACCTGTAGTGTCTCCATTTTTCGTGATCTTGGGCTGGGTGGGGGCTTATTTTTTGCGCGCCGAGCTGACGTTTTTAATAATACCATTTTGGTGCAGATATGATCTTTTGATCGCCCGTTATTGCATTTTAATGCAATTTTGCAGTGACCATATTTATATCTTTATTGATAGATCGGGCGATTCTGATCATGGTGATATCAAATATGTGTATGTTTGTTTTTTATTGTTTTATTTACAATGGGGCGAAAGGGGGATGATTTGAACTTTTATATAGTTTTTTATTTATTTAATATTTTTAAGAACATCTTTTTTTACTTTTTGCATGCTTCAATAGTCTCCATGGGAGACTAGAAGCTGCGATAATCTGATCGGCTCTGCTACATACAGGCGTTGATCCGATGACGACTGGGAAACAGCGTATTGATGAGGCCTCACACTAGTGCAGCAGGTTAAAAAAGGCCAAACACCATTTCAAGAAGATTACACTCATTTCCCTATTTAACTATTATTTTTTACACCGTGCAAAACAAGCATAGCCATGTGTCAATGTAAAATTGCTCATGTTAAAATGAATGAATAAGTGTCACCTTAGGGAGACCAGGACTTCGCTCTCTAAAGAGATGTCACTAAGCTTAATTTGTTTCAGGTCAATTGATATTATTTAATATTATTAAACGCTCAGATCAGGGGTCACATATACCATCCACACATGACGAGCAGCGCTGAATAACGTGTTTTTTATGTGTGCACAATTTTTAATACCCAAAGGTTACAGCTTTTATTTTTAATTGGATAGAAAACACACTTTACAATACTCTGAGGACTCGGTAACATTTGTAAAATTTTCAGCCTCATCCATGAAGACAAAGTTTACATGAATGATATCTTGTCCATTGTCTATCATGGGGACCGCACAGCAACTCCCTGCACAATTTACATCTTATTACATTGATGACACACTGGAACAAGATGTCAAAATTACAATATTTATGCAGTACTTTGTTATCTTAGTTAATTGGCAGATAAGACATAGGTTACGATTTATCAGAGGTTTACAGCCATCTCGAGCGGCTGCTAAGCCAAATGCCATTTCTCTGATGGTGTTTCAAGACATCTTCATATATTAAGCGACAGTAATATTTTTCTTCTTTTTTCATTTATCTATTGTAGAGGCTAATCTGCTGCTACTGTGTTTATTATAATGATAAATGAATATTCGAGTTAACTGTTTATTACGTATTTCTATCTCTACAACAACATTGAATAGATTTATTACATTTCAATTATTATTGTTAAGGGAGTATTTTTTTAACAAACTGTAAATTAAAATATAGCAGTAAATTATTTTACTTCCCAAGTACTGCAATACAGGTAATACTTATAGTTAAAGAGGAGCGGATTGATCCGCGGAGGATTGAATTCACTTTAAATTTCCTAAAATTTGCATTTTCATGCGAATTCAAATATTTTGAGATGAGCGATTTGCAAAAAAAAAAACTTGCCCGTCTCCATTTCCCACACTGCTGAATCATCAGAGAGTGGGCAAGCGTAATTTTGCATTGCCATGCGGTGTTCTCCATAATGCCCTGCAGATATGACATCTAGCAGGTTATCATACTTTGTACTGTGGTGATTGGTACCTGAGCCATCAGAGATCAGCAGTTCTTAGCGGAGCACAGTTTGTATGACAGAGTAGTTTTCCATCTCCAGAGTCACTTTGTAAGCCTCTGTTTCTGTAAAGTATAATCTTTTATTGACAGCAGGGTCCTCTCTGTCTCTCTCCTCTAGAGTGCAGGCTCTTATGATCAGCGGGGTCCTCTCTTTCTCCTGTAGAGTGTGAGCTCTTATGGTCACCAGAGTCCAATCTCTCCTGTAGAGTGTAAGCTCTTATGGTCAGCAGCATCCTCTCTCTCCTGTAGAGTGTGAGCTCTTATGGTCAGCAGAGTCCTATCTCTCCTGTAGAGTGTAAGCTCTTATGGTCAGCAGAGTCCTCTCTCTCCTGTAGAGTGTGAGCTCTTATGGTCAGCAGAGTCCAATCTCTCCTGTAGAGTGTAAGCTCTTATGGTCAGCAGAGTCCTCTCTCCTGTAGAGTGTGAGCTCTTATGGTCAGCAGAGTCCTCTCTCTCCTATAGAGTGTGAGCTCTTATGGTCACCAGAGTCCAATCTCTCCTGTAGAGTGTAAGCTCTTATGGTCAGCAGAGTCCTCTCTCTCCTGTAGAGTGTGAGCTCTTATGGTCAGCAGAGTCCAATCTCTCCTGTAGAGTGTAAGCTCTTATGGTCAGCAGAGTCCTCTCTCCTGTAGAGTGTGAGCTCTTATGGTCAGCAGAGTCCAATCTCTCCTGTAGAGTGTAAGCTCTTATGGTCAGCAGAGTCCAATCTCTCCTGTAGAGTGTGAGCTCTTATGGTCAGCAGAGTCCTCTCTCTCCTGTAGAGTGTAGGCTCTTATGGTCAGCAGAGTCCTATCTCTCATGTAGAGTGTAAGCTCTCTTGGTCAGTAGCATCCTCTCTTTCCTGTAGTGTATGAGCGATTATGGTCAGAGAAATCCTCTCTCTCCTGTAGAGTATAGGCTCTTATGATTAGCAGGGTCCTCTGTTTTCTGTAGTGTATGAGCTCTTATGGTCAGTGGAGTCCTTTCTCTCCCATAGAGTGTAAGCTCTTATAGTTAGCAGGGTCCTCTCTCTACTGTAATGTATGAGTTCTTGTGATTAGCAGGGTCATTCCTCTCCTGTAGAGTGTCAGCTCTTATGGTCAGCAGAGTCTAATCTCTCCTATAGAGTATAAGCTATTGTGGTCAGTAGGGTCCTCTCTCTCCTGTAGTGTATGAGCTCTTATGGTCAGCAGAGTCCTCTCTCTCCTGTTGTGTATAAGCTCTTATGGTCAGTGAGACTCTCTCTCTTCTGTAGAGTGTAGGCTCTTATGATCAGCAGAGTCCTATCTCTTATGTATAATGTAAGCTTTCTTGGTCAGCACGGTCCTCTCTCCTGTAGAGTGTAAGCTCTCTTGGTCAGCAGAGTTCTCTCTCTCTTATGTAGTGCATGAGCTCTTATAGTCAGTGGGGTTCTCTCTCTCCTGTAGAGTATAATCTCTTATGGTCAGTGGGGTCCTCTCTCTCCTGTAGAGTGTAAGCTCTTATGGTCAGCGAGGTTTTCTCTCTCTCATTTCTCACACGTGTATTTTGTGAGCAATTACAAGCCTTCCAGTATTGAAATTTGTGCAAATCTATTTGCTGCAAATCAAATTTTTGGGAAAATTTGGCAAAGTTTTTCAAATTTGAATTTCAAAAGATACGCTTATCTCTATTTTTAATGTATATGGTTAGGGTTAGTGCTAGGGTAATAACAAAAACCTAATTATTAAACCTCATATCACATTTAATAATGATCCCTTCAACATAGATCATAACACCAAAAGAGAAAACAAAAGAACAACATGATCCAAAAATGCTAATTTATTGCAGGACAATCACATATGGAGTATCCTAACTAGTAACACTCAAGTGCAATCATGCTGAAGCCATAAAAATATCAATGCATTCATATATGATATATGTCCCCATAAAAATAAAGCAGAGAAAATCTCATATGTAACGGACTATATAATAAATATGATCATAAACATGCTTTATCAATATGAGCAACTAAGATAAACACCATGAATTATTTTAGAAGGTTATATCATGAGGTCTATAAATTACCTGTAGTCATATTGCCACCTAGATATGTGGACCAATAACGCACTCCGACGCACGTTTCACCGCCTCTGCAGTTTCATCAGGAGGTCTGTGCTTTAGTGCTATGGTAAGTTTATAATAGCATTTTGTTCCTGGATACAGACTATCTGCCATCTAAATAACACAATCTTGTATCCTCCAAATGATTGTCTGAACTACAGTATCTTAGAGCTTGATGTGCTGTAACTCCTCTTGGAAATGCATGAATACATTGAGAATGAGCATTCCCATTCCTCTTCTTAATAGGGTTGATCCCTATACATCAAAGGCTATGACAGCCAAAAGACTATTGAAAACCATCATTACTGTATTGGTACTTCTGGACTGAGCTTCACAGAAGACCATAATTTTACTATATCCTGCAATACAGTAGTACTGCAGTTTATATAGAACAAGCAATCACATAACAGCAAGTTCAAATACTCTTTAGGGACTAAAATATAATGTGAAAGAAAGAGTTTTTTGAAAATATTAAAAGAATGAAAAAATAAAATTCATATCACCCCACTTTTCAATACATAAAGATAAATAAATGAAAAAAACATTTTAAATACTCCAAAATCCAATATATCAAATCTAAAAAATATTTAAGCAGAATGATAAATGCTATACGGCATAGAGAAAATCAAAAACAAGAATTGTTTTTTGGTGGCTCACACACAGCTGCAACAAAAATATAAAAGTTAAATGTCTAATAAAATCATCATATAATCCAAATCAAAAAAACCCTCAACATTGAAATTGTAACACCAAGAAAAAAAATTAATGGAATTATGAAAATCACAGGATCGATAGACATGTTAATGATTTGCAAATGCAAACCAATGACGTCCCAGATGTGCTTGATGAGAGACAAGTCTGGAGACCAACATGCCATGGTAGCCTGTTTAGGCCATGTAGGTAGCCTGGATTAGCATCAGCAACATGCAGCCTGGCATTGTCGTATGGAAAAATGGTTCATGGGATACTTAGAGGAAATGGTCAAACCGCTGGTTCTGCAATCAAACCAATGTAATGGTGAGATGTTATTGTACCTGGAATGAAAACTATAGGGGTCTTTCTGATACCTCACATAATAATCCTGTTAGTAGGACAAGTGTGATGCTCCGTTGTGAAGGCCTCTTCAGGCATTATCCACTTAATCAAGAGTCGAAGAATGGCACGTAGTGATTCATTCTGTACAGCAAAGTAAAAATTAATGTCACTTACCAAGACTAAGGTCTTAGTGTCTACATCAGAAGGCGTTTGCACAGCTTTCACCTGATGAAGAGGATGGACCGTCCTTTAAACGTGGTTAAATAAAAGGTTTTTATCCTACTTGGACCTGACTTGTCTACTCCTTGTAGCACCCAGTAGATGCTGCTTTCCTATTTTTTATACTTCTTTCCTCCATGATATTTAGGGACAGCATCAAGTATTTTAGGCACGGAATCAACAAGTTGGATTACCCCCCCCCCCGGTTTCCAGTAAATTGTATGGTAAAATGAGACAAACATGACAAAGTTACAAAACAAACCCCAAAATACCACCTAATATTTGTCTTATTTTGTGCCCCTTTTAGCAGAGAATGTCGTACAATAATACAGCACTCTTTTTCTGCTAAATCACACTACCTTTCAGTGAGATCATGCTCCTTGTCATCCAAGTTGCAGAAAATGTCTAAATTGCATAATAAATATGTAATCCATAGTGCAGGTCATGGAAGACAGTGTTTTGGCGCTAATTGCCCCATAATTCTTGAACACTTAACTTGTTAAATCTCCTCCTGTGTTACCTGTGATCCTGAGTTACAAGTTAGTTACATCATATTCCAGATTTACATTCCAGGTTTAAGAAGGGACCCCACTCTGATGGACCCCATTGGCTTACATTTCATAAATCCACATCACCACTGCAGCCACTCACTGACCTCAGCTGTGATGCCTGCATGTACAGCACATGATTTCTAAGGCCAGTAATCAATGCAGTACAGTAAACATAGATTGATAGGGGACACCATGGCGAGGATGCTGGAGCAGTGGGGTATTGCATAGGTGAATATTGGTTATTTTATTATTTTAATACACTACTTGCTCATTGTCTATTGCTTAAATATCCTAAACAACACCTTTATTATATTTTTATAGTAGCCAGTAGAGTTGAGCGACTTTGACCACCCGACTGAAACAAAATTTGAGTCAGACGAATCTGGTCCGACTAGGGCAAAAAAAGTCGGAGTTTCGTCCGAAACCCGACCCCAATGCAAGTCAATGGGGAATAAAAGTTGGCATTGTCAATGGGGAATAAAAGTTGGCATTGAGTGGATGAATGTCCGACTCAAATTTTGTTTCAGTCGGGTGGTCCGAAACCCGATCCGACCAAAGTCGCTCAACTCTAGTAGCCAGAGCTTTGTTTTCTGATGCAGAGCTTCAAATTCCCTGTATATCCTCAAATTTGCTTGTGTATTATATGTTCAGCTAGCATGTTAGCATTTGAGCACTATATTTATATTGTTGTCACACTTCTTAGGCAGTATATTATTTCTTATCTTGTCTGTGCACTAACTCCAAGAGTGAGCTGTTTTTTCTCCCTGATTAACTACCATTTTTTAGGGCTGAAAGTCCCCCTCTCGGCTTATATTCGAGTCATATACCAGGGGGGCAGCGGGGGAGGGGGAGCGCAGCTGTCCTACATACTCACCCCTCCGCCGGCGCGGTCTCTGCAGCCCCCCTGCTCTTCTCCCACGGTCCCGGCGCCTGTGTTCAGCCCTCAGTGGTACCGCTCATTAAAGTCATGAATATGCACATATTCATGACTTTAATGAGCGGTAACACGTGACCGCTGAACACAGGCGCCGGGACCGTGGGAGAAGAGCAGGGCAGAGACGCGCTGGCGGGAGGGGTGAGTGTAAGGGATATTTACCTGTCCCGGTCCACCGATGCGCTGCTGTGTCCTCAGGTCCTCTTGCAGCGATGTTCAGGCAGAGGGCGCGATGACGTGGTTACTGCGTGTCGCGCCCTCTGCCTGATCATTCACTGCTGGAGGACCCGGAAGACAGCGGCGAGCAGCGGTGAACCCGGTGACAGGTAAATATTGCTGGTGCCGGGCCCTGAGCGAGCGGTGACACCGGCACCTGTCCCCCATAGCGCGCCGGTGTCCCTGCCTGCTCAGGACACCGGCACCTGGCCCCCAGCGACAATAGGTGAGTATGTCTTTTTTTTTTTTCGGTTGCAGCAGCGGCAGCGTATGAGGCCTATACTATGGGGCATCTATGGGGGCATAATCTATGGAGCATCTATAGGGGCATAATCTATGGGGGCACAATCTATGGAGCATCTATGGGGGAATAATCTATGGGACACAATCTATGGATCATATATGGGGGCACAATCTATGGAGCATCTATTTGGGGCACAATCTATGGATCATCTATGGGGGCATAATCTATGGAGCATCTATAGGGGCATAATCTATGGGGGCACAATCTATGGAGCATCTATGGGGGAATAATCTATGGGGCACAATCTATGGATCATCTATGGGGGCACAATCTATGGAGCATCTATGGGGGCACAATCTATGGATCATATATGGGGGCACAATCTATGGATCATATATGGGGGCACAATCTTTGGATCATATATGGGGGCACAATCTATGGAGCACCTATGGGGGCATAAACTATAGAGCATCTATGGGGGCATAATCTATGGATCATCTATGAGGGCACAATCTATGGAGCATCTATGGGGCACAATCTATGGAGCATCTATGGGGGCATAATCTATGGATCATCTATGGGGGCACAATCTATGGATCATCTATGGGGGCACAATCTATGGAGCATCTATGGGGGCACAATCTATGGAGCATCTATGGGGGCATAATACATGGGACAGCATATAGGGCATAATCTCATTTTCCACCCTAGGCTTATACTCGAGTCAGTAAGTTTTCCCAGTTTTTTGTGGCAAAATTAGGGGGGTCGGCTTATACTCGGGTTGGCTTATACTCGAGTATATACGGTATATTATTTTTGCAGGACTACAATCAGAGGCCGCTTCACTCTAACTTCCCCACTTCCTCCTGAGGAAACTGACATCTAGAAGTAGGGAGAACTGCTGCTGTGTTCTGACTCCTAAGGAAGTTAGAGTGAAGCAGCCCATTGGTGGCAGCTGATTGGCTGCAGGAACGAGATGAACGTGCTTTGGCCCGACATGTGCATATCAACCCAAGGACAAAAGTAAAATACCTTGTGAAGATGATGGCTGAAGCTGGTAAGATTGTGTCAATATCCACAGAGAAATGAGTACTGTATCAACATGGGCTGAACGGCCACTCTGCCAGGAAGAAGCCATTACTCTAAAGGAAACATAAAAAAGCCAGATTAATGTTTGCAAATGCACACAGAAACAAAGACCTTAATTTTTGGAGACATGGTCTGATGAAACTAAAATTGATCTTTTTGTGCATAATGACCATCGTTACATTTGGAGGAAAAAGGGAGAAGCTTGGAAGCCTAAGAACACCATCCCAACTGTGAAACATGGGGGTGGCAGCATCATGTTGTGGGGTTGTTTTGCTGCAGGAGGGACTGGTGCACTTCACAAAATAGATGGCATGGGAAAAGAAGATTATGTGACAATACTGAAGCAACATCTCAAGACATCAGCCAGGAAGTTAAAGCTTGGGTGGAAATGGGTCTTCCAAATGGACAATAACCAGAAGCATACCGCCAAAGTGGTAACAAAGTGGCTTAAAGATAACAAAGTCAATGTTTTGTAATGGCCATCACAAAGCCCTGATCTCAATCCTATTGAAAATTTATGGGCAAAGCTGAAAAGGCAGATGCAAGCAAGGCGATCTACAAAACTGAATCAGTTACACCAGTTTTGTCATGAGTAGGGATGGGCGAACTCGAAATGCAAAGTTCGGGACTGCACCGAACACATGGTGTTCGGTCACAAGGTCCCGAACACGGTTTCAGTTACAGTTCAGGTCCCATTCGGGTTCATGTCAAGGGCCATTATATTATACTTACCTGTCCAGCGACGTCACCGCACGAACACTGCCGGAAAAATCCGAAGACTGCCGAGTGCAGTGAATACTGCCGGCAGCTAATGAGCGGCCCCGGAAGCAGATGCGGCCAGGAGACAGTGGGACGGTAGGACGCAACGCTGGACAGGTAAGTATAATTATAATGGCTCATATCTGTATAGTTCAAGTTCAGGGCTCTGATGCAAGGTCGCGTCATCTCAGGCCCCGATCTTGAACTTTACAAAAAAGCTCGGACAAACCCGCCAATCCCGAACATCAGGGGGTTTGCCCATCACTAGTCATGAGGAATGGGCCCAAATTCCGACCAATTGTGAGAAGCTTGTGGAATGATATCCCAAATGCTTGACCAAAGTCATTCAGTTTAAGGGCAATGGTACCAAATACTAATGAAATGTATGTAAACTTTTGACTTTGCAGTAAGTAATAAACATGCCTTAAAACTTTCTCTCTGATTATTCTGGCATTTGGCAAATGTTAATAATTTTGGTAACCCTAATTGACCTAAAATAGGAAAGGTTTATTCTGATTTCATGTCAGCTATTGAGAAAAAAATGCATATGTGTCTTTTTATATAGTGTATGGAAACTTCTGGTTTCAACTGTAAATAATGGTATATACAGATATCTTTATCTTTTTACAGATATACAGTAAGTCTAAGAAAACAGTCTATCTTTCCTAGGTTGGATGTTTCTGTGTGCAGGACCTGCTCTTCACTTATTCTTCACATGTATCGCACTGATATAATTTGTTGATACAGTAAAAAATCTATTCAAAGACTAACTTAAAGTTCTTGGGCCTCAATGCAAAATCTGTAATACTAATATATTCTTAAATGGCACATGGACATCCTTAGGCAGCAGGGCTCAGATGCCACTGATACCTCTGCACTCCTTACAGCTTCGCCTCTTTGTACCAGAGAGTGCCCGAATGGCAATGCTGCAAAGTGCCTCAATAACACTGTATAATGGGAAATAGCAGCATTTTATGTATCTGCTATTAAATAGGTTTAACTTTTAAGAGTGGCATCTGACGTATAAGCTCTCTGTTAGGGTTCGAGTTCCCGCTGCTGCACAAGGGGAGTGTCGAACCAGTCCCGCTGCGGTCCCCCATCCATCTCCGGCCGCAGTGGAGCCTGCTCAGCAGAGACGTCGGTCTCGGCGTCTAGCCCAGTTTAACACTGTGCAGAGGCTTGTTGCGGTCTTTCCTGGTTCCTCTATTATAAGCAGTGCTGGAGCAGGCAGTTCGGGAACTAAGTCCCTGCTTTCTCCATCTAAGCATGCCCAGAGCAAGCTCTCCCATTGGAGATCAGGGGTCACATGCTCGGTTGCAGCAGCGACTCCCATTGGTCCGCCAGGAAGGTCCTGAAACTACATGTGTTCTGGAATGGTTTCGCATTGGTCCTTTTCTGGTAGGTCCTGCAGTTGCTACTATAAAAGGGTGGCATGGCTGGGCCGCCATGCGCTAGTATCAAATCTGTTACGTGCTTGCGCCAGTGTGGTCATGTATGCATGTGGTTAGGTCTGGCTGAAATAAGCCCCTAGAATACCGACGCCTCCGGTGAGGAGATTGTATGCACGTGTTCAGGACTCGGCTGAAAACGCCATTAGAATACCGGCTACTCCGGTGAGGAGATTACTGCTTGGGTTCTGTTGGCATGACCACAGACTGCTATCCGCACAGCAGTCATCTGTGTTCCCTGTGAGTCTAACAGGACACAGTCTTTGTTACAGCGGCTCGGTGAGTTAACAGAGACCGCTTATTCCGCCATATAGTGCTACGGCGTTTACATCTGAGACTTTGCAGGATTACAGAGTTCGCTTATACCGCCTATTTACGCCATCTTACTAGCAGCAGGCTCTGCCTGTACGGTGGACCCCGGGCTGCGAACGCACCTCTACTTAATATCTATTAGGTGCGTTCCGCAGGCCCTTAACACTCTCAATGCTGAAATCATCAGGACCAGAGCACTCCGTTCAGTAGTGACAAATGAAGCGCCAGATATCTAGGTTGGACATCTCTAAGACAGGTCTTGAAAATAATAAGTTTTAATAAGTTCAAAATGAGATGTATATTTGTGAGCAAAAGTTTGGAATAATTGTATATGACCTCAACACCCGTCTTTTGAGCGAATGTACATGAACATAAAAATCTAAAAGCCTTTTGAGATCAAAAAAATTCTACACAATATGCTACACAATATACCTCCATAAAATTATACACAAGAGGGCTTAGCATATTCATCTTAGGGAATTTTACTAAGCTGTGATTAGACCATCGAACACTTACTTATTATACTTTTTCTGCCTCAATGCACAAAGAGTTAAATGATCTGAAGCGATCCCACAGAGTGACTTAATGCTTGACTTTACTGGCATGGTGTCACCAGAATTAGTGGTTTTTATTAATTATACCGCACTTTTACTAAGTGTGGTTTTCCTCGTTAACATTTTCTAAGAGGGGAAACGCGTTTCAGAACACTGCAACCACAATGGGGCCATTTAGTAATGTTTTCCATTTACTGAGATTTATAGAACTGTGTGTGGATTCATTGTAATGTCAGGGAACCAGCAACTGTGTGGTTTCAATCAAAGAGATTTATGGGGCGTACAGGAAATGAAGAGGACAATGCATTGTATTCTGAGCTAAGTAAAGCATTGTTTGCAATTATACACGCCACTTGAAATTCAACAAGAACATGCTAAGCAGAATAATTGTGGGTTTTAAACATTGTAAGTTCCACATGCCCATCTCCCAGAAGGAACATCCCACCACTATGATAATGGATAATATGTGCACATGTCTACTTAATAATTTCGCCGATCAAGATTCTTCTCCAGTGGGTATTTAACACTACGGTTTATTTGGCTTTTCTTTTTCCTGCTTCCATTGCCTCTTTTGTATTTTCTCTGCTCCAGTCCTTCTTAACCATTATCATGTTCTGAGCTGTGGCACTAAAACTACACAATAGCAGGAATCAAGAGCTCTTCGACAAACCTAATGCTGTAAACTTTGCACACTTAACAAGCTCTTCTTATATACAATTAAGGCCACAGATAAATATTGACACACTAGATTATTTTCTAAATTTGTTTTGTGGAGTGCCCAAGAAATCTGATGGAGCCAGAGTCCTTATTTCCCGATAACTCCAGTTCTTGACTAATAGAAACAAATAAAATGAGGACTTCTGTCCACAATGGGTTAGCAACATCCATTGTTGGCTTGTACTAATCGGATTAAATTGGTTGCTAGCTCTACAGCTAGGATTCTAAACTCATTCCGAAAATGTTCACATCTCAAGGGGATGTGCCTTTGTTACTTTCCTCGCATCCCTATTTACATCACAGAGATAGAAAGCAGCAAGTACAGGCTCGAGATTACAGCAATGGCTTCTCACAATGCAGACAAAGACCGTCGATGAGCAGTAGCGCGGGAATACAACACTGCAGCTAAACACCATTGAGCGCTAGTAGACGGACTATATTTACCGCCTTTATATTGTTGTTTGCAAAATATATCATAAATGAAATCGCTGCTTAAAAAAGGGGTCATTTTTAGTATATCAGCCAGCACAATACACATTACAAACAAGACATCCAGGAATATGCACACAATAAAAAAGCCCACAAAAACAAACAGCCTTCCAGACTGATTTGATTTTTATATTAACAATATGAAAAAATGTTACAAAGCTTTTATGGAACATGGATTTAAGTAAGGAAAGCTGTCTCTTAATATTATATTATTATACTATATCTATTATTTACCATGTTGGCATTGGTCTGCATTATTATGCTGATTTTTATGTGTTTTCTAAAAGGGTAACATAGCAGATACCTTGTATAATATTACATGGCACTATAGAAAATGCCGCATATACACATATAAAATCCACATTACAGAATGCTATATACTGAGCAATTGAAGATGAATGTAAAGTTCCTTAATACACATTTACTATCATTTCATTTCTTCATTTATTTTAGCTGGTGACCCATCTCCAGCTAGATGAGACTTCAGCACAAGGGAGCGAAATGCGTTGTCATCACCATGACAACAAAAGGTGAAAGTAATTAAAATAAGGTCGAATTCTACTAAAGTAATGCAATACTCTAAATAGACTAGTAACGGAGTCAACAGCAGCCATACATATTATCACTGTAGCCTGCACAGACAGACATGAGCCGCCAGTACATTTTTTTTCGCCTGCAGTCTGATAATTTTCAAAGCTATTGGCAACTTGGGAATTTTGCTTCCTTATCACCGTGGCTCAGCTAACTTCACTAAAACTAATCAGTGCAGGAATCATTCATTCAAGGATTGCACGATCATGTCTTCTTTTGGCAGTGACAGCTGCCTGAGCCACATTAGCAATGCAGATCAGTCAGCCTAATAGGTTAATGCAGAACACGCGAAAATTAGGTTTAATCCCCAGTGAAATAATCTAACATTTTCACATTTCTTGATGTTGGGATAGAGACATTGCTGGTGACTCAATTAGGTATAATGTAGATCAAAGCAAATTTACCTTCTGGCTGAACCTTTACTGTAGGAGAGATAGGAGAATAGGAAGGTGCCTGATTAAATGTGTATAGCTGCTGGTGAAACAGTCAGAAAAGCATGTGTGCATTGTAGAAAGCAAACACTGCTAATGTCTCAATGACCGTGACACTAAGCTTTATTATTCTCCTCATCATTTATGCCTACTCCTGCAATATGTGCAATGACAGAAAACCAATTTCATTCCATAGACACCAATATACTGTATGTAGTGTTACATGAATTGCAAGCCCTGCGCGACAGCAGCCCTACCATAGATTGGGTATGTTTATGTTTTTCACCTCACTGGATAAAAAAAAGAAATTTGGGCATGTACATTTTTACACTGGATGTTGTTTAAAGTAAAGCAGTAATAAAAACATGCATTAAAATTGTTTCTTTAAATAAATGAAATGCTTTTGAAATTGGAAAATAAACATGTAAAGTAATTTTTGGGTAATGATGAAAGAATAGATAGATAGAATGAATAATATAATATTAAAGGAATATGAATAGAATAAGATGGATGGATGGATGGGTAGATAGATAGACGGACGGATAGATAAATGTGACTAGGTATATAAAGACATGTTCACGATATTATAAACAGCACTTTTGATGAATTTGCACTTCGTAACTGGAGTTGCCTTCTATATTACCGTATAAAACACCACATGATGACTGTATAAGAAGAGTACATATATGATTTATGCATTTCTTATGTATTTATGCACTGACAATATCTAATTAATGTTGGTCAAATTTTGCCTATATACTGTAGATCTTGTTTATGAACTAAACTCTTTGCTTAAGAAAAGGCTCAGCCACTTAATTGAGCCGGAATGTTGCACAGAACAATACAACTTTGGAGTGCTCATGTTTTCTTTGGCTGCAGATACATACATAGTGCATGAATAAGTACATACATATATAAATGTAATTTCTTTTTAAATAATCTTGAATTAGTAAGAAAGGGGAATTTAAAAATATATTACATAGATAGATTTAAAAAAAACAGTACCACCCCAGTATTTAACATACCCCATATAAGGGTTGCATAGTGTCACGGGTGTGTCGCCACGAAGATCGTCGCAATTGCACAGCCTGACTTCTCGCAGCTGAGTTTTTGGTGCTTGGTGTTTTTCGGCAGTGAGGGAGTTAATTCTCTCTCTCTGTGCTAGACGAGGCCCAGCCTCACCCAGCTGCAGTTAATTCTGCAGTACTGGGACTCCTTCAAATACCTGCCAGTCTGATAGGGTAGTTGTCGGTGAAAGCATTTCATACAGACCATCAGAGCGGATCGTGGTATTGAAGAGTTTGGAGCAAAGTGTACTCGGTGTGGTTTTTTCTCTTCCTCCCTTTATCATTTATCTCCTTACCCGTTTGTGTTCCCTCTGTTATTGTGGTGTGAGTTTTTGTATGCAAGGTGGTTTTTGGTTTTCCCCTTGTACTGTCTCGTTCGTCTAGTACTGTGTATAAGCATTTACTACCCTGTCCCCTACTGTTGTGATCAGGGTCCTTTTCAGGACTAGATTACTGAGGTTCAGGGATTCTCAGGAGGTAGGGTTACGCTGGCGGCCTGGACCTCTGTACCATTAACAGTACCTCCAGGTAGAGGGATTTGTCAAGGCCACAGCTTAGGGTCAGCATAGGACCCTGACCTCCTGTACGCAGTGACAGCGTGACACATAGCAATGAAAACGTACAAGCCCGTTAGAGCTAATTCATCTGGTAAAGGCTCATGTGACGGAAACAGAATTAACTCCCTATCTCAAACTAAATAATCCTTACCTTCCTGCGGAGGTTGGCACCCTACACCTGCACAAAAGAAGAGTGACCAGTTGTGTAAAAAAGGCAAAACTGGCTGTGTGTGTGTTAAATAATGGAGTGGCACTGTTTTTTCCCTATAGTGGATTATTGCTGGATAATTTTTGGTCTCTACCCTATCTTCCCTGTGATGATCTTCTAGTTTGTCTTACACTATTTAACCACTAGCTGGTGAAAAAAGTTTTTGGCATACACAGACCCACAATGCACATATTGAGTAAACTTCTCCCCTTTTTATCTGTTTTTAGGTTTGATTTTCATATTGCCCACACCTGTTACTTGCCACAGGTGAGTTTGAATAAACATCACATGCTTGAAACAAAGTTGTTTACCACAATTTTGGAAAAGAGTGAACAATTTTGTCCTGCCCATTTTTGAGGTTTTGTGTGAAATTATTTCCAACTTGCCTTTTTTCTAAGTTTTTTTTGTGCTGTTCCAATAAACGCAAAAGAAATAAACATGTGTATAACAAAACATGTGTAACTGCAATAATTTTCAGGGAGAAATACTTCATTTTCTGAAACAATTTCCAGGGTGCCAACACTTTTGGCGATGACTGTATACATATACTCCTCAACATTGACGTTGCAACACTCAAGTAAAAGTCATGAAATTATAGAAATCACTTGAACGATGGACATATTCATAATATGCAAATGATGGTGAAATGGAAACAACATTTTCAAAACATCTTGATTTATTCAGCATCAAGTATGAGTGCCATTTGCATGTATGTTAAATACCATTGTCTGAGGAATGTTCTGCCATGCTGAATGCAATTGGGCACACAAATCATCAGGATCTGCTGCAGGAAGCTCCGTATTCAACTTCCAATGTCAAAAGTGCTTGATGGGAGACAAGTTTGTTGGTGTTGTAGGCCATACTATCATGTTTAGGCCACCCAGGTTGCTCACAGTAGCTCCAGCAATATATGGCTTATGTTGTTGTGCTGAACAATGGCTCCTGGTACACTTTGGAGAAATGGCCGTACCACTGGTTCCATGACCAAATCACTGTAACGCTGAGCTGTTAGTGTACCTTGAATGAAGATAAGAGGGGTCCGGATACCATACAGTATGCCACCCACACTATTTTTCCAGGAGTAAGACCTGTCTAACATAACGTTGCCTATGTGAGCTCGATAAATTCAAAGAATGGCATATAGTTATCCTTTCTGTTTGGCAAGTGAAATTAGCCTAAGGTATCAAACAGTCTGTACACAAACCATCAGAAGGTCTATGCATGACACTGGGCTACAAGGCAGATGTCCAGCTACAGGTGTTCCATTAACCTCATGTCACCACTCTCAAAGGTCACCATGATGCAAAGCAAGACACCAGTGAAGGCTGGAATGGCATCCATCCTATTCAGTGATGAGTCTCACTTTTGTCTTGGATGCACTGATAGCCGGATATTGGTCTGGAGACCAATTGGACAATGCCATGGAGAGGCTTTCATGAGAGAACGTGAAAGTGTTACAGGAGCTGTTTTTCTTACCAGTGCTACTATGTACATCCTAAATGTACTACCATGGTCTGCAGTGTTTTTGAAATTGTCTCCCATCAAGCAAAATTAAATAAATTGAGAAGTTTTGAAAATGTTGTTTCCATTTTTTTGATACTTTGCATTTCATTAACATGTCTGTTGATCCTGTGATATTCATAATTCAACGACTTTTCCTTCTTGTATGTTGCAATTTTAATGTTCAGGAGTATATATGAAGTAATGTGCAAAGGCTGTAGACAGAGGCAGAAAAAATGTTGAAAAGTAAAAATGTAATAAAAAATAAAAGTGTTATTAATTTGCAAAATGTAAAGTAAATGAGCAAAGGGGAAATCTAAATCAAATCAATATTTGGTGTGACAACCCATTGCCTTAAAAACAGCATCAATTTTTCTAGGTTCATTTGCATAAAGTCATGGGTTTAGGATTATAATCAGATGTATGTGTAACCAATTATACTAAACAGATGCTAACCAATTATACCAAATTGGGTGAGGTACAGTAAATCTCTGTGAAAAAGGTGAGGTTGTGTAAGACAAATTCATGTCACAAATCATATCCCATGGCAAGACTAAATAAAGCAACCAGACACAAGGTAGTTATACTGCACCAGCAAGGTCTCTATCAGGCAAATATATCAAAACAGGCTTCAGTATCATGATGTGCTGTTTTGAATAAGCACTTAGAAATTGGCAACATTGAGGGCCATAAATGAAGTGATCAGCCAAGTAAAAGTAGTACAACAGATCAAAGACACATTGAGCTTACGCTGTTTTGAAATCAGAAGATTTCCAGCAGTACCATCATCTCAGAACTGACAACAACTAGTGGGAGCAGTTACACTCATTTACTGTTCACAGAAGCCTTGCCGGAAGTGGGCTTCATGAAAGAATTGCAGGTAAAAAGCTATAACACTGACATGGAAACATTTCAAAGTGACTCAACTATGCATGACAACAGTATCTGCAGAAAAATGGCAGTAGGTGCTCTGGACTGATAAGGCAAAATGTGAAATATGTCACTGTAAAAGAAGGCTGTTTGTTTGCTGAAGGGCTAACAGTGAGATATGGTGGAGGTGCTCTGCAAGTTTGGGGCTGTATATCAGCAAATGGAGTTGGGGATTTGGTCAGGTGTCAGCAATGTTGAGAAATATGGGTAGATACTTATCCAACATGCTATACCATTTCATTCACTGTGTGCAAATATATACAGCGCTGGAAATGAGTATTGAAAACGTCACCAATTTTCAAAGTAAATATATTACTAAAGGTGCTATTGACATGAAATTTTCACCAGATGTCGGTAACAACCATCCAATCCACACAGGCAAAGAAATCAAACAATAGATGTCCATAAATTAAGTTATGTGTAATAGTGATAAATGACAAGGGAAAAGGTCTTAAACACATAAAGGAAAGAGTTCCACAAAGCCATAGAAAATCATGACAGCAGCTGAAATCTATCAGTAACTAGAAAGTAATTCTGCCACTTAGTGAAAAGTAATGTCAACTGGTTTAAATGATGGCCTATAAATGGTGTCTCGCTGCCAAGATGCCACACAAGAAATATCTCATGATGGGTAAAACCAGTGTGCTGTCTCAATACTTTTGCAACATTATTATTACAAAACATACTGATGGCATTGGTTACAGATGAATTTCTAAACTACTGAAGGTTCCAGTGACTGCTGTTGGGGCCATAATCAGGAAGTGGAAATAATAATAATAATAATTTTTATTTCTATAGCGCCAACATATTCCGCAGTACTTTACTTTAGAAAGGACTTGTACAGGCAATAAAGAAATTACATAAACAAATAACTCAACAGATACCAAAAGGAGTAAGGGCCCTGCTCACAATCTTACAATCTATGAGGAAATAGGGGAGTCATGAAAGGTAAATGGTAAAAAGTGCCTGTATTGTACGGTACAGCCATCAATATAATAAAAGGGTATTCACAAAATGCTGCATGAAATGGACACCAGTCAGTAGGTGTACAAGTACAGACACAGAAGGTTATTAAGTGCATGGAGGGTGTGTGATGGAGGGTGTGTGAACAGATGCCATGAGGATCCTGATTTTGAAGAAAATTTTGTATGGGCAAAATAATAAGTGCAATGAGGCAATAGGCTAGTCTAAAGAGATGCGTTTTTAGGCCGCGCATAAAACTGTGGGTATTGGGAATTCATTGAATTGTCCTGGGTAGTGCATTCCAAAGAATTTGTGCAGCAAGTTAAAAGTCTTCGAGACGGGAGTGGGAGGTTATGTTTATTGAGGAATTTAGTCTTGTGTTATGATTTGGTAGCTGAGGAAAGCAGGCAAAAAAGGAAATACACCAGAGAGGTTGGAATCTATGGGATTGCAGTACCCTGACTAACCACCACAACTAAAGGCAGCCGTGGAGCGTACCTACGTTGGTCCTAGACGCCTCGTCACAGCCTGAGAAGCTAACTACACCTAAAGACAGAAAGAGGAAAACTATCTGCCCCGGAGCAGATCCCCAAAGAACATAGAAAGCCCCCAAACATGTAATGACGGTTAGACAAGAGGAAAATACAGACACAGACAGAAAATAGTATGAGCAAACGTTGGGGCCCAAACTTCCTAAATAGAAAAGGATAGGAAGGACACTTACTGCAATCCCAAAAAACCCTGAAAAGTACCAACTCTACTAATTACAAAAACACCTGAGATCACACGACCTCTACCACCTAAATTAGTTCTCTGGTGTAACAAAAACTAAACAGCAGCCACTGAAAAAACTGGAAAAGGCAAATGAACAAACAACAGTGGCTGAACTAAACTGAGAGGAGCACAAGCCCCCGGAGGGCAGGGCCGCCATCAGGGCATTACAGCCCTTACTAGTGTATGGGGCCCGGTGATTTAGGGGGCCCGAGCACGCTGGCAGCGCCGCAGCACGGTCCGGCAGGCAGTGCTTCGCCGCTTTATATTCCTGTATCCTCAGTCACAAATGCTGGCTGGCAAAAAGAAATGGGCAGGCACTGTAGCTTTAAGCTACAGCCCGCCCTGGTGCATCATGGTCCAGCCAACCTCACATGATGTCACACGCTGCTCTGCTCGCTCCACTTCCTTATTCTGGAGCAGAGCAGCGTGACAGTGTGCTATGTGTGCCACATGGCTGGGAGCGGCGGCGGGGACCAGTGCATGTGGAGGCGGCAGGCAAGCAGGGTGAGTGGTCTGTGGGGGGGGGGCCAGGCACAGCATCCACCAAGCACCACCAACAGGGCCCAGGGCAGGAAGGGGGGGCCCCAACATCCACCAACAGGGCCCCCAGGGCATGCAGAAGGGGCCCGCAGCATCCACCAACAGGGGCCCCCAGGGCAGGCAGGAGGGGCCCTCCCCAGTGCATGTAGAAGGGGCCCACAGCATCCACCAATGGGGCCCCCAGAGCAGGCAGGAGGGGCCCTCCCCAGGGCATGCAGAAGGGGCCCGCAGCATCCACCAACAGGGCCCCCAGGGCAGGCAGGAGGTGCCCTCCCCAGGGCATGCAGAAGGGGCCCGCAGCATCCACCCATGGGGCCCCCAGAGCAGGCAGGAGGGGCCCTCCCCAGGGCATGCAGAAGGGGCCCGCAGCATCCACCAATGGGGCCCCCAGAGCAGGCAGGAGGGGCCCTCCCCAGGGCATGCAGAAGGGGCCCGCAGCATTCACCAACGGGGCCCCCAGAGCAGGCAGGAGGGGCCCTTCCCACGGCATGCAGAAGGGACCCGCAGCATCCACCAACGGGGCCCCAGGGCAGGCAGGAGGTGCCTGCCCCAGGGCATGCAGAAGGGGCCCGCAGCATCCACCAACGGGGACCCCAGGGCAGGCAGGAGGGGCCTGCCCCAGGGCATGCAGAAGGGGCACGCAGCATCCACCAACGGGGCCCCCAGGGCAGGCAGGAGAGGCCTGCCCCAGGGCATGCAGAAGGGGCCTGCAGCATCCACCAACTGGGCCCCCAGGGCAGGCAGGAGGGACCCTCCCCAGGGCTGGCGGCGGGGCCTGCAGGTGCAGCATCCTGCAACAGGAGCCCTGGGGACCCTGTTGGTGGATGCTGCGAGCCCCTTCTGCCTGCCCTGGGCCGTGGCCCTCCTGTTGGAATGCTGTGTGTGGCTGGCCCCCCCTGCCTGCCCTGGGCCAGGGCTGGCAGGGGTGGCCGGCCGCACGCAGCATTCCAACAGGGCCCGCCGCCCAGGGCAGGCAGGAGGGGCCCGCAGCATCCACCAACAGGGCCCCCCAGGGCAGGCAGGAGGGTCCCGCAGGTGCAGCATCCAGCAACAGGGGCCCTGGGGACGGGACTTGTTGGAATGCTGCGTGCGGCCGGCCACCCCTGCCTGCCCTGGGCCGCACACAGCATTCCAACAGGGCCCTCAGAGCAGGACACAGTGTAAAATATATAATTTAAAAAGTAAATAATTGTAAAATTATATATAAAAAAAACAATATTCCATCATTAAATCAATCTTTGAAAAAAAATTAATCTCAACACTAAAAGTACACATATTTAGTATCACCACCGCGTCCGCAACGACCCGACCTATAGAATTGTCCCACTAGTTAAAGGGAATCTGTCACCCCTTTTTTGCCCTATGAGATAAGGCCACCGCCATCAGGGGCTTATCTACGGCATTCTGTGATGGTGTAGATAAGCCCCAATGTTACCTGAAAGTGAAGAAAAACGAGTTATAAAATACTCACCCAGGGGCGGTCCGGTCCGGAGGGAGTCGCGGTCCGGTTCGGTGCCTCCCGTCTTGTAGCGAAGCCGGCCTCTTTATGTCCCGTCGCTGCTCCTGCGCAGGCGCACTGCACTGCCCAGCACAGTACTACTGTACAGTGCGCAGGCTCCGGACCTCTCTGACCTTTCCCGGCGCCTGCGCACTGCAGTACTTTACTCTGCCATCCCCAGGGCAGAGCAGTGTGCCTGCGCAGGAGCCGTGACGGGACGGAAAGAAAAGGCCGGCTTCGCTACAAGACGGGAGGCACCGGACCGTGACTTCCTCCGGACCCGACATCCCCCCGGAACGCCCCTGGGTGAGTATTTTATAACTCGGTTTTCTTCACTTTCAGGTTACATCGGGGGCTTATCTACAGCATTACAGAATGATAAGCCCCTGATGGCGGTGCCCCTATCTCATAGGGCAAAAAAGGGGTGACAGATTCCCTTTAACCCCTATAGTGAACACCCTTAAAAAAAAGGCCAAAAAACAATGCTTTATCATACTGCCCAAAAAAAAAAAGGGTAATAATACGCAATCAAAAAGATGGATATAAATAAACGTGGTACCACTGAAAACATCATCTTGTCCCGCAAAAAAAAAGCCGACATACAGCATCATCACTGGAAAAAATTGAAAAAAATAAAGGTCTCAGAATAAAGCGATGCAAAAATTATTTTTATATAAAAGTATTTATTGTATAAAATCACCAAAACATAAAAAAAATATAAATGAGGTATTGATGTAAACGTACAGTCCCGAAGAATAAAACTGCTTTATCAATTTTACCACACGTGGAACGATATAAACACACCCCCCCCCAAAAAAAAAATTCATTCATTGCTTGTTTTTATTCACTCTGCCTCCCAAAAATTGGAATAAAAAGAGATCAAAAAATGTCAGTTTCCCCCAAAATGGTACCAATAAAAACGTCAACTCTTCCCACAAAAAACAAGACCTCACATGACTCTGTGGGCCAAAATGTGGAAAAATTATAGCTCTCAAAATGTGGTGATGCAAAAAAAATGTTTTGCTGTTAAAAGCGTCTTTTAGCGTGACAGCTGCCAATCATAAAAACCCGCTATAAATAGTAAATCAAACCCCCCTTTACCATCCCCTTAGTTAGGGAAAAATAATAAAATAAAAAAAAATTATTTCCATTTTACCATTAGGGTTGGGCTTGGGGCTGTAGTTAGGGTTGGGGCAATAGTTATGGTTAGGGGTGTGTTGGAGTTAGAATTGGGGTTTTTTCACTGTTTAGGCACATCAGGGGCTCTCCAAACGTGATATGGGGTCTGATCTCAATTCCAGCCAATTCTGAGTTGAAAAAGTCAATTGGTGCTCCTTCGCAAGCTCTGCCATGCGCCCAAACAGTGGTTCCCCCCACATATTGGGGTATTAGCATACTCTGGACAAATTGTACAACAACTTTTGGGGTCCAATTTCTCCTGTTGCTCTTGGGAAAATAAAAAATTGGGGGAGAAAATATCATTTTTGTGAAAATAGATTTTTTATTTTTTACGGCTCTACATTATAAACCTCAGTCAAGCACTTGGGGGTTCAAAGTGCTCACCACACATCTAGATAAGTTCCTTAAGAGGTCTACTTTACCGTAGCATTTAGTGACCGTGGGAACATACCCTAAAGGGTTTTGGAAAGATTACTGCTATAAAAGTGAGTAAAATAAATAAATGGGGTGATCACCCCTTTACTCTTGACTCCTATTTTATTTATTTTAGTTATTTTACATAATCACTTAGTTACGTTTTGAGGTGTATTTATGTTCTATAATTTATAGGGTTTTAATAAATACCAATAAAGATAATTTTTTGTAACGTATACTCAGTGATTAAATATGCTGTAATATAAACATTCCATTTATTTGGTGGGCAGGCTGAGACGGCATCGGTGGGCAGGCTGAGACGACCATTAAATTCTTCTTGACTGGGTGGTGGGTGCGGCGGCAACACCGGCTGAGTGAGTAAATAACAAGTCCATGTATTAGTTTGTCCACTATTTAAGTACGTGATTATACTTATATATACATAGCTATTGAGGAGTCAAAGGGGGGGGTGGGTAAGGAATGATTGTATAATTATTCCTTCCCCCTCCCCCTTCGACTCCCCATTAGCAATCTACTATATAATCGTCTAATTCTGTCTGTAATGGAAATCCCGCGTCACTGATTGGTCGTGGCCGGACTGCGCCTGTCGCTGATTGGTCGCGTCTGGCCGGGAGCGACCAATCAGCGACGCGGGATTTCCGTTACGTGGAGGCCACCGGTCGGGGTACTTACACTGCGAGCAAAACAGAAAAGCTGATGGCTATGTATGTGATAAGTGTTAATGTGTCATTGGTGAGGGCGTGGTGCAGAAGTGGAGTTTTTCCAAGAAAGGGCAGTCATTTTGGAAGGTTCGCGTGATGGAGGAGGAGCTAGGGTGGGGTTGACCTGGGGGTGGAGCCGGGGCGGAGTCTCAAGGGGGGCCCCATAAATTTTGCCAGTATGGGGCCCCGAAATTCCTAGTGGCAGCCCTGCGGAGGGGACCCGGGAGACCCCCACAGGAGTGCCGGACAAAATGCAAAAAGCAAGCACAAAAAACTAAAAGAAGAAAATGTCTTATCTGTTACTAGAAGATGCAGGCACGAAACAGCAAGCTACAAAGTGAACAGGAATCAAAGATGAGACCAGAACAATTGATCACCGGCAACCCTGATGGGAGGGAACCTCCCTTATATAAGACCAGTCAGTAACACCTGATCGTCAATCTTCACAATCTTCATTGGATAGTTCAGTACTGTTTGTAACCACCAGAGGGAGCTTCTGCTAAGAATTCATTTCTAGCACATTCACAACAGTACCCCCCCCTTGAGGAGGGGTCACCGAACCCTCATTTGAGCAACCAGGTCGGTCAGGATGAGCTCTGTGATACGCACGGAGGAGTCTCCTAGCATGGATGTCCGAAGCAAACACCCAAGAATTGTCCTCCTGACCATAACCTCTCCACTTAACCAAATACTGGAGTTTCCGTCTAGAAAAACGAGAATTCAATATTTTCTCAACCACATACTCCAGATTGCCCTCAACCAAAACAGGGTCAGGAGGCACAGCCATAGGAACCACTGGCTCGACAAACCTCTTCAATAAGGACTTGTGGAACACGTTATGGATCTTAAATGTCCCTGGAAGAAGTAAACGAAAGGAAACAGGATTAAGAATCTCCATGATCTTATAAGGTCCAATGAACCTAGGCTTAAACTTAGGAGATGCAACTCTCATAGGGATATTTCTTGAGGACAACCAGACCAAGTCCCCCACTTCAAACCGAGGACATCAGTCCTATGCCGGTTGGCAAACCGCTGGGCCCTCTCCTGAGAGAGGGACAACCTCTCCACTACCTGGTCCCAAATCTGCTGCATACGCTCCACAACAGAGTCAACACCTGGACAGACAGAAGCCTCTGTCTGTCCTGAAGAAAATCGAGGGTGAAACCCAAAATTGCAGAAAAATGGAGACATCAAAGTGGCAGAGCTAGCCCTATTATTAAGAGCAAACTCAGCCAAAGGCAAAAAAGAGACCCAGTCATCCTGATCAGCAGACACAAAGCATCTTAGATAAGTCTCCAATGTCTGGTTTGTTCTCTCAGTTTGTCCATTGGTCTGAGGATGAAAAGCCGAGGAGAAAGACAATTGAACACCAAGTTTAGAACAAAAAGTCCTCCAATATCTGGAAACAAACTGGACTCCTCTGTCAGACACAATGTTCTCAGGAATGCCGTGTAACCGAACCACGTGCTGAAGGAACAAAGGCACCAATTCAGAGGAGGAAGGCAACTTAGGTAATGGCACAAGATGTATCATTTTGGAAAACCTATCACAAATCACCCAGATAACGGTCATTCTCTGAGAAACAGGGAGGTCGGAAATGAAATCCATAGAGATATGGGTCCATGGTCTCTTGGGCACAGGCAATGGCATCAACAAACCACTAGAGCGAGAGCAAGGCTTGGAGCGAGAGCAAGTCCCGGAGGACTGCACAAATTCCCTGACGTCATGAGACAAAGTAGGCCACCAAAAGGACCGACTAACCAAGTCTCTGGTACCAAAAATTCCGGGATGACCGGCCAACGCGGAACAATGAATCTCAGACATCACACTCTTTTTCCACCGGTCTGGGACAAACAATTTCCCAATAGGGCAGCGCTCGGGTTTATCCTCCTGACACCCTTCCAGAGCCAGTCTCAAATTGGGCGAGATGGCGGAAAGAACTACACCCTCTTTCAAAATACCAGCAGGATCGGATAACTCAGGAGAGTCCGCAAGGAAACTCCTCGAGAGGGCATCCGCCTTAACATTCTTAGTGCCAGGAAGAAAGGAAACCACAAAATTAAAACGTGTGAAAAACAAGGCCCACCTGGCCTGTCTAGGATTAAGTCGCTTGGCTGATTCCAGATAAACCAGATTCTTATGGTCCGTGAGGACCACCACCTGATGTTTGGCTCCCTCCAGCCAATGTCTCCACTCTTCAAAAGCCCACTTCATGGCCAATAACTCCCGATTACCCACGTCATAATTACGTTCAGCTGGAGAAAATTTTCGAGAGAAAAAGGCACAAGGGTTACTTTTAGAGGTCTCTGGATCTTTTTGGGACAAAACGGCACCTGCCCCAATTTCAGAGGCATCAACCTCCACCTGAAATGGCAGAGAAACATCAGGCTGCCGTAGAACAGGAGCAGAAGTGAATCTCTGCTTAAGTTCCTGAAACGCAGAGACTGCCTCAGGAGGCCAATTCACCACATCAGAACCCTTTTTGGTCAAATCAGTCAATGGTTTAACAATAACAGAGAAATTACCAATAAATTTACGATAAAAATTGGCAAAACCCAAGAATCTTTGAAGAGCCTTTAATGAAATAGGTTGGACCCAATCACAGATGGCCTGAACCTTGACCGGGTCCATTTCAATAACAGATGGGGACAAAATGAATCCCAGAAATGAGATCCTCTGTACGCCAAAAAGACACTTTGATCCCTTCACATACAGAGCATTCTCTTTCAAAATCTGGAACACAGTCCGAACATGTTTCACATGAGAGTCCCAGTCATTGGAAAAAATCAAGATATCATCCAAATAAACAATCAGAAATTTATCCACAAAATCCCTGAAAATGTCATTCATGAAGGACTGGAAGACAGAAGGAGCATTAGTGAGCACAAAGGGCATCACTAGGTACTCAAAATGCCCCTCTGGGGTATTAAATGCTGTCTTCCATTCATCCCCGTGCTTAACCCCTTCACCCCCAAGGGTGGTTTGCACGTTAATGACCGGGCCAATTTTTACAATTCTGACCACTGTCTCTTTATGAGGTTATAACTCTGGAACGCTTCAACGGATCTGCGCGATTCTGAGATTGTTTTCTCATGACATATTGTACTTTACGTTAGTGGTAAAATTTCTTCGATATACCTTGCGTTTATTTTTGAAAAAAATGCAAATACGGCGAAAATTTTGAAAATTTTGCAATTTTCAAACTTTGAATTTTTATTCCCTTAAAACAGAGAAATATGTCACACAAAATAGTTAAGAAATAACATTTCCCACATGTCTACTTTACATCAGCACAATTTTGGAATCAAAATTTTTTTTTCTTAGGAAATTATAAGGGTTAAAAGTTGACCAGCGATTTCTCATTTTTACAACAAAATTTACAAAACCATTTTTTTTAGGGACCACCTCATATTTGAAGTCACTTTGAGGGGTCTATATGGCAGAAAATACCCAAAAGTGACACCATTATAAAAACTGCACCCCTCAAGGTACTCAAAACCACATTCAAAAAGTTTATTAACCCTTCAGGTGCTTCACAGGAGCTGAAGCAACGTGGAAGGAAAAAATGAATATTTAACTTTTTAGCCACAAAAATGATCTTTTACAAACTTTTTTTTTATTTTCACAAGGGTAAAAGAAGAAAATGGACACATAAAGTTGTTGTGCAATTTCTCCTGAGTACGCCAATACCCCATAAGTGGGGGAAAACCACTGTATGTGTGCACAGCAGAGCTCATAAGGGAAGGAGCGCCGTTTGACTTTTTCAAACTAAAATTGGCTGGAATTGAGATTGGACGCCATGTCGCGTTTGGAGAGCCCCTGATGCGCCTAAACAGTGGAAACCCCCACAAGTGACACCATTTTGGAAACTAGACCCCCTAAGGAACTTATCTAGATCTGTTGTGAGCACTTTGAATCCCCAAGTGTTTCACAAAAGTTTATAATGCCTGGGTGTGAAAAAAAAAAGAAACAATTTTCCACAAAAATGATTTTTTAGTCCCAAATTTTTGATTTTTCCCAAGGAAATTGGACCCAAAAGTTGTTGGCCAATTTGTCCTGAGTACGCTGATACCCAATATGTGGGGGGGGGAAACTGTTTGGGCGCACGGCAGGGCTTGGAAAGGAAGTAGTAACGTTTTGGAATGCAGACGTTGATGGGGGTCATGTTCCGTTTGCAGTGCCCCAGATGAGCCTAAACAGTAGAAACCCCCCACAAGTGACCACATTTTGGAAACTAGACCCCTAAGGAACTTATCTATAGCTTTGGTGAGCACTTTGAACCCCCAAGTGCTTCACACAAGTTTATAATGCCCGGGCATGAAAATAAAAAATCCTATTTTTTTCCCACAAAAATTATTTTTAGTCACTAATTTTTTATTTTCCCAAGGGTAACAGGAGAAATTGGACCACAAAAGTTGTTGTCCAATTTGTCCTGAGTACGCTGATACCCAATATGTGGGGGGGAACCACTGTTTGGGCGCACAGCAGAGCTCGGAATGGAAGGAGCACCATTTGGCTTTTTCCAACCAAAATTGGCTGGAATTGAGATTGGACGCCATGTTGCATTTGGAGAGCCACTGATGTGCCTAAACAGTGGAAACCCCCACAAGTGACCCCATTTTGGAAACTAGACCCCCTAAGGAACTTATCTAGATCTTTGGTGAGCAATTTGAACCCCCAAGTGCTTCACACAAGTTTATAACGTAGAGCCGTAAAATTAAAAAATCATATTTTTTCCACAAAAATGATCTTTTCACCCCAATTTTTATTTTCCCAAGGGTAACAAGACTCCAAAAGTTATTGTGCAATTTGTCCTGAGTACGCTGATACCCCATATGTGGGGGTAAACCACTGTTTGGGTGCATGGCAGAGTTTGGAAGGGAAGGAGTGCCGTTTGACTTTTTCAACGCAGAATTGGCTGGATGCCATGTCGTGTTTGGAGAGCTCCTGATCTGCCTAAACAGTGGAAACCCCCACAAATGACACCATTTTGGAAACTAGACCCTCAAGAAACTTATCTAGATGTGTGGTGAGCACTTTGAACCCCCAAGTGCTTCACAGAAGTTTATAACGTACAGCCGTAATATAAAATTATTTTTTTTTTTTTACAAAAATGATTTTTTCGTCCCCAATATTTTATTTTCACAAGGGTAACAGGAGAAATTGGACCCCAAAAGTTGTTGTCCAATTTGTCCTGAGTACGCTGATACCCAATATGTGGGAGAAAACTACTGTATGGGTACACGTTGGGGCTCGAAAGGGAAGTAGTGACGTTTTGGATTGCAGACTTTGATGGAATGCTCTGGGGGCGTCATGTCGCATTTGGAGAGCCCCTGATGCACCTAAACAGTGGAAACCCCCCAAGTGACCCCATTTTGGAAAATAGACCCCACAAGGAACTTATCTAGATGTATGGTGAGCACTTTGAACCCTAAGTGCTTCACAGAAGTTTATAACGAACAGCCGTAAAAATAAAAAATATATTTTTTTTTACAAAAGTTATTTTTTTCGCCCCCAATATTTTATTTTCACAAGGGTAACAGGAGAAATTGGACCCCAAAAGTTGTTGTCCAATTTGTCCTGAGTACGCTGATACCCAATATGTGGGAGAAAACTACTGTATGGGAACACGTTGGGGCTCGGAAGGGAAGTAGTGACGTTTTGGATTGTAGACTTTGATGGAATGGTGTGGGGGCGTCATGTCGCATTTGGAGAGCCCCTGATGCGCCTAAACAGTGGAAACCCCCCACAGTGACCCCATTTTGGAAAATAGACCCCACAAGGAACTTATCTAGATGTGTGGTGAGCGCTATGAAGCCCCAAGTGCTTCACACAAGTTTATAACGTACAGCCGTAAAAACAAAAAAAATCATTTTTTTTTTTTAAAAAATGATATTTTTGCCCCCAGTTTTTTATTTTCCCAAGGGTAACAGAAGAAATAGGACAAATTGCACAATAACTCTTAGGGTCCAGAGTACGCTGATACCCCATGTGGGAGTAAACTACTGTTTGGGCGCATGGCAGAGGTCAGAAGGGAAGGAGCACCGTTTGACTTTTTCAACGCAGAATTGGCTGGAATTGAGATCAGACGTCATGTCACATTTGGAGAGCCCCTGATGTGCCTAAACAGCGGAAACCCCCCAATTCTAACTCCAACCCTAACCTCTACACACCCCTAACCCTAGTCCCAACCCTAACCACAAACGTAACCCTAACACACCCCTATCCCTAATCCCAACCATAACCCTAATACTAACTTTAGCGCCAACCCTAACCCTAACTTTAGCCTCAACCCTAACCTTAACCATAACCCTAATGGGAAAATGGAAATAAATACATTTTTGTAATTTTATTATTTTTCCCTAACTAAAGGGTGATAAAGGGGGTTTGATTTACTATTTATAGCGGGTTTTTATGATTGGCAGCTGTCACGCTAAAAGACGCTTTTTATTGCAAAAAATAGTTTTTGCATCACCACATTTTGAGAGCTATAATTTTTGCATATTTTGGCCCACAGAGTCATGTGAGATCTTATTTTTTGCGGTACGAGTTGACGTTTTTATTGGTACCATTTTTGAGCCTGTGACATTTTTTGATCGCTTTTTATTTCGATTTTTGGGAGGTTAGAATGAACAAAAATCAGCAATTCATGAATTTCTTTTGGGGGAGGCGTTTATACCGTTCCGCGTGTGGTAAAATTGATAAAGCAGTTTTATTCTTCGGGTCAGTACGATTACGGCGATACCTCATTTATATAGTTTTTTTATGTTTTGGCGCTTTTATAGAATAAAAACAATTTTATAGAAAAAATAATTATTTTTGCATCGCTTTATTCTGCGAGCTAAAACTTTTTTATTTTTTCGCTCATGATGCTGTGTGATGGCTCGTTTTTTGCGGGACAAGATGACGTTTTCAGCGGTGCTATGTTTATTTATATCCGTCTTTTTGATCGCGTGTTATTCCACTTTTTGTTCAGCGGTATGATGATAAAGCACTGATTTTTTGCTTTGTTTTTATTTTTTTTTTTAAGGGGTTCACTAAAGGGGTTAACTAGTGGGACAGTTTTATAGGGGGGTCGTTACGGACGCGGCGATACCAAATATGTGTACTTTTATTGTTTTATTTTTTTTATTTACAGGAAAAAATGAATTTATTGGGGAATATTTTTTTTTTTTTTTTACTTATTTTGGAATTTTTTTTTTTACACGTTTATTTTTATTTTTTTTACTTTTTTACATTGTCCCAGGGTGGGACATCACTGTAAAATGTGAGATCGCTGGTCTCACAGTGTGCACAGCACTCTGTGAGACCAGCGATCTCACAGGCAGCGCTGCAGGCTTCTCAGTGCCTGCTCTCAGCAGGCACTGAGGAAGCCGCCTCCCTCCAGGACCCCGGCGCCATCTTGGATCCGGGTCCTGGGAGGGAGGAAGCCCTCAGAATAGCGCGATCACATTGCGCTGTTCTGAGAGTCTCAGGGGGGCGCGCAGGGAGCGCTCTCCCTGCGCGATGCCCCCCTGTGCCCCCAGTACACCGCGATCATGTTTGATCGCGGTGTGCAAGGGGTTAATGTGCCGGGAGCGGTCCGTGACCGCTCCTGACACACAGTCCCGGGTGTCAGCTGTGATAATCAGCTGACACCCGGCGGCGATCAGCTGCGCTCCCCCCAGGAGCGCAGCTGATCGCTATGACGTACTATCCCGTCCATGGTCAGATTGTCACGGGTTTTATGGACGGGATAGTACGTCTAATGTCAGAGAGGGGTTAATGTGAATAAGGTTATATGCCCCCCTGAGGTCAAGCTTGGTAAACCAAGTAGCACTTTTCACCCTTGAAAACAGGTTAGAAATCAAGGGTAACGGATATTGATATTTCACAGTGATATTGTTCAAGAGAGGATAATCAATACACGGCCTTAATGAACCATCCTTTTTGGCCACAAAGAAAAAACCGGCACCCAAGGGAGAAGAGGATGGTCTGATATGACCCTTCTCCAATGACTCCTTGATATAAGACCGCATAGCGTCATGTTCAGGTACAGACAAGTTAAAAAGGCGACCTTTAGGGAATTTACTACCAGGCACTAATTCAATAGCGCAGTCATAGCTCCTATGGGGGGGCAAGGATGCAGATTTATTTTTGCTAAACACATCAGAAAAATCAGTCAAAAAGTCAGGAACATCCTGAGCCTGGGGGGAGGCAGAAAAAACAGGAGTGTTGGTATTAACACATTGGCAGCCCCAACTGGTTACAGACACAGATTTCCAATCCAAAACAGGATTATGAGACTGTAACCAAGGGAAACCCAGTACGATAATGTCATGCAGATTATACAGCACCAAAAATTTGCAACTCTCCTGATGATTAGGTTCAACCCTCATTATCACCTGAGTAGAGAACTGAGGTTTATTCTCAGCCAAAGGGGTAGAATCGATCCCCAGTAGGGGAATAGACTTCCGTAGGGGTATCAAGGGAAACCCACAACGTTTAGCAAAATCAAAATCCATCAGGTTAATAGCTGCTCCCGAATCAACGAAAGCCTGAGCAGAAAATGTGGACAGGGAGCAAATCAGGGTAACAGTCAACAAAAATTTAGTCTGAACACTACCCAAGACAACTGAGCGTGCAAAACGTCTTCCCCGCTTAGGGCAGACTGAAATAGCATGAGAGGCATCACCACAGTAGAAACATAACCCATTGCGTTTTCGAAACTCATGACGCTGTGCCCCAGAAGCCACTCTATCACACTGCATGGGTTCAGAAGCTGGTTCACAAGGCAACACTATTCCACGCATACCTCTACGCTCACGCAAACGTCTGTCAATTTGAATCGCTAATGACATAGAATCATTGAGACCAGAGGGGACAGGGAATCCCACCATAACATCCTTTACATTCTCTGACAGATCCTTCCGAAAAAGGGCTGCCAAAGCATCGTCATTCCATTTGGTCAGGACTGCCCACCTACGGAATCTCTGACAGTATAACTCAGCGTCCTCAAGCCCCTGATTTAATGCAAACAAGGCTTTTTCAGCTTGATCAGTGACATTAGGCTCATCGTACAATAACCCCAGAGCCTGAAAAAATGCATCAACATTACTCAAAAACAGGATCCCCAGGTGTCAGGGAAAAAGCCCAATCCTGAGGATCGCCGCGCAGGAGAGAGATGACAATTTGAACCTGCTGTGCTGCGTTCCCTGAGGACTTAGATTTCAAGGCAAAAAACAACTTACAGTTATTTTTGAAATTCAGAAATTTAGCTCGATCCCCTAAAAACAAATCTGGCATGGGAATCCTAGGTTCCACAACAGGCAACCTCGCAAGATAGGTAGCAATACTCCGAACCTCAGTGGCAAGCTGATCCACACGGCCAGACAACTGTGCAAACTCCATTGAGAGAGAAAAAAAAAAATCCTCCTCAGCACCCAGAGATACAGAGGGAAAAAAAATGCAACAAACAGAAAAAAAAAATCTCTGACAACTCTGACAACTTTTTTCTTTCCACAATATTTTTCCCTTCTGTGAGTACAATATAATTTTCAGTTTGGGCCGGTGATACTGTTATGATTTGGTAGCTGGGGAAAGCAGGCAAAAAAGGAAATACACCAGAGAGGTTGGAATCTATGGAATTGCAGTACCCTGACTAACCACCACAACTAAAGGCAGCCGTGGAGCGTACC
>JARQOD010000005.1:481692317-481745409 GCA_033576555.1 Oophaga sylvatica
ATGGTCAATAGTGACTGCACATCTGCAGTAGGTTCGGAAACTATTCATACTAGTGATGAGCGAGTATACTCGTTTCTCGGGTTTTCCCCGAACAGCTCGGGTTAATCCGAGTATTTAAAAGTGCTCGGAGATTCAGTTTCTGTTGCCGCAGCTGCATGATTTGCTGCTTTTTGAAAGCCTGAATACATGTGGGGATTCCTTAACAAGCAGCATTCCTCACATGTATTCAAGCTGTCCAGCAGCCATAAATCATGCAGCTGCGCAACAGAAACTAAATCTCCAACCACTTCCAAATACTCGGACACCACACAGCTGCTCGGAAAAACCCGAGCAACGAGTATACTCGCTCATCACTAATTCAGACCCATTTAAACTTTTAACTCTTTGTTTCAGTGCAGCCTTTGGTAAATGCAAAAAAGTTTTTTTATCATTAATGTACACTCTGCACCCCATCTTGATGGATAAAAAACTGAAATGTAAAACTGAAATATCACATCATGGTCATAAGTATCAGACCCTTTGCTAGACATTCTTATTTAAGTCACATGCTGTCCATTTCTTGTGAGCCTCCTTGAGATGGTTCAAACTCCTCATTGGAGTCCAGCGGTGTTTAATTAAACTGACTGGACTTGATTGGTAAAGACACACACCTGTCTATATAAGACCTCACAGCTCACAGTGCATGTCAGGCCAAATGAGAATCATGAGGTTAAAGGAAACTGGCCAAGGAGCTCAGAGACAGAATTGTGGCAAGGCACACATCTGGCCAAGGTTACAAAATAATTTCTGCAGTACTCAAGGTTCCTAAGAGCACAGTGGCCTCCATAATCCTTAAATGGAAGAAGTTTGGGACCACTAGAAGTCTTCCTAGACCTGGCCGTCCAGCCAATCTGAGCAATTGTGGGAGAAGAGCCCAAGATCACTGTGGCTAAACTCTACAATGGAGTAGTAGTTCCACAAAGTCAACTATCACTGCAGCCCTCCACCAGTTGGGCATTTATGGCAGAGTACCTGACGGAAGCCTCTCCTCAGTGCAAGACATATGAAAGTCCCACATAGAGTTTGCTAAAAAAGCACATGAAGGCCCTCCAGACTATGAGAAATAAATTCTCTGGTCTGATGAGATGAAGATAGAAACTTTTTGGTGATAATTCTAACGGTATGTGTGGAGAAAACCAGGCACTGCTCATCACCTGCCCAATACAATCCCAACAGTGAAACATGGTGTGACAGATCACATGCTATGGGTTTTTTTTTCAGCTCAGGGACAGGACGACTGTTCAATTGAAGGAAAAGAATGCCACCAAGTACAGAGATATCTTGGATGAAAACCTTTTCCAGAGTGCTCTGGACCTCAGATTTGACCGAAGGTTCACATTCCAATAAGACAGCGTTTCAACCTGTGGGTCGCGACCCCCGGGGGTCGAACGACCAAAACACAGGGGTCGCTTAAAGGAGCCGGCGGCTGCAGCACTGTAATGACAGCTGCAGCCGCCGGCTTCATACACATCGTTTACTTACCTTCCGTCGCTGCCTCCCTGTCGGCCGCGCCAGCTTCCTCCTGGCATGCGGTGACGTAGTACCGCTCATTAAGGAATGAAATGGACGTGACGCCACTCCCATAGGCGTGGCGTCCATATTCATGCCCTTAATGAGCGGTATTTCGTCACCGCTGCGCACAGGAGGAAGCTGCCGCGGCCAACAGGAGGCAGGGACCTGCAGCGACTGAGCGAGGAGGGTAAGTATGATGGGGGAGAACGGGGGAGCGGCCATGTATAAAGGATGGGAGGGTGGGAGGCGGACCATATATCCCGGATGGGAGCGGAGCCATATATACAGGATGGGAGGGGGGAGCGGAGCCATATATACAGGATGGGAGGGTGGGAGCGGAGCCATGTAATATAGGATGGGAGGGGTGGGAGCGGAGCCATGTATATAGATGGGAGGATGGAAGCGGAGCCATGTATATAGGATGGGAGGGTGGGAGCGGAGCCATATATACCTGATGGAGGATGGAAGCGGAGCCATGTAATAGGATGGGAGGGTGGGGGCGGAGCCATATATACAGGAGGGAGGTGGGAGCGGAGCCATGTATACAGGATGGGAGGGTGGGAGCGGAGCCATGTATACAGATGGGAGGGGGAGTGGAGCCATGTATATAGGATGGGGGGGTGGGAGCGGAGCCATGTAACAGGATGGGAGCAGAGCCATGTATATAGGATGGGAGGGTGGAGAGGAGCCATGTAACAGGATGGGAGGGGGGAGCGGAGCCTGTAACAGGATGGGAGGATGGAGCGGAGCCATGTATATAGGATGGGAGGGTGGGAGCGGAGCCATATATACAGGATGGGAGGATGGGAGCGGAGATATGTTATAAGGATGGAGGGTGGGAGCGGAGCCATATATACAGGATGGGAGGATGGGAGCGGAGCCATGTATATAGGATGGGAGGGTGAGAGCGGAGCCATGTATACAGGATGGGAGGGGGAGCGGAGCCATGTATATAGGATGGGAGGGTGGGAGCGGAGCCATATATACAGGAATGGGAGGATGGGAGCGGAGCCATGTATATAGGATGGGAGGGTGGGAGCGGAGCCATATATACAGGATGGGAGCGGAGCCATGTATATAGGATGGGAAGGTGGAGCGGAGCCATATATACAGGATGGAGGATGGGAGCGGAGCCATGTATATAGGATGGGAGGGTGGGAGCGGAGCCATGTATACAGGATGGGAGGGGAGAGCGGAGCCATGTATACAGGATGGGGAGGATGGGAGCGGAGCCATGTATATAGGATGGGAGGGTGGGAGCGGAGCCATGTATACAGGATGGGAGGGGGGAGCGGAGCCATGTATACAGGATGGGAGGGGGGAGCGGAGCTATATATACAGGATGGGAGGATGGAGCGGAGCCATGTATATAGATGGGAGGGTGGGAGCGGAGCCATGTATATAGGATGGGAGGGTGGGAGCGGAGCCATATATACAGGATGGGAGGATGGGAGCGGAGCCATGTATACAGATGGGAGGATGGGAGCGGAGCCATATATACAGGATGGGAGGATGGGAGCGGAGCCATGTATACAGGATGGGAGGTGGGAGCGGAGCCATATATACAGGATGGGAGGATGGGAGCGGAGCCATGTATACAGGATGGGAGGATGGAGCGGAGCCATATATACAGGATGGGAGGGGGAGCGGAGCCATGTATACAGGATGGGAGGGGGAGCGGAGCCATATAATGCAGGATGGGAGGATGGGAGCGGAGCCATGTATACAGGAAAGGAGGGGGAGCGGAGCCATGTATACAGTATGGGAGGGGGAGCGGAGCCATATATACAGGATGGGAGGATGGGAGCCGAGCCATGTATACAGGATGGGAGGGTGGAGCGGAGCCATATATACAGGATGGGAGGATGGGAGCGGAGCCATATATACAGCATATTTCTGATGGCTTTAGCCCAGTGGCGTAGCAGGGGCGTAGCGCGGGCGTAGCGTGGGTGGGCAGGGGGCAGTCCGCCCCAGGCAGCACGTGGTGTGGGCGGCGTGGCAGCAGCAGCAATTCCTCCTCCCACTGAGTCACAGTGCAGCGGGCCCGGGACCCTCCAGAGCTGAGCGGCGGGTCGGTGAGTCCACTGTGCGGGGAGAGGGGGGACGCAGCCTGAGCAGGCGGCGCAACACTTACCTCTCCCCCTGCCTCCGTAGCTCCGGGCTCCAGGGGGCCCTGCAGGGCGCCCGCGCTTCCTGTCACAGCAGCGCCGCTGGATGACGTCATCATTCAGCGGCCGGCTGTGGCAGAGAGCGCGGGCGCCGGATAGGTGAGATGTGAGGTGTATGTGTCTGTGTGTATCAGTGTGTGTGTGTGTCTGCCTGCGTGTGTGTATGTGAGAGAGTGCTGCGGTGCTGTCTGTGTGTGGTGCTGTATGAGTGATGGTGATGGGGGAGGCATTGATGGTGGTGAGGAGGCAACGATGATGATGGGCAGGCAAAGATGATGATGATGGGGAGGCGATGATGATGGGCAGGCAATGATGATGATGATGATGGGGAGGCGATGATGATGGGGAGCCAATGATGATGAGCAGGCAATGATCATGATGATGGGGAGACAATGATGATGGGCAGGCAATGATGATGATGATGGGGAGACAATGATGATGGGAAGGCAATGATGATGATGGGAGCCAATGATGATGGGCAGGCAATGATGATGGGGAGCCAATGATGATGGGCAGGCAATGATATGATGGGGAGCCAATGATGATGGGCAGACAATGATGATGATGATGGAGAGGCAATGATAATGATGATGGGGAGGAAATGATGATGATAATGGGGAGTGTTATGTTACGGTAGCTGAGGAGTGCAGGTAAAAAAGGAAATACACCAGAGCAGTTGGAATCTATGAGATTGCAGTACCCTGACTAACCACCGCAACTAGAGGCAGCCGTGGAGCGTTCCTACGTTGGTCCTAGATGCCTCGTCACAGCCTGAGAAACTAACTACACCTAAAGATAGAAATAGGAAAGCTATCTGCCCCGGAGCAGATCCCCAAAGATAATAGAAAGCCCCTAAACATGTAATGGCGGTTAGACAAGAGGAAATACTGACACAGAAAGAAAATAGTATGAGCAAACGCTGGGGCCCAAACTATCTAAATAGAAAAGGACAGGAAGGGTACTTACTGCAATCTCAGAAAACCCTGAAAAACACCAACTCTACTAATTTCAAAATCACCTGAGATCACACGACCTCTACCACCTAAATTAGTTCTCTGGTGTAACAAAAACAGCAGCCACTGAAAAAACTGGAAAAAGCAAAAGTACAAAACACAGTGGCTGAACTAAACTGAGAGGGCAAAAGCCCCCGGAGGGGACCCAGAAGGCCCCCACAGAAGTGCAGGACCAAATGCAAAATATAGCAAAAAACACAAAATAAGAAATTGTCTTATCTGATAGCAGGAGATGCAGACACGACACAGCAGGCTACAAGGGAAACTGGAAAGAAGGATTCAGACCAGAACAATTGATCACCGGCAACCCTGATGGGAAAATGATTCCCTTAAATAAGACCAATCAGTAACACCTGATTCCCAGTCCTCACAATCCTCACTAGTACCGCTTGTAACCACCAGAGGGAGCCTCTGCTCAGAACTCATCTCAAACCCATTCACAACAGTACCCCCCCCTTGAGGAGGGGTCACCGAACCCTCATTTGAGCAACCAGGTCGGTCAGGATGAGTTCTATGATACGCACGGATAAGTCTCCTAGCATGGATGTCCGAAGCAAACACCCAAGAATTATCTTCCTGACCATAACCTCTCCATTTAACCAAATACTGAGTCTTCGTCTAGAAAAACGAGAATCCAATATTTTCTCAACCACATACTCCAGATTGCCCTCAACCAAAACAGGGTCAGGAGGCACAGCAGCAGGAACCACTGGCTCAACAAACCTCTTCAACAAGGACTTGTGGAACACGTTATGGATCTTAAATGTCCCTGGAAGAAGCAAACGAAAAGAAACAGGATTAATAATCTCCATGATCTTATAAGGTCCAATGAACCTAGGCTTAAATTTAGGAGATGCTACTCTCATAGGAATATTCTTTGAGGACAACCAGACCAAGTCCCCCACTTTAAACCGAGGACCATCAGTCCTATGCCGGTTAGCAAACCGCTGGGCCTTCTCCTGAGAGAGGGACAACCTCTCCACTACCTGGTCCCAAATCTGCTGCATACGCTCAACAACAGAGTCAACACCTGGACAGACAGAAGCCTCCGTCTGTCCTGAAGAAAATCGAGGGTGAAACCCAGAATTACAGAAAAACGGAGACATCAAAGTGGCAGAGCTAGCCCTATTATTAAGAGCAAACTCAGCCAAAGGCAAAAAAGAGACCCAGTCATCCTGATCAGCAGACACAAAGCATCTTAGATAAGTCTCCAATGTCTGGTTTGTTCTCTCAGTTTGACCATTGGTCTGAGGATGAAATGCCGAGGAGAAAGACAATTGAACACCCAGTTTAGAACAAAAAGTCCTCCAAAATCTGGAAACAAACTGGACTCCTCTGTCAGACACAATGTTCTCAGGAATGCCATGTAAACGAACCACGTGCTGAAGGAACAACGGCACCAATTCAGAGGAGGAAGGCAACTTAGGTAATGGCACAAGATGTATCATTTTGGAAAACCTATCACAAATTACCCAGATGGTGGTCATTCTCTGAGAAACAGGAAGATCGGAAATGAAATCCATAGAGATATGGGTCCATGGTCTCTTGGGCACAGGCAATGGCATCAACAAACCACTAGAGCGAGAGCAAGGCTTGGAGCGAGAGCAAGTCCCGCAGGACTGCACAAATTCCCTGACATCGCGAGACAAGGTAGGCCACCAAAAGGACCGACTAACCAAGTCTCTGGTACCAAAAATTCCGGGATGCCCAGCCAATGCGGAACAATGAATCTCAGACATCACACTCTTTTTCCATTGGTCCGGGACAAACAATTTTCCAACAGGCAGCGCTCGGGCCTATCCTCCTGACACCCCTCCAGAGCAAGTCTCAAATTGGGCGAGATGGCGGAAAGAACTACACCCTCCTTCAAAATAACAGAGGGATCAGATAGCTCAGGAGAGTCCGCAAGGAAACTCCTCGAGAGGGCATCCGTCTTAACATTCTTAGTGCCAGGAAGAAAGGAAACCACAAAATTAAAACGTGTGAAAAACAAGGCCCACCTGGCCTGTCTAGGATTGAGTCGCTTGGCAGATTCCAGATAGACCAGATTCTTATGGTCCGTAAGGACCACCACCTGATGTTTGGCTCCCTCCAGCCAATGTCTCCACTCTTCAAAAGCCCACTTCATGGCCAATAACTCCCGATTACCCACGTCATAATTACGTTCAGTAGGAGAAAATTTTCGAGAGAAAAAGGCACAAGGGTTACTTTTAGAGGTCTCTGGATCTTTTTGGGACAAAACGGCACCTGCCCCAATTTCAGAGGCATCAACCTCCACCTGAAATGGCAGAGAAACATCAGGCTGCCGTAGAACAGGAGCAGAAGTGAATCTCTGCTTAAGTTCCTGAAACGCAGAGACTGCCTCAGGAGGCCAATTCACCACATCAGAACCCTTTCTGGTCAAATCAGTTAATGGTTTAACAATAACAGAGAAATTACCAATAAATTTACGATAAAAATTGGCAAAACCCAAAAATCTCTGAAGAGCCTTTAATGAAGTAGGTTGGACCCAATCACAGATGGCCTGAACCTTGACCGGGTCCATTTCAATAACAGATGGGGACAAAATGAATCCCAGAAATGAGATCTTCTGTACGCCAAAAAGACACTTTGATCCCTTCACATACAGAGCATTCTCTCTCAAAATCTGGAATACAGTTCGAACATGTTTCACATGAGAGTCCCAGTCATTAGAAAAAATCAAGATATCATCCAAATAAACACTCAGAAACTTGTCCACAAAATCCCTGAAAATGTCATTCATGAAGGACTGGAAGACGGAAGGAGCATTAGTGAGCCCAAAGGGCATCACAAGGTACTCAAAATGCCCTTCAGGGGTGTTAAATGCCGTCTTCCATTCATCCCCGTGCTTAATGCGAATAAGGTTATACGCCCCCCTGAGGTCAAGCTTGGTAAACCAAGTAGCGTTTTTCACCCTGGAAAACAGGTCAGAAATCAAGGGTAACGGGTATTGATATTTCACAGTAATATTGTTCAAGAGACGATAATCAATACACGGCCTTAATGAACCATCTTTTTTGGCCACAAAGAAAAAACCGGCACCTAAGGGTGAAGAGGATGGTCTGATATGACCCTTCTCCAATGATTCCTTGATATAAGACCGCATAGCGTCATGTTCAGGTACAGACAAGTTAAAAAGGCGACCCTTAGGGAATTTACTACCTGGCACTAATTCAATAGCGCAGTCATAGCTCCTATGGGGAGGTAAGGATGCAGATTTACTTTCGCTAAACACATCAGAAAAATCAAACAAAAAGTCAGGAACATCCTCAGCCTGGGGGGAGGCAGAAAAAACAGGAGTGTTGGCACTAACACATTGGCAGCCCCAACTGGTTACAGACACAGATTTCCAATCCAAAACAGGATTATGAGACTGTAACCAAGGGAAACCCAGCACGATAATGTCATGCAGATTATATAGAACCAAAAATTTGCAGCACTCCTGGTGATCAGGTTCAACCCTCATTATCACCTGAGTAGAAAACTGGGGTTTATTCTCAGCCAAAGGGGTAGAATCGATCCCCAGTAAAGGAATAGACTTCTGTAGGGGTATCAAGGAAAACCCACAACGTTTAGCAAAATCATAATCCATCAGGTTAATAGCTGCTCCAGAATCAACGAAAGCCTGAGCAGAAAATGAGGACAGAGAGCATATCAGAGTGACAGTTAATAAAAACTTAGTCTGAACACTACTCAAGACAACTGAGCGTGCAAAACGTCTTCCCCGCTTAGGGCAGACTGAAATAGCATGAGAGGCATCACCACAGTAGAAACATAACCTATTGCGCTTTCGAAACTCATGACGCTGTGCCCCAGACACCACTCCATCACACTGCATGGGCTCAGCAGCTGGCTCACAAGGCAACACCACTCCACGCATACTTCTCCGCTCACGCAAACGTCTGTCAATTTGAATCGCCAATGACATAGAATCATTGAGACCAGAGGGGACAGGGAATCCCACCATAACATCCTTTACATTATCCGACAGACCCTTCCGGAAAAGGGCCGCCAAAGCGTCGTCATTCCATTTGGTCAGGACTGCCCACCTACGGAATCTCTGACAGTATAACTCAGCGTCATCAAGCCCTGATTTAATGCCAACAAGGCTTTTTCAGCTTGATCAGTGACATTAGGCTCATCGTACAATAACCCCAAAGCCTGAAAAAACGCATCAACATCACTCAAAACAGGATCCCCAGGTGTCAGGGAAAAAGCCCAATCCTGAGGATCGCCACGCAGGAGAGAGATGATAATTTGAACCTGCTGCGCTGCGTTTCCTGAGGACTTAGATTTTAAGGCAAGAAACAATTTACAATTATTTTTGAAATTCTGAAACTTAGCTCGATCCCCTAAAAACAAATCTGGCATGGGGATCCTAGGTTCCACAACAGGCAACCTAGCAAGATATGCAGCAATACTCTGAACCTCAGTGGCAAGCTGATCCACACGGCCAGACAACTGTGCAAACTCCATTGGGAGAAAAGATCCTCCCCAGCACCCAGAGATACAGAGGGAAAAAAAAAAAAAAAAAAAATGCAACAAACAGAAAAATATCTCTGACAACTTTTCTTCCTTCAAAATATTTTTTCCCTTCTGTGAGTACCATACAATTTTTTTGGCCGGTGATACTGTTATGTTACGGTAGCTGAGGAGTGCAGGTAAAAAAGGAAATACACCAGAGCAGTTGGAATCTATGAGATTGCAGTACCCTGACTAACCACCGCAACTAGAGGCAGCCGTGGAGCGTTCCTACGTTGGTCCTAGACGCCTCGTCACAGCCTGAGAAACTAACTACACCTAAAGATAGAAATAGGAAAGCTATCTGCCCCGGAGCAGATCCCCAAAGATAATAGAAAGCCCCTAAACATGTAATGGCGGTTAGACAAGAGGAAATACTGACACAGAAAGAAAATAGTATGAGCAAACGCTGGGGCCCAAACTATCTAAATAGAAAAGGACAGGAAGGGTACTTACTGCAATCTCAGAAAACCCTGAAAAACACCAACTCTACTAATTTCAAAATCACCTGAGATCACACGACCTCTACCACCTAAATTAGTTCTCTGGTGTAACAAAAACAGCAGCCACTGAAAAAACTGGAAAAAGCAAAAGTACAAAACACAGTGGCTGAACTAAACTGAGAGGGCAAAAGCCCCCGGAGGGGACCCAGAAGGCCCCCACAGAAGTGCAGGACCAAATGCAAAAATATAGCAAAAACACAAAATAAGAAATTGTCTTATCTGATAGCAGGAGATGCAGACACGACACAGCAGGCTACAAGGGAAACTGGAAAGAAGGATTCAGACCAGAACAATTGATCACCGGCAACCCTGATGGGAAAATGATTCCCTTAAATAAGACCAATCAGTAACACCTGATTCCCAGTCCTCACAATCCTCACTAGTACCGCTTGTAACCACCAGAGGGAGCCTCTGCTCAGAACTCATCTCAAACCCATTCACAACAGGGGAGTCTTTCCACAGTGCCCTTTCCTGAGCCGTAACAGTGCAGAACGCAGCACAGTGCAGAGGAGAGCTCCATATTTTGTATGGAGCATTATATGGGGACCAGTATTCTTTATGGAGCATTATATTTGGTCCATAATACTGTATGGAGGACTATGTGGTGCCAATAATATTGTATGGAGGACTGTAATTATTTTTTGGTTTGGGGGTCACCGCAACATGAGGAACTGTATTGCGGGGTCACGGCATTAGAAAGGTTGAGAACCACTGCAATAAGACAATGACTCTAAGCACACAGCTAACATAACAAAGGAGTGGCTTCAGAATAACTCTGTTATTGACTGGACCAGCCAGAGCCCTGATCTAAACCCAATTGAGCATCTCTGGAGAGACCTGAAAATGGCTGTCCACCAACGTTCACCATCCAACCTGACGGAACTGGAGAGGATCTGCAAGGAAGAATTGCAGAGTATCCACAAATCCAGTTGTGAAAAACTTGTTGCATCACTCCCAAGAAGACTCATGGCTGTACTAGCTCAAAAGGGTGCTTCTACTCAATACTGAGCAAAGGGTCTGAATACTTATGACCATGTGATATTTCAGTTTTTCTTTTTTAATAAATTTACAAAAATTTCTACATTTCGTTTTTTTCTGTAAAGATGGGGTGCAGAGTGTACATTAATGAGAAAAAAATGAACTTTTATTAATTTACCAAATGGCTGTAATGAAACAAAGAGTGAAAAATTTAAAAGGGTCTGAATACTTTCCGAACCCACTGTATATAGTTGTGAAAGGGATTGGGCTCTGTGTCTCTCCTTACCAACCTCACCCCCCTCGACATTTCTTATCATGGAAACCCCAAGTCATACAGTTACCTCTAGGTCTGCCAGGTATGGTGAGCTGTTAGTTCCTGCATTTAGGGTCTAACAGGCATCTTATCAGTGTAAGTGTAGGTTCACATTAGCGTATTTTTGGTCAATGGAAAAATGGACAACCCATACAGCATTGAGACCCATGTTATTCAATGGGACAGTACAAATGAGACATTTTTTTCAAAGAGCGAATCTATGTGTGAAAAGAAATCACAGTAAACACTAATTTCTTCCAAGTGTTGGATGAGACTCTCATTCAAATGTATGGGTGCGCAAAAAATATTGAATTCCACATAGAGCCATAGTACTGCATCTTTACAGATATATTGTAATTCTTTAACATAGGAAACTGTGTTTAGTCTTGTAAATTTAGTCTCATAAACTGTATTTAGTCTTGTTAATTTTTAGATTTGGATTGCATACGGATGGAAAATGAGAAAAAAAATCATCTGAGTTTTATGGATTTTTCATATGATCATGTGAACCCGGCCTAAGACTGACAGGGCTAATGCACTACAATAATCGAGTATTACAGTGCATTACCCGAACAATCAGAGTATACAGTGTTCAATAGTGGGACTGAACCAAAAGCAAAAAAAAAGTGTACAACTGTAAAAAAGAAAAATTACAAAATAAAAACGCAAAAAAAAATAACAAAAATATGATTTTCCATTAAAAACAAAATTGTAATGTAAAAAACAAAAATGTGCAAAAAAAAAGACATACTTGGTATTGCCAAGTCAGGAATGACCGTAACTATAAAACGGTTGCACTATTTATCCTGTACAGTAAACATTGTAAAGTTAAATAAATGAATTAAAAATCATCAAAAAAACACAGTTTTTTCTCATCACACTTCCACACATGCAGTAATATATAACAAGATCAAAAGTACATAAAGATGGGCACTAAGATTGAGGTTTACTTCTAAAACTCAAGTAGGGTTCTCCTTTTGTGTGAATTCTTGATTGTCTTTACTTTGAATGCCCCTTCTAAATAAAATAGTGTTGCATTATATATTGGCATCAATAATATTATTTGTTGTTGTTTTTTTTAATCTATTATATAAAATATCTCCCCAGTACATGCATGTTACCTTACCTTTGAAGATGGTAATGATTGTGAGATGGTCATATAGATTATTATATGCCTCCTTAAAGACTAAAGGGTATGCCACACTAAACAACATCGCTAACGGGATCGCTAAAAAACGTCACTATTTAGCGATCCCGTTAGCGATGTTGTTGTGTGCGGCATCTACCAGCGACGTGGCCCCTGCTGAGATCCTGCTGTGATCTCGCTCGTCGCTGACATCGTTCCGGACCCTATTTTATCGTCGGCGCTCCCGCTGGTAAGTATATATCGCTGAGTGTGGCACCTTTTCTTAGCGATTTAGCGGTACTTTTGTACCGCTAAAGTCATTAAGGAGATCGCTAACGGCGATAGCGTCCTAACGACATCGCTAAAATAGGTAGCTACTAGCGATATAGAAACAATCCCGCTAGCGATCTCATTAGTATGCGTCGTTATCGTGATCGCTAGCGGGATTGTTTAGTGTGGCAGTACCTTAAGCCATATATCTTTTTTATTGCTTTTGTTTTTCATCCCCACTTTTTACTTTTACATCTTATATAATAATATGAAGCCTTGTGTAAAGGGAGATGAGTTTTATTTTTTTATGGAAAACAGAAGTATATTTTTTTAAGGAATGAAAAAAGAACAGCAATTTGTCCATTTTGGGGGTTTTATTTTTACAGCATTTTCTTTGTTTACTATGCTTATTTTTTTGCAGGCTAGAATGGTGATTTCCAAATTTTATATAATGTTTATGTTTAACTAATTAAAAATAAATAAAAACAAGAAAAAATTGTTTTGTGTCCCCATATTCTAAAATTTATTCTTTTTTAATTTTCTATGGCTATAGCTGTGTGAGAGTTTGCTTTTTTGGCAAACAAAATTTTGATTATTTTATATTCCATGTGTTTCTTGGAAGCAAGTGACAAAAAACTGCAAAACTGGAACATTTCGATTTTTAAAGACGTTTACCACGTGGAATAAATACCATGATATTTTATTAGCTCGGACCAGAATTTTTTTTATGCAATGTGTGCAAAAAGTGAGCTATTTAAATTTCTATGCTTTGTGTTTTTTATATATTTTTTTAAATCTTTCAAGTTGTTTTTTTTTAAACTCCTATTGGGAACTTAAATTTGCAATCACTGGATTGTGGTATAATAAATGATGACATCCCCCTGTTTCAGGGAGGGGACATCTGTTTCGGAGTCTGGGCTAGTCTCTGCTCCACCTGGTTGCGCTTTATCTCCTTTTCAATGTGCGCTCACAGTGCACTATCTTCCTGGCTTGTCACTTTTTACTAGACCCAGCGAGGGAGTGCACTGTCACTGTGCAATGGAACACAGCACTGTGAGCAGGGAGCGCACAGCGAGCATGTATCTGAATTATCAATTCCATTGCATGCTCAGTAAAACAGGGTCTAGCCCAGCCACTGAAATGGATATTACTGATAAAACTTTGTTTCAGGGTGGGTAAAGCTGCTGCGACAATGACTGCAGCCCTGGTCTCATGACGACATCCCATTTGAGTTTCCCAGCATAATCTAGGAATTCTTAAATGGCAGGTCATTGGAATGGGGAAAAAAGCAAGAAGGAAAATAGAGAGGGAAATTTTTATTGAAGTGTATAAGAAAAGTGATCATAATATTAAATTAAATAGGTAGACATTTACAATGAAATTCAAATTTGGTTTCCGACCACCCTTTTAATAGTACAAAAGATGTCAGGCCGTCCTAAAGCCCATAACTAACATGGTAAGTGATTAGCTGCCTATGACTGAGTTGTAGGGGGCCCCTGTATCTACGCGTAATTACTTAGATTCCGCAGCCTTAGTGACTGCAGCGTCTAAAAGATTACATTTCAATAATCAGAACTAGCTTGTAGTAGTTGCAGGGGGAGATAACGGTGTAAAACAACCAGCCGCTGTTGAGTGTTGAGCTCTATAAATTCCATACACATTCATAATTTACCGATATATCATTTGTCTTTAAGGCAAAAATTGAAAAAAAAATTCTCATTTAAAAAAAAAAAAAACTTTGTAATTAATTAGAAATAGTTTCCCGGTTAGTAATGGATGCTTCTGACACTTTATTATTTAGTAAACTTCATCTAAATATAAAAAAAAATATGTTTAAAAGATAAAATTGAACAAGGGGTTGAAAAAGTTGATCAAACAGTGTAGTAAACTAAACAACAACCAAAATCTGCGTAAACTAAGTGTAAAGAGTAAACACACTCCTACTGCCTTGTGTTTCATATACAATAATTACATTAACTTTTGATTTAGAGTTTAAAGTAAATAATATTTAGACATCTAAAACATACTCCAGACAAATGAGAAGGCTCTAGATGCGCTTGTATAAAGATGCTCAAGAGCTCTACAAACATGAAAGCGCCACCTCAATTAGGCCCATCTTCATCTGGGAAAAGAAGCAGCGAGTGAGGGCTGAATATATTAGATAATGCATACTCACAGAGGAGCATTCTCTTACTGAAAGGAAAAAAATTTAGATAAGAAACCCAAAGCTGGCCTCAGAGTTTCTCGCTGCTAATTTTATTTGAAAATGTTTAACTAACTGTGAGTAGATATCCATATTAAACAAAGCCATAATTAATGCAAGACGTTCCTGCTACGCTTTTTCTTCCTCCTCACTCAAAAGACTTCATAGAAAGCCACACAAGTACAGGAAAATGTATTTTTAGAGGAACTCATTTAGGGACAAAAGGTTGTCCTGTAGTATTTTATTAAATAAACCATCTGAATAAAAAAGTATATATATATATATATATATATATATATATATATATATATACCCATGTTTGTAGGCGCAGCTCCATTCAATCAGCCAATTTCAGTATGCAAATTATAATTTATACATGTGGAAGCTGATATATTAAATATAATATACATTGCCTTTGTTCTGCTGGAGGATGTCACACAGTTTAAAATGTAAATCTTACAGAAAAATATATAACGTATGTAAATGAAGGAGCACAGGAAAAAAACTGTATGTATTCTCATGTTCTTGAAGTAGAAATAAATAGTTTTGTTCCATCGTCATGGTTACTTATTAATTCTGTGCTCTTTCAAAAATTAATTTTTCATTATGGGAAGAGGCGAGAAACACACAAATACTTTTTCAATATTTAAAATAGTGTTGGAATAAGTTCTATGTAAACTAGAGGAAATGTAGTAGTGTTCAGTGTGAGAACAGTGTAAGTGTTTATGGAAATCATGCCAAGAACAAAGGAGATTTTTGTGCACGTCAGATGAAGATTTGTTGATCCTCATCAAGCTGGAAAAGGTTACAAACCCATCTAAAAGAGTTTGCACTCCACCAATCCACAGTGAGACAGATTGGGTACAAATGGAGAAAATTCAAGACCATTATTACCCTTCCCAGGAGTGGTTGACTAAGAAAGAAAACTCCAAACACAAGGTGTATAATAGCCTGCAAGGTCACAAAAGAAACCAGGGTAATCTCTACGCAACTAAAGACCTATCTCACATTAGCTAACGTTATTTTTCTTGAGTACACCTTCAGGATGACACTGAAAAATAATGAAGTGTATGGCCAGATTGCAAGTGGAAAGCCACTGCTCTCGAAAATAATATTGGTAGCTATTTTCAGTTTTGTAAAGACCATCTGAACAAGCCAGAAGGTTATTAAACCAATGATTTGTGGATGGAAGAGACCAAAATAGAGCTTTTATGCTTAAATGAGAAGCATTATGTTTAGAGAAAGAAAATTGCTACCTCATATCACCTGTGAAACACAGTGGTGGCAGTAGCATGGTCTGGACCTGTTTTGCTGCTGCTTCTGGGCCTGGATGATTTGCCATCATTGATGGAACAATACATTTTATCAGAAAATGTAAACCTTAATCCTGTAAAGATGTTGTGAAAGGACCTTAGGCAAGCATTTCATGTGAGAAAAATAACCAACATAACAGAGTTGAAGCTGTTTTGGACAGAGGAATAGGCTAAAATTCCCCCAAGAAGATGTGCAGGACTAATCAATAATTACAAGAAGCATTTAGATTCAGTTATAGTGCTGCATATTGGGGCTTCACTTGATACTGAAAGCACAGGATCACATACTTTTGCCACCCACAGACATGTGCTATTCGATAATTTTTCTCAAAAAAAATTAAAAAGTCAGTATTTTATCTAATTTCTTGATTTTGTTCTCGTTATCCAGTTTTAAGGACTTGTATAAAATTTATGTTAGTTTTAGGTAAAATTTATGCAGAAATATAGAGAATTCTGAAGAGATCACAAACATCGACAGGCTTAACGCAAACTATTCCGTTTAACAGATCCCAGGAGTAGCCCTAGCCTTCACTCTTTAGTATCTGTAGGGGGATCTGGACTTATGCTGACTGATGTCAGAAAGGAGTAAATGGATCCTCTGCTCTACTGATGGAGATCCAAATGAAAACCCCAGGAGACGAGATGAAATATTGCGGTTCAGCTCGTCTCCTGTGTTTTTCATTTGGCTCTCCATCACCAGCGCAGAGGTTGCTTCCTGGCAAATTACCGTTTTTTAAACCCATGGAACATTAGCAGCTGATAATGTCAAATTTACTCTTTTTTGTGCACAACTGCACTATAAGTTCCTGACAACCTAGCCTCAATAACTGGACAGAGACAGAACCTGCGCTGCCTTAGTTGCAATGTTTCCCCCCATCACTAGTGCCACTAGCAGAATCAATACAGTGGTACTTGATTACAGAAGCAGTCATTGCAAGAGTAGATCCAGGAGGAGATATGACAGTATCAACACTTTTAAAAGAAGCCTCTATATACTTAGGACCAGTTTTATCTGGGAACTGTAGATGAAACTTCCTAAATAGGTTGTTGGCATTGATATTCGCTGTAAGCCAGGATATCTCCTCTAAGCCATAACCACTGCAATGCACCAGATATTGTAAGGACCCTCTCACCACCCAAGAATCCAGGATTCTCTGCACCTCATAATCCAAGTTGACTTTGACTAAAACGGGAGGAGGAAAAGTCTCTGACGGCGCACTGGCAAACAATGTCTTGAGGAGGAACTTATTAAACATATTAGGTATTTTAAACAATGGAGGAAACCAACAGGGTTAATGACCTAGACAATTTGATAATAAATTTGGGACCCAGCTCAGAAGAAGGAATCATAAGCTTGACATCTTTTTTGTATAATCACAACTCTAAAGCTTGAGCCCCTAGACCATCTCTTACTAGCAGGTGAGGTCTGACTACTCTGTGCCATACTCATGCTTTATCTGACTTCAGACCAAATAATCTTTTATTTATCCACAGATTTTCCAACCTCCAGAGTATTCATCCTGATCATCGAAAAGGAACCAAAACAAAGATACAACTCAAGATTACAGAAAATCGAAGACATTTTAATGGATTTATATTGATTTTTAATAGTAAATTTGGGTAACGGGAGATATTCCACCCATTCAGGCTGATGTTCTGAGATATGACACCAAAGTTATTGTTCGAGCCTTTGATTAATACTTTCTGTCTGACCATTGGTCTTTAGTTGGTAGTCAGAAGAAAAAGATAACTCAGTTTTGATCTTTTTACAGAATGCGCTCCATATTGTGGAAATAAACTGGGTTCCTCATTCAGACACTATATTTTCTGGAATACCTTGTAAATGCACAGTTAAACCAATTCATCAAGAGTGCTATAGCGTATGCTCTCACTACACTAGTCTTCCTGGAGTAGAGGGTGCCAAATTCATTAAGAGGTGCATGCCACTTAAAGAATTTGGAACCTCTTCTGAGTGCCGTGCACTTCCATGGCCCATGTCAGAAATGCTGCCTTTCTGGAATACAAAACTCTGGCATTGTTGATGAATTTGACAAATGGGCTTGGACCCATCCTGCCCAAGCTCCTCCGAGCATGGCCCATTTTCACAGAGCTGATTCAAACTGGTGTGAAAATGTCAAAAGTCACAATTTTTTGTGCAATGGGGAGTTGCACAAAAATTTTACGACATTTCAAAGTTTTTATTCCAGTTTTCTGGCCTACTAGTGAGGGAACTCAGGCAGAGGAACAAAATGATATTGTTTACTGAACCTGTCAACCTCTAGCCAGATAGATGTCTTTTCTTCTGAGGGTGGAAGATTAGTACTGAACTTAATGGTGAGGTGGGTCCAAGGACTCCTTGGAGCAGGTTTGGGCTGCAGAAAAGCAGCGGGAAGAAAGAGTATTATTACTTCCAAGAGACCTGCAAGCACATGGTTATTGGACTTCAAAGTATTTTGGGGTAGGTGTAGTGTCAGTAGTGTCAGGGGCTAACTCTTGGGATGTATATATCTCCTCTACAATATCTGGGTAACCAGAAGATATGATACAACTATACCATTGGTGAGAATAGGAACTGGTTCAGAGTACTCAGATTGAGACAGACAGAAACTTTAGTAAAATTAGTCAGCCTTTATGGTTTTAGTCCCTGGGTCTTACAGTCACAGAAAAATAAAAATCTAGAAAAGAAAAATGCCTACCTAGCTAGCCTGGGCACTTGACTTTTAGCTGATAATAGATAATTCATTTTTTTGTTCCATTATGACAGTGACGTTATGTTGGGCACCTCACGGAAATGTCTCCATTATCTAAAGCACCACTAACATAAAAAATCATAATTAAAAAATTATATAATGCCTCTTGGTACGAGAAAAATTTTGATGAAATGAAGGTGCCCCATTACATCACCAGAACTTCTGGCTCGATTGCTTTAGCACCTGCCTGTAATGTTGAGGGTTGCAGGTTCGATTACAGGGGAGACTCACAAAAAATACTTTATTGTAATTACGCTTTATTATTTTTAGCGGTATTTTTAGAAACAAAAAAATCTGAATTTTTCATCACCTCAGTATATAGGGAGCATAAAAATACAATGTTTTATATTATGTATCTCCCTCTATGTACATACATGATCTGCTTCTGGGTTCACGGTCTGCAACACAGGTTAAGATTACTAAATTCTCCTATGTTTTTTGTTGGAAGCTGTGGCTCATAGATTAAGCTGCTGCCCTTAAACATTGAGTTGTGAGTTTGAGCCAGGGTAGACCCAATCACCAGAGAAGTATTGGTGAATATTATAACTTAATTTATGCACTGAGCAGAGAGATGCGCCCGCCCCTTCCCCCAGAGAAGGAGGAGCAATGAAAATATCAGAGAGTGATGAGTAGGGAGGGGAGACTGGTGGAAGTTCAGGTTCTGGTACCAGAACAGTACCTGAACTTCCACCAGAACCTGAATCCCATTGAAAATAATGGATATCTGAGCTGTTAAGAAAATAAAAAATCTTTCTCTCTCTCAATTCTAATTCAATTAAAATGGACTTCATTGGCAAGAATAAGTACATGTTAGCATTGCCAAAGCAAGTGGTAAATTAATGGGGGTGGGGCTAGGGACACATCCATGGTGGAGTATAGGGGTTCATGACATATCAGGCTACTCTTAGTCTGTGGCAGGCACTGACATATTGTGCTACTAGTATAGCCAGTCTCTCTTATTTCTGTTCGGATTTGCCCATCTCTAGTATTGCGTATTTAGAAGCTTGGACAAAGTTCTGAAGTGTCGTGACGGTGGGACTGAGCTCTCAAAGTGATACAGTCCTGCTGTTTTCAGGACGGTTGGGAGCTATGCTTTTCTTATCTAAAGGTTAACCAGCCTGACCGTTTTTCAAGTGAAAACCTTTTTACCTTTAAGGAAAGCTGTTACCCATACTTCAGGCTCTGCGCATATTTCTCTGTTTCTGACAGCCAGAGTATGACATTCGTCATTTCCCTACTGCAGGATGACCCCCAGGGTAGGCCTTCTCTCTATTCTCTGATGCTACAGGACAATCCACAGTCAACTTATTTTTTGAGGCCTTATGGCTCATATAAGATAACCTTGACTGAGTAGCTTTTGCAGAAAGTAATTAACAGTGCTCTACTACTGAGGAGTACTGTACTGAGTTTCAGCGCTGGGCCACTGACTCACAAACTGAATGACCACTGTCCATCCACAGAGACTACTCTGTCTGAGACCTGTAATGTCATCTAGTCTGGCAGTATGGTTGTGCCTTGTCCAAGAGTAGTAATCAGCTCCATGTCCATGTATTGACCAATACGAAAGCACCACGCCCTACTAATATTCCCAGCTTACTTCTGCAAGCTGTTAAATATAGGTTTTACTTGATTGGTTTATCTCCCTAGATATCAGCTATTGTTTTTGAACTTTTTCTTGCTAAATACCTTGGTCCGTTCCCTGACTACTCCTCCATCTTATGATTTTGTACCTTAACAGCTGACCCCATGACCCGAACCCAGGGGTCCCTGTGAAAAGTATCGATTTCTGCACAGATGTTAAATGGTGAAGGCCAGGGCAATCCTTGGGATCCATTAAACAGAGAGTCTTGCACTAACGCCGGGGTCAGACATGCGAGAAACTTGCACGAGTCTCGCATGTCAATCCATGCAGCCGCACGCTCCGGTCCCGAGTGCCAGCGGCAGTGCCGGGTATTGACATGCGAGACTCGTGCAAGTTTCTCGCATATCTGATCACGGCCTCAGCCTGTCTATGGTTGATATCTCCCCATCACATGCGTCGCAAGCAGAATGAATACAGCAGTGCCTGGTGACAAGAGCAGATGTTCCAGGAGCAGTTTCCAAAATAGATGTGACTGAGTTTCTGAAGGCTGAGAGTTAGGGTGCCAGGTGAATCACTTATAAGGAAGTAAAAAATATAAGTACCGTATTTTTCGGATTATAAGATGCTCCGGATTATAAGAAGCACCACAAATTTTGAGGAGAAAAATAGGATTTTTTTTTTAATAAAGTGGTGGTGCTTCTTATAATCCATGTGTCTTACTGCTTACTGAGGGTGGTGGCTGCGGTGAAGCGGGGTCCCAGGGTCACTGCTGGCGGAGGCAGGAGTGGGGTGATGCCGCAGGCTGGGATGAGGGGGTATTCCGATGTGTGGTGCGCCGATGCGGGTGTTTGGTGCTGCTGTGGTGTGCGGCGCTGCTGCAGGTGTCCTGCGCTGCTGCAGGTGTCTCCGGGTGCCCGGTGGTTCTATGGGGGTCTCCAAAGCTGCGTGGGGCTCTGCCGACATTTTGTGAAAGGCCAGAGCCCCTTGCAATTCCATGGTTTCCTGTGCTGTTGACTCCAGGAAAATGGCTTCAGGGGGGCGGCGCATGCGCAGATGGAGATCTCGGCAACAAGATCTCAGGAGATGAGATAGCACCACTGTGAACCCGCTGCAGCACTGGACATCAGCGCCAGACTCCCCCGTAGCACCTCCGGGACCCACAGCACCGGAGACTCCTGCTGTAGCCCCGGGCAGCAGCACCGGACACCTGAAGCAGTGCTGGACACCACCTCATCTCAGCCTGTGGCCTGCAGCAATGGTACCAGTAAGGTGTATATACGCAATTTAAGATGCACCCCCATTTTTCCCCCAAATTTGTAACCCGAAAAATACGGTAAGTTTAATTGTCACCTAATGAATAATATGTTAGAAAATTATAATTACAGTAGGAAAACAAACTACAGTATTAGATATAGTTCTTCATCTTTTGTGCTTCCCAAATAGCGTCCAGAGAGAATAGCTTATTCGTATTTAACATGCAAGACAATGTTAATATATTAGCAATAGTTCTCTGAATTATCTTTGATAGGCTAAGTGCCCAAACTGTGTAACTCTCTAAGAGTTAATAAACCAAAGTTTAAAAACTTGCTACTTAAAGTAAATCTGTCAGTAAGATCATTCTCCCAAACTACATACATGGGCATGCAGTAATGATGAGCGAGTATGCTCGTTGCTCAGGTTTTCCCGAGCATGCTCGGGTGGTCTCCGAGTATTTGGAAGTGCTCGGAGATGTAGTTTCTGTCATCGCAGCTGCATGATTTGCGGCTACTAGACAGCCTGAATACATGTGGGGATTGCCTGTTTGTTAAAGAATCCCCACATGTATTCAGGCTGTCTAGCAGCCACAAATCATGCAGCTGCGGCGACATAAACTAAATCTCCGAGCACTTCCAAATACTCAGAGACCACACGAGTATGCTCGGAAAAACTCGCTCATCACTAGCATGCAGTTCTTTGAAAGAAGTCAATCCATCAAAATCAATCAACACCTTTATATCTTCTATCTGTTGCTGCAGTCCCAAAGATCAGCATTTTTCACACACATATGAGGCATTATGAGCTCTGAGTGTGACAAATCACTTCAGGAGGCTCCTGAGCTTGTTTCTTCTCCTTGCACCAAACTTTTTTGCTTGATTGATAGCTCACTGTTTGATTCCTTTGCCAGTCACCTAACGTCACACAGAAAGTGAGGTGTCAATCAAGCAAAAGAGGGTGGTGCTGGGTGGGGAAATAATCACAAGAGGCAGAGGGCCAGGAAGGGCTCTGTCATACTCTGAGCACTTGGCGCTCTATTTGTACGTGAATAAAAAAGATGATTTCTTTGGAATTCTGTAAAGGATGCAAGATATAAAAGGTGTCAATTAATTTAGTATTTAAAGACCTACAAGCGTATAAATGTGGTTTGAAGGGGTTCTTCTTACTGACATATGCCTTTGAAAGGGCCAAGCTCCCTCCATACTGTTTACTCTGCTCATAACAACAGCAAATTTTCCCTTTAAATTTCTATGTTTCTGTGAATATATGAGATCTTCTACATCTATACTTTTCTATTTTAAATATATTTACAACCGGAAAAGCACCAGACTGGAGATCAGAAAGAGAAACATTCTTGCATTTTCTTTTAGAGTAACAACAATTACTAATAAAATATTCTCCAAAATAATAACATTTCATCCGGGTTCTAACGATGTTAATTTGTTCAGTTCTCCATCCTTATTTTTTAATACAGATAAAGCACAGCATACAAGTGGCTATTTATAATGTCTATTAACGGGCTCTAAATTATGTTGCAAAATTAAAAACTGCATGTTACATGGACATGCATACTAAACAATTCTCTTGGCTGGTGTGGGATAATAAATCCGAAATTAATTCATCATGTTAAGTGGACACTTAAGCAAACACTAAAAAGAATTGTATTATTTTAGAGATTGAGAAGAGCTGTAATGTAAAAAGATGGAGGGGCAATCTTATAGGATTTTCTGATGTATTTTTAGATCAGTAAATAAACAACTGATGATATATTAATTCTAGAGTTCTAGATAGACCGTACAAAGTCATCTGATGGCCAGTACTGATGCCCTTGCTTGCAGATTAGCCGTGACATAGAGTGCATGGTACCCATCCCCCTAGGTGTTGCCATAGGTTGATGGCACTGTCCTACAAAAACAATGCAGACTGTTTGTTTAGTAAGAACTCCCAAAGTTTACAGCATTTTCATTCTAGCCCAGTGCCCTGAAAGCATTATAAACAATCAAGCCTTGCAGATGTCAGAAGGACAAAATAGATGACTACCGGACGTGTGTAAAATAAAAGAAAGCATTCATGCAAAAGTGAAGGGGCCATTGTTTTTGCCCTGTACAGCACTGTTCCTTAAAAGCTTTCAGGGTACAACAAGTCATTCTGCCCGAGAGCTAAAAAGAGACATACACAACAGTTTCTTATTTTCTTGTGTAGTGGAGTAACGATTTAGTTTAGTATGTCAATTAGTGTTGAGCGATACTTTCTGATATCGGGAAATATCGGATCGGATTGGATCGGACCGATACCCAAAAAGTATCGGATGTCGCCGATTCCGATACCGGAAACCAATGCAAGTCAATGGGACAGAAATATCGGAATTAAAATAAACCCTTTCTTTCCTTGTAAACACTAGATATATATATATATATATACATGTCATTGTGACGCACATATATATATATATATATATATATATATATTTATAGTTCATACACTTCTACATAGTATAATAGCCGCTAATTCAATTGCCGGCTTTTGTGAAATTACAGAACCCGACATGAAATGACACATGGTTTACATACAGTTAACCATGTCATTTAATGTAGTTTGATATATGGTTTTCACTAACAATTACATGAGTGTATGTGTGCAAAATTTCATACATGTAGGGGTTAATTAAAGGTGTAAATTCGTTGAAAAAAAAATGCGTGGGCTCCCGCGCTATTTTCTCAACCAGACAGACAAAGCCAGCGAGTGGGGGCAGATAATAATAGCCGAGGGAGGGTGCATTTATTTTGTGCCCCCTGGCTACTAACATCTGCCTCCAGCCACCCCAGAAAAGGCAAATCTATAATTAGATGCGCCCTTTCTGGCACTTAGCCCGTCTATTCCCATTGCCCTGTAGTGGTGGCTATTGGGTTAATAATGGGTTAAAGCCACCTTGGTATTGAAAGGTGACTTTAAGCCAGGTTAATAATTGAGAGTTGTCAATTAGACAACTCTCAATTATTAATCCTATTGTATGAAATAAAAATAAAACACACACACGTTAATAAAAAATCATTTTAATGAAATAATCACACAGTTTTTGACCATCTTTTATTTTACAGGTAATCCATGCGAAGCCCTGGTTCTCCTGTAATAAAAATAAAATAATAAAGCAACATTATTCTTACCTATCCGGTGCTCTGTCAGGTCCCACGCTGTAATCCTTCACAAAGGGTTAACTGGCTTACAGCAAGCCGCGCAGCTAATGCTGGCAGCTCAGCTGTAAGCCCCCGAATGAATGAGTTCCTCTCCCAGCCGACAGGAGATGAAGTGTTTATCTGGGAAGCTTAATTAATTGCTTCTCAGGCTAATCAGTTCACTTCAGGTCAGCCGGCGGGGGGGGTGAGTAATATATTCACCTGTCCCTGTTCCACCGCTGCTCACCGCTGTGTCCTCGCGTCCTCTAGCTGTGAATGTTCAGGCAGAGGGCACGATGACGTAGTTAGTGCACGCCGCGCCCTCTGCCTGAGCAGCCTACTCAGGACACCGGCACCTGGCCCCCAGCAACAAGAGGTGAGTATGTTATTTTTTTTTTTTTTAGTTGCAACGGCAGCAGCAGTATAAGGGACCTATACTATGGATCACATGGGGCATAATCTGTGGAGCATATGAGGCATAATCTGTGGAACATATGGGGCATAATCTGTGGAACATATGGGGCATAATCTATGGAGCATATGGGGCATAATCTATGGAGCATTTTATGGGGGGCATAATCTATTGAGCACCATATGGGGGCATAATCTATGGAGCATTTTATGGGCCATTATTAACCTTTGTGCAGCATTATATGGGGCGTATTTTGTATGGAACATCTTATGGGGCCATTATTAACCTTTATGGAGCATTATAAGGGGAGTATTTTGTATGGAGCATCTTATGGGCCCATCATTAACTGTATGGAGCATTATATAGGGCTCCTGATTCAGTATGGATATTCAAAAACATTTAACCTACTGATGTCTCAATTAATTTTACTTTTATTGGTATCTATTTTTATTTTTGAAATTTACCAGTAGCTGCTGCATTTCCCACCCTAGGCTTATACGCGAGTCAATACGTTTTCCCAGTTTTTTGTGGCAAAATTAGGGGGTAGGCTTATACACTGGTCAGCTTATACATGAGTATATACGGTAACCTAAAATTAAGTAACAAAAGAAACTAAATACTCCAATGTCTAGGAAATGTTGTTACATACTTGGTTTTGGTGCCCATACTGTTCTTTTTTATTCCCCTTCTGAATGTCCACCTAGAATGTCAAGTTCAGATGGTCATTCTTGACAGCCAATAAGAAGTAAAAGCGTCTTCTCATTCATTGGCACTGGATGCATTTTGGACATGCGGAGAGAGTTAAAGAGCAGGGGGCAGCATAGCAAGTATGTAGCGGCAATTCTTAGACGCTGAAGCATTTTTTTAAAATGATCGCAAGGGTATACTTTATGTGTTTTCTGTGATCTTACAAATAAATGTAATATCAAGTCATGGGAGAAACTTAGTATGAGAAAACCAGTACAAAGTGCATTTTCTACATTCCTTTATGAACACCACCTTCTTTTACAGGCGGAGAATACAGTCATGTAAATGAATCCCAAGTCATTATAATATTAAAGCCTTCCTTTGTTGACATATCTGAAGGCTAAGTCTATTCATCTAATGATATAACTAGCATAACATTTACCTAATTCCTCTATGGATATTTTCTAATCTAATACTGATTAATGGTCTAAAGCACAATAACACAATACAGTAGTATACTGGTGCCAGTGCTGACATTCCCTCTATGTCTTGTTGCAGTAAAATCCACACAACACTCTTCAATAGGAAAAGCAAGGAGGAAACAAGGACAGCATGTAATTCATTCAACCACAGGGAGTTACTGTCCCTGAGACTTAACCATCCTCATTTTATGGCTTCCAAACCAATTGGCTTTTGTGCCTCTTTCCTTACCTTCTACAGATTAACATAAGACTGCATTGCTGTATAAAAAGGAATGAACTCTGTGAACTTGCTCCTCTTTTTATTTTGATATATTAACTATGATCATTTGTCACTAAAATGAGTTTCTTGACATTCAGTTCCATAGCAGCCAGAGTGGAATGCGATCTCTACTACTTCACTACAGTAAAAAAAAAAAGCGACTTTATGATGTAGTGTCACTTTTATTTCTATGGACAAAATACTGTAGAACGTTCAGAAATAAGGATTGTTCACTGGCTTTTAGAATTAATTTGATCTGATTTCTATATTCAGACATACATATTCACCCGAAATATACAGTAAGAGATTTTTGAAATTTACAAATATCTTCCTTACTTTTAAAAAAGCTTTTTCATTTATTTCAAGTCTTATTTTTGCATGTATACTTTGTTTTATTAAATGGATGTCCAGTCAATATATATTTTTTCTAAAAAATTGTTAAAATGGCATATAAAACGTGAAAGGATACTAGCCTCCCTGATAACCGGAACTCGCTGATCCCAAGAACTGCCCAATCACCAGAGCTCCTCTCCAGTGGTCTCTACCTCCTGGGCCTTGTAAACAAGAAATAACCGTTATGCCGATCACTCTCTGAGATGAATTTCACTTCTGACAGAGATTAGCTGATAGGGAATTTTTTGTACGTTGAAAGTGAGCAGAAAGTGAACCATTGGGTATCTGGGAAGAACAGTTGCTGTTTTGGCATGTCATGGATTCTTCAAATGTGACATGGCATCCGCAATCAACTCCAACCAAAACTGTGCTCCTTCCCTTCTATCCCTGCTGGGTACTCAGCACAACAAATTTTGGCATCTATTTTATGCTGTTACCCTTGTGAAAATAAAAAACTTGGGGCTACAACAACATTTTTGCCGGAAAAATGTATTGTTTAATTTTCACAGCTAAATGTTATAAAATTCTGTGAAAACCCAGTAGGTTCAAGTTGCTCATCATACCTCTAAATAAGTTCCTTTTGGGATGTAGTTTCAAAAATGACGTCACTTGTTGGTGGTTTCCTGTTATGTTTTGGTAGCTGAGGAGGCAGGAGCAAAAAACCGCATAGGCAGCCAAACACCAGAGAGGTTGGAAACTAATAGGTCGCAGACCCCTAAACTAACCGCACAACTAGAAGCAGCTGTGGGACTTTCCTACAGTGCCCTAGACGCCTCGTCACAGCAGGAGAGATTAGCTATCCCTGAAGATGGAAAGAGGAAAGCTAACTGCCCCAGAGTAAAGCCCCAAAGAATAGGAAGCCCCCAAACATATAATGGCGGTTAGACAAGATGAAAACACGAACACAGACAGAAAATAGATTGAGCAAACGCTGGGGCCCAAAACTGTCTAGATAGGACAGCACAGGAGAGAATACTGTCTGAAACCCAGAAAAACCCTAGGAAAAACTCCAACACTTCTGAATCCAAAAATACTGAGACCACACGGTCTTGACCACCTATATCAGATCTCTGATGTGAACACGCAGCTACCCAGCAGTAAAATATCACAAGAACTGAGCAAATGAACAAATACAAAAATGGAACGGAGACCAGCCCAAGCCCCCAAAGGTGACCCGGCTGAACTCAAAAAGCAAGGCAGCAAAAGACAAGGAAAATCAAATCGCAGTAAAAAAAAACTGAAAGTGACTTATCTGAATGCAAGCAGGAGACAGCAGAAAAGCAAGCTGAATTACAACCTAGACCAGGAAGAACAATTGATCACCTGCAAGGATCATAGGATGTCAGCTCACTTATATCAGGCCAGTCCGTCCCACCTGATAACCAATCATCAGTTGCAGGTGGTGGATTTTTGCTGTTCAACATAGGTTCAATACCCTCAGCAACCACCAGAGGGAGCTTCAGCTCCGAAGTCGTCTCCAACACGTTCACAACTGTTTCCACTGTTTAAGCACATCAGTGGCTCTGCAAACTTGACATGGCATCCGATATCTAGTCTAGACAATTTTGAGCTGCAAAAGTCAAATGGTGTACCTTCCTTTCTGAGATCTGCTGTACACCCAAACAGTAGTTTTCCACCACATATAGGATATTGGTATACTCAATAGAAATTACACAATAAATTGTATGTCCACTTATTCCTGTTACCTTTGCGAATATGAACTATTTGGGGCTAAAGAAACATTTTTGTGGGAAAATTAAAAATATTTTTCCCTTTCACATTGCTTTAATACACATGAAGCACTTTGTTTTAAAAGGGTATCACTTGTGAATAATTTCTGTCTCATAGGACCCTCAAAGTCACTTCAAATGTGATGTGGTCACTAAAAAAATTGTTTGCGTAAATGTTGCTAAAAAAATGAAAAATTGCTGATTAACTTTTTAACCTTAGCAAAAAAAAATATGTTTCAAAAATTATGCTGTTCAGAGATGGAAAAATTAGTAATGACCCACATATCACATGTAGAAAGTAATAAATAGGCAAAGCTTTGCTAGATAAACATGTGCGTATTGGACATAGTAATGAGACCAACTGTACTTAATACAGAAATATCACAAGGAGAACAGCCATATAGTCTCAAATGTTCAACTTTATTAAGAAACAATAAAAACAAAGAAGGGGGGAAAAAAAGGGGAACAGGGATGGCAAGAGGAAAGTGATACAATGTGGCGGTAGTCAAATACACCAAGTGAAGAAAGCAATGGGCAAGGAAACGCAAACTGCTCGCAAATTGCCTACGAGATTGCCTAACAGCACAGGCTGGCACCTCCCCCCAATACAACGTCACGTCCTCCTGCATGAGAACGTGTGCAGAGGGAAGAGAATGAATGGACGTGCCTGCGCATGCGCAATAGGTCCATGGAGAGATCACCGACATATTGATGAAGGGCAAAAGGGAAAAGGGTAAGTATAAAGGATAGTGTGATTAAAATAAAACAATGGTATATCAGAACTAATCAGTCACAGTGTCTGGAAATCCACAAATACCCACTGTGGGGCCCCACATGGATAGATGTGTACCACACACAGGACCAATTGACCGCAACCATTGAAAGAAAAAATGCACTAAAAATGCCCAAGACAGTAACAGCAAAGATAACAAAGAACCGCTATAAGCAAATACCTATAATGTATATGTGATAATAGACAAAAATATATCACAAAAATGCATATATATATATATACAGTATAAGACATCAGTAATAAACTGAAAAATCTATAAAAATATATAACATACAGTGCATTGAATATATATCACAAAAATCAACTGAGTAAATAAGTCCATAGGGAATCATAACTTGAAAAAATGCGAAGAAATTCTTCAAGGAAAATTCACACGTTTTCATATAGCTTGAAGCGGCTGTATACTGAAAGGCAATGGAACAATCTCATCCATAGCAAAGAGGACAGCTGAAAAATTAAAGATAAACGTTAAAATCAGATAAATTAAGTGAATAAAACACTTGATGAAAGACACACCACCAGAAGACAAATAAGGCAATGATCACAGAAATGGGACAAATGACAAGTTTTCATTAAGACCATCTGGAACGATGGTACCCAGGGTCCAAATCCACCGTGTCTCCATTTGAGACAATCTTTTTGATAAGTTACCGCCTCTGATGTTGATATTGAGGAGGTCTATCCCACACACCTTGAGTAGTGACCCGTCACTATGATGGTGTTCCTTAAAATGTCTGGGAAGTGTCTTGAGGGTAGATATGTCCGTGCAGGAGGATGCCGCCTGTATACCCAGCACGTGTTCTCTAATACGGACTTTCAATTGTCTCGTAGTTAGTCCAATATATATCAGGCCACAAGGGCAAGTGGCATGGTATATGACGTAACGAGAGATACATGTGATTCTCTGTTTGATTTTATATGACATGTCTCCCTTTGAATTTGTGAACCTGCTACAGCGGACAATATTGGGGCAGGCGACACACCTCCCGCACGGAGCACATCCACCTGTACCCGACACAGAACTAAGAAAATGGGAAGGAGCAGCCACTGAGTAGTGGCTGTGGGAAAGACGATCACGCAGATTTTTAGCTCGCCTAAACGTAATAGCAGGGCGTTCTGGAATAACCTTTTTTAGAATGGGGTCAGCTTGTAAGATAGGCCAAGCTTTGTTGATCACCGATCTCATCCTGTGGGCTTGTGAATGAAACGACGTGATAAATCTTGGTATCTTGGGGGTACCAAGATTATCAGTAGAACTTCTGTATAGAAGATTATTACGTGAAGAGTGTTTGGCACGATGGTAGCCTTTTTTGACACAACGGCCACTGTACCCACATGCCAGGAAACGGTTCTTAAGTTCTCTGGCACGACACTCAAAATCAAAATCCGTCGAACAAATTTGCCGTAATCTTAAAAATTGCCCGACAGGGATGGCACGAATAATATGACCAGGGTGACAGGAGGATGCATGTAAAAGTGTGTTTGTAGCCGTTTTCTTGCGGAAAATATCAGTCTGGATGAGGCCACTAGAGTCTTTACGGATAGTGACGTCCAGGAAGTCGACAGAGCTAGGATCCCACACCAATGTCAGAAATATATTAAGTTCATTACTGTTGAGGGAGGATACAAACTGCACAAGGTCAACGGAGGTGCCCTGCCAGACAAAGAAGATATCGTCGATATATCTGGTCCAAAGTGGAACCCGTCTAATCGACCCCTGTTTATCTGACAGGAAAAGATCCCTCTCCCACAGCCCCAAGAAGAGGTTGGCATAGGCGGGCGCAAAGGCCGCGCCCTGTAAGGTTCTTTGTACATGTTCTTGAAACTCAGTTTTCCGTCAGCCATTTTGCTTTCTGTCTTGCTGCAGCTATCTTGCCCTCAGTCAATATGGAGTTTTCAGCTTTCATGTTCCCGCCCTGATTCTCTCCCTCTTGCTTCTTAAGCAGCCACAGCTGAGCAATCAGTGCTTCAGAATCTAGCCTGCAGTGAACCTGTGACCTGACTCCTGGAAGCCTTGGACTATGTACTTCAGCTATTCCTACTGAGGAACTCTGAACACTTGTGGACTCTGGAACCCTGCTCTTTGAAAGATCCACGTTTGCATGGACTTACGGTAACAGAGAAGAAGATCCTGAACCTGTTTTGGAGAGTGATTGCTGAGCTTAAGTTACTCTGGCCTGCTGTGTCTCCTGCTTCTGTATCTGCAAACTGTGTGACTATTTTTGCCACTTGTATGAAGTAATACAAGACCTTCTATATCAAACCTGTGTCTCATGTATTTTCATCGCACCCAAGCACAAGACGCTATATAAACTGTACTACATACATTACAAGATTCTGAAGCCAAAACGTTAGTGTCTGCTGGGTCTGGGAAGGCTGTGTCTGCTGTAACTGTGGATATCAGACGTCCAGTTGTACTTTCTGTGATGACAGTGGTTGTGACTTCTCACAACCATTCCAGGTGAGCAATTCCCTTAAGTTTTTTTTTCTGCAGTGTTACCACAGGTAAACACTATTGTTTTTTTTTCTCTTCCCTCTTTTTGTGTCTGCTGTAACTGTGGATATCAGATGTCCGGTTGAACTTTCTGTGATGATAGTGGTTGTGACTTCTCACAACCATTCCAGGTGAGCAGTTCCCTTAATTTTTTTTTCTCTTTGCAGTGTTACCACAGGTAAACACTATTGTTTTTTTTTTTCCTTTTCTCCTCTCCTTCCAGTACTCCTGTCTTAAAAGATCTGGAAAATGGAGGCCCGCATAAAGGAACTTTGCGGAGTGACTGATAATATCCTTGCAGATTTACAGACTATAAAAACCCGTTTTACAAACCTACAGGACCTCACTAATCACAATTTGCAAGTGTTTGGACAGACTGCCCAGGATTTGCGAGCCAGGATTGAGGTTCTAGAGGAGCGAGTCCAGGCTCCTGCCGTAGCCCCAAGTTCTGGATTCCCAAGTTGCCCCCTTTTCGTTTTGGCGGTGAACGTGAAAAATTCAGGGGATTTATTAACCAATGCAATCTGTTTTTTTCTGCACATGCTTCACAATTTCCCACTGAACGATCTAAAGTGCTTACTATAATTATGTTACTTACCAACAAGGCTTTGATGTGGGCAAACCCTCTGATTGAGACTGAGGATGAATGTTTGGATCATCTTGATGCTTTCATTTCAGCCATGGGGCAGGTGTTTGATGACCCCAATCGAGGTGCAACAGCTGAAGCAGCCATGTTAACTTTGCGCCAAGGTAAGCACTCGGTAGCCGAATATGCCTTGGATTTCAGGAGATGGGCCCTTGATACCACCTGGGACAGTTCCGCCAAAAAATCTATTTTTCGAAAGGGGTTGTCTCCACTAATTAAGGATGAACTTGCTCGTGCCGACCCTCCCACTGCGTTAGGTGACTTTATTAACTTCTGCATCCGTATTGATGCTCGCCTGACTGAACGCAGGCAAGAGAGATGGTTCGAAAGCAATCGCACTAACCTTTTCCTACCTTCCTCCCCAGCTAAGGAACCTTTGAGTAGGATCACACGGGAACCTGAACCTGAACCCATGCAGGTAGACTCTTTACAAAGACGGGTTAGTGATGCACGCAAGGAACATCGTTTTAAGGAAAATCTATGTTTCTATTGTGGTAAGTCAGGGCACTTCATTATAAACTGCCCCAGCCGTTCTCGTAAGACTACTGCAGCACTCATTCACTGTGAGTGTTGCGAGAGGAGATCTGTCAGGTCCGAGCCTCAGGCTCCAGAGAGATCTGCAGCAACAGATCTTGATTTCTCGGACTTAAACTCCGTTACTTCTGAGGACGATGACTGTGTAAACGCTGCAATTTTTCAAGTTTCCTCAGCGGTGTCCCAGCTGAGTTGTAGGAAAAACAATTCTCATTGCTTCCTTTCCATCAAACTCTGGGTTAACTCAGTCTGGGTGTCTAGCTCTGCTATGATCGACTCAGGGGCAAGTGGGAATTTTATGGATGTCTCCTTTGCTCTGAAACAGGGGATACGTTCAGTGAAGAAGGCTACTCCAGTACAGATGGAAACTGTGGATGGCTCCCTGCTGACCTCTGGACCAGTGGATCAGGAAACAGAGCCTTTAAGGGTCCTTATGGGTAAAGATCATCAAGAGAAACTGTCCTTTATGCTTATCTCTTCTCCCCACTTTCCCATTATTCTAGGGCTACCATGGCTGCAGGCTCAGAACCCTACCATTAACTGGGAGACCAAGGAATTACACTTTCCAGAGAAACAGATGAGTCCAGAAGTTTCAGCTTGCTCTGTTACTAAAGGAACCATGTCAGTCCCTGAACTACCAGCTGTATACCAGGACTATGTGGATTTATGTGACAAGAAGAACGCTGACCAGCTTCCCCCTCACCGTCCATATGATTGTCCAATTGAATTATTGCCTGGAGCAGAGATACCTTTTGGTAAGATCTACCCCCTGGCGGGGCCTGAGCTAAAGGCTTTAAAGGATTACATAGACGAAAATCTAGCCAAGGGCTTCATACGCCCCTCTTCATCTCCTGCAGGTGCACCCATCTTCTTTGTGAAGAAGAAAGATTGATCTCTGAGACCCTGCGTAGACTATAGGGAACTCAATAAGGTTACTATTAGAAACCGTTATCCATTGCCTTTAATCCCTGAGTTATTGGAGAGAGTGCGGCATGCCAAAATTTTCTCTAAATTGGATCTCCGTGGGGCCTATAACTTGGTCCGTATTAGACCTGGGGATGAATGGAAGACTGCATTCAGGTCACGCTATGGACACTTTGAATATCTAGTTATGCCTTTTGGTCTGAGTACCGCCCCAGCCACTTTCCAACACTTGGTGAATGACATCTTCAGGGATCTCCTAGATACATTCGTGGTGATTTATTTGGATGATATTCTAATTTTTTCTAACTCCACAGAGGAACATCATGGACATGTGAGAATGGTCTTGGAACGTCTAAGACAAAACCATCTTTACATCAAACTTGAAAAGTGTGAATTCCATAGGACCGAAATTCAATTTCTGGGGTATGTACTGTCTACACAAGGAATTAGTATGGATGGAAGTAAGACCCAAGCCATCAAGGATTGGCCAAGTCCTAGAAATGTGAAGGAGGTGCAGCGCTTCATCGGGTTTGCCAATTTCTATAGACGTTTCATTAGGAATTTCTCTGAGGTAGTGTCACCTATCACCCAACTTACCCGGAAAGAGTCTAGGTTCTCCTGGACTCCCCAAGCCCAGGAAGCATTTTCTTGTCTAAAAGATAAATTTACCACCGCACCTATCTTGGTACATCCCAACCCCGAACTTGCCTTCATAATAGAGGTGGATGCTTCAGATTGTGCCGTTGGAGCTATACTCTCTCAGAGAACAGGTGAGAAGAATGTCTTGCATCCCTGTGCCTTCTTTTCCCAGCAGTTGTCTTCGGCTGAGAGGAACTACGATGTGGGCAATAGAGAGTTGTTGGCCATTATTGCCGCCTTCAAAGAATGGAGACACCTTCTTCAGGGAGCTGCACAGCAAATAGTCATCCTGACAGACCATCGTAACCTTGAATTTATCAGGTCGGCTAAGTGCCTGACTCCTCGCCAGGCTCGCTGGAATCTTTTCTTAAACCAATTTAATTTTGTCATTTCTTATAGACCAGGATCGCGCAATGGAAAGGCTGATGCACTCTCTAGGATTCATTCAGCAGAGACCCGTCCACTTGCTCATCCTAAGACTATTCTTCCTGACTCTAGATTCCTGGGAGTGATTCATAATCAAGACCTACTTAAGGACATCAAGGAAGCATACCATGCGGATTCCTTGTTGGCACAACCCCAAGGGACGTAAGTCTTGTCTTTAAGAATGGTGTGTGGATTCTGGGACAACGTCTGTATATTCCTGAAACAGTCAGATTGAGAGTATTGCAACTCATTCACGATTCCAAGATAGCTGGGCATAGAGGAATTCTAAAGACACAGGAATTTCTTTCTCGTTTCTTTTGGTGGCCCACTTGCAGGAAGGATGTTTTAAACTATGTCACTTCATGTGAAGTCTGTGCAAGATGCAAAACACCTCGCTCCTCACCAACTGGTCTGTTACAACCTCTTCCCACCCCGTCCCGCCCGTGGGGATCCATTTCTATGGACTTCATTGTGGAGTTACCAACCTCTCAAGGGAAAAACACCATTCTAGTGGTGGTTGATCGTTTAACAAAGGTAGCTCATTTTATTCCTTGTGTCGGCTTACCCACTGCAAAACAGACATCAGATTTGATGATTAAAGATGTGTTTCGCTTACATGGAGTACCGGATGAGGTTATTTCGGATCGAGGGGTGCAATTCACTTCAAGGTTTTGGCAAAATTTCTGTGCAGCATTAGACATTAAAGTAAACCTTTCTTCTGCTTTTCATCCCCAGACTAATGGACAGACCGAACGAACCAATCAAACTCTGGAGCAGTATCTCCGCTGCTTTATCTGCCACCTACAGGATGATTGGGTGGATCTACTTCCATTGGCTGAGTTCTCTTATAACAACTCTCAGAGCGCCTCCACTAAGCAGTCTCCTTTTTACTCCAATCTAGGTTATCATCCTAACATTCTTCCACGATTTCCCATAGAAACGCCTTTACCAGCAGTGGCCGAAAGAATCACGTCTTTACAGAAGAATATGGATCTTCTAAAGGAGAATCTGGAATTGGCTCAGGAAAGGTACAAGAAAGCAGCAGATAAATTTCGTAAACCTGCACCAGCTTTCAAGGTAGGAGACCTGGTCTGGCTGTCAACCAGAAATCTTAAGTTAAGGATTCCATCGTCTAAGTTGGGACATAAGTACATTGGACCCTATAAAATCAGTAAAATTATAAGTGCCGTTGCTTGTCGTCTTCAATTGCCTAGAACTATGAGAATCCACCCTGTCTTTCATGTATCCCTACTAAAGGCTGCAACACCCAATACGTTTCCTGGACGTTCTTCTCCTTGCCCTGACCCAGTGCTAGTCGATGGTCAGGAAGAATTTGTGGTGGAAAGAATTCTAGATTCCAGGTTATACAGAAATCAGTTACAATATTTGATTAAATGGCAGGGCTACCCAGTGGAGGACAACTCATGGGAACCAGTCAATAACGTTAATGCTCCTCGTTTGCTCTGCCAGTTTCATCAGAGGTACCCAGACAAGCCTGGTCTGAGGCCATCCGGAGGTTGTCCCTATGGGGGGAGTAATGTAAGGTTCTTTGTACATGTTCTTGAAACTCAGTTTTCCGTCAGCCATTTTGCTTTCTGTCTTGCTGCAGCTATCTTGCCCTCAGTCAATATGGAGTTTTCAGCTTTCATGTTCCCGCCCTGATTCTCTCCCTCTTGCTTCTTAAGCAGCCACAGCTGAGCAATCAGTGCTTCAGAATCTAGCCTGCAGTGAACCTGTGACCTGACTCCTGGAAGCCTTGGACTATGTACTTCAGCTATTCCTACTGAGGAACTCTGAACACTTGTGGACTCTGGAACCCTGCTCTTTGAAAGATCCACGTTTGCATGGACTTACGGTAACAGAGAAGAAGATCCTGAACCTGTTGTGGAGAGTGATTGCTGAGCTTAAGTTACTCTGGCCTGCTGTGTCTCCTGCTTCTGTATCTGCAAACTGTGTGACTATTTTTGCCACTTGTATGAAGTAATACAAGACCTTCTATATCAAACCTGTGTCTCATGTATTTTCATCGCACCCAAGCACAAGACGCTATATGAACTGTACTACATACATTACACGCCCATTGCCACCCCCTGGAGCTGTAGGTAGAAGGATCCCTTGAACACAAAAAAGTTGTGGGTGAGGGTGAACTCTAATAACTCCAGGGTGAGGTCTCTCAGTTTAGTATGTATAATGGAAGTCTCCAAAAAGAAACGGATGGCCTTGAGGCCATCCTTATGTCTGATGTTAGTATAAAGAGATTCAACATCCATGGATGCTAGAAGAGTATCACCCTCTAAGCACAATCCGTCGACCCTGCGCAGCAAGTCTCCAGTGTCCTGAAGAAAAGAAGGCAGGCCAGTAACCAAGGGTTGCAAATGATAATCAATCCATTGACTAACATTTTCTAGGTAGTTACCTCTGCCAGAAATAATGGGTCTACCGGGTGGCGACGTTTCGTTTTTATGAATTTTAGGTAAAAGATATAAGGTCGAGATGGTAGGTTCCTTGACGATGAGTGCCGAAGCCAGCTCCTTGGTGACAGTGCCGTCATTAAGTGCCCTATTTACAATGCATGCCAGTTGATCAGAATAAGCAGAGAGGGGATTATATGTCAATTTCTTGTAACAAGTAGAGACATTTAACTGGCGCAATGCCTCCCCTTCATACATTTGTTTGGGCCAAATGACGACATTGCCACCCTTGTCTGCTGGCTTCAGCACTACATCGGGAAGATTTTGGAGAGTTCTCAAACGTATCCTCTCCTCCTTAGAAAGATTGTCAGTATTACCAAATCTGGGAAACTTCATAAACTCATTCGTCACCACCCGGACAAATACATCAATACTGGCACACGTAGAGAGAGGAGAAAACTTCTTCGAACGAGGTAGAATTGATGGAGGGATCTTACCTCCTATTGCAATAGATTCATTTGCTAAATCCTCCAAGGTTCTTATGGCCTCCTGCTCCTCCTCTGTAGGAAACAAAGTATGTAATTCATTATTGAAGAAATATCTCTTAAATAGTAAGGATCTGGCAAAGATGTGGAGATCCTTGATAGCGGTGAAAGTATCAAAAGCCAGAGTGGGAGAAAAAGATAGCCCTCTCCCCAATAAGGACAAATCAACATCATTAAGATGGTAGTTACTTAAATTGATAACCTTATTATCTCTCCGGTCCAGCTCTGCCGAATTTCCAGGACGTCTTTTGTATGGATGATACCAATGATCCCGTAATTTGTGGCCATCATACATGGAGGAAGATGCAGCCGAGGTATAGGAGGCCTCCGACTGGTTGCTCATCGAAGATATAGAGGAAGTTTTATGTAATTTAGGTAAATTAGGCTTTCTCCATAGATAGACACGTCCAGACTGATAGTCCTTAAGATCGCGGTTATATTTATTAAGTTGTTTCTCTTGAATCTTTTTCACCAATACGTCCATAGATTTATCAAGATTCACTTCAAATTGGCTCAATCTCTCAGCTGGGCATCCCTTACGGATGTCTGCCTGGACAGCTTCAATAGATTTATCCAGATCCACTATGGTGCTGGAATTAAGGCCAATTAATAATTGAAGGAAAGTGAGAGAACACAAATTACATGCATCCTCCCATTTTTTAATGAATTGTTCATCCTCCACAAAATAAGTGGGGATCACCCTCACTCTCAAACCCCTGGGTATCATATGATTATTTACGTATTTTTCAAGAAAGGTCCTGTTCCACCAAATTCTAGACCTCCTCTCCAGAAGTGTTTTAACATTAGATAACTTGTCGTCCCAGCTGTGATCAGCTGCAGTCAATTGCACACCTCCCCCTGTACCAAACACCTGATCCAACGAATTAAGCCAAGAAGTTTCTTTGGCCCGATAGTCCATGGTAGTCACTAGAAAGTAGCCTGTGCATAACACAGAAATAGACATGCAAAAATTAGTAATGACCCACATATCACATGTAGAAAGTAATAAATAGGCAAAGCTTTGCTAGATAAACATGTGCGTATTGGACATAGTAATGAGACCAACTGTACTTAATACAGAAATATCACAAGGAGAACAGCCATATAGTCTCAAATGTTCAACTTTATTAAGAAACAATAAAAACAAAGAAGGGGGGAAAAAAAGGGGAACAGGGATGGCAAGAGGAAAGTGATACAATGTGGCGGTAGTCAAATACACCAAGTGAAGAAAGCAATGGGCAAGAAAACGCAAACTGCTCGCAGATTGTATAAATATAAGATGTTAACAATCTATCACAATAAGAATGTAAGGACAAATGAACATGGCACAGGAGTCATAGTTATAGTACACAGATATACTCAGTATATAAATAAATGAAACTATGGTGCTAAATTAGCACCAAATGCATTGAGTGTATATACACAGATGTAGGTAGATGAATAGATGTCAGAAGAATATATAGAGAGTAGAGTATTAAATTGGCACTATATGTTAAATGTAAATATATACATGTGCAAAGCGCAAAGCGCAATATATATATATATATATGCAATCTAACGATTTAATTTATATAAAGCAGCATGCAACATTGGGTGCCAGATAGATGCATACACGTGCCATAATAGGCTACAGCGGCAGTATACACATGTGCAAAGTACAAAGCACTATACACATATATATGTGGTCAATCTAACGATTTTGTTCAAATACAATGACATGTCACATATGGTGCCAGATAAATGTGTACAAGTGCCGTAATGGCTATAGCAGCAGTGTAACAATGATATAGATGGAACATGACTACAATGAAGTCATGTATAGTAAAAAGAAAGCTGCTGAAGATATACCTTAATGTAAGCAGAGCGACATCCAGCCCTCCCCGACGCGCATTTCGGAGCCTAGGTGCTCCTTCCTCAGGGAGCATAAACGTAACTGCCAAGTGCCTCTATATATATACCGTCACCGCCAGAACATATGGCGACGACGAGATTGCCTAACAGCACAGGCTGGCACCTCCCCCCAATACAACGTCACGTCCTCCTGCATGAGAACGTGTGCAGAGGGAAGAGAATGAATGGACGTGCCTGCGCATGCGCAATAGGTCCATGGAGAGATCACCGACATATTGATGAAGGGCAAAAGGGAAAAGGGTAAGTATAAAGGATAGTGTGATTAAAATAAAACAATGGTATATCGGAACTAATCAGTCACAGTGTCTGGAAATCCACAAATACCCACTGTGGGGCCCCACATGGATAGATGTGTACCACACACAGGACCAATTGACCGCAACCATTGAAAGAAAAAATGCACTAAAAATGCCCAAGACAGTAACAGCAAAGATAACAAAGAACCGCTATAAGCAAATACCTATAATGTATATGTGATAATAGACAAAAATATATCACAAAAATGCATATATATATATACAGTATAAGACATCAGTAATAAACTGAAAAATCTATAAAAATATATAACATACAGTGCATTGAATATATATCACAAAAACCAACTGAGTAAATAAGTCCATAGGGAATCATAACTTGAAAAAATGCGAAGAAATTCTTCAAGGAAAATTCACACGTTTTCATATAGCTTGAAGCGGCTGTATACTGAAAGGCAATGGAACAGTCTCATCCATAGCAAAGAGGACAGCTGAAAAATTAAAGATAAACGTTAAAATCAGATAAATTAAGTGAATAAAACACTTGATGAAAGACACACCACCAGAAGACAAATAAGGCAATGATCACAGAAATGGGACAAATGACAAGTTTTCATTAAGACCATCTGGAACGATGGTACCCAGGGTCCAAATCCACTGTGTCTCCATTTGAGACAATCTTTTCGATAAGTTACCGCCTCTGATGTTGATATTGAGGAGGTCTATCCCACACACCTTGAGTAGTGACCCGTCACTATGATGGTGTTCCTTAAAATGTCTGGGAAGTGTCTTGAGGGTAGATATGTCCGTGCAGGAGGATGCCGCCTGTATACCCAGCACGTGTTCTCTAATACGGACTTTCAATTGTCTCGTAGTTAGTCCAATATATATCAGGCCACAAGGGCAAGTGGCATGGTATATGACGTAACGAGAGATACATGTGATTCTCTGTTTGATTTTATATGACATGTCTCCCTTTGAATTTGTGAACCTGCTCCAGCGGACAATATTGGGGCAGGCGACACACCTCCCGCACGGAGCACATCCACCTGTACCCGACACAGAACTAAGAAAATGGGAAGGAGCAGCCACTGAGTAGTGGCTGTGGGAAAGACGATCACGCAGATTTTTAGCTCGCCTAAACGTAATAGCAGGGCGTTCTGGAATAACCTTTTTTAGAATGGGGTCAGCTTGTAAGATAGGCCAAGCTTTGTTGATCACCGACCTCATCCTGTGGGCTTGTGAATGAAACAACGTGATAAATCTTGGTATCTTGGGGGTACCAAGATTATCAGTAGAACTTCTGTATAGAAGATTATTACGTGAAGAGTGTTTGGCACGATGGTAGGCTTTTTTAACACAACGGCCACTGTACCCACGTGCCAGGAAACGGTTCTTAAGTTCTCTGGCACGACACTCAAAATCAAAATCCATCGAACAAATTCGCCGTAATCTTAAAAATTGCCCGACAGGGATGGCACGAATAATATGACCAGGGTGACAGGAGGATGCATGTAAAAGTGTGTTTGTAGCCGTTTTCTTGCGGAAAATATCAGTCTGGATGAGGCCACTAGAGTCTTTACGGATAGTGACGTCCAGGAAGTCGACAGAGCTAGGATCCCACACCAATGTCAGAAATATATTAAGTTCATTACTGTTGAGGGAGGATACAAACTGCACAAGGTCAACGGAGGTGCCCTGCCAGACAAAGAAGATATCGTCGATATATCTGGTCCAAAGTGGAACCCGACTAATCGACCCCTGTTTATCTGACAGGAAAAGATCCCTCTCCCACCGCCCAAAGAAGAGGTTGGCATAGGCGGGCGCAAAGGCCGCGTCCATTGCCACCCCCTGGAACTGTAGGTAGAAGGATCCCTTGAACACAAAAAAGTTGTGGGTGAGGGTGAACTCTAATAGCTCCAGGATGAGGTTGTCATGTGTGCATTGCCACGAAGATCGTCGCGGTTGCACATTTTGACTTCTCACAGCTGAGTTGCTGTTTCTTTGTGTTTGGCAGCTAGGGAGTTAATTCTGTCTGTGCTCGGTGCTGGGACTGGGTGCAGTTTCTCCGGCTGCAATTGATTATTTGTTGATTGGTTTCCTTTAAGTTTCTGGTTGTCTGCTTTGGGAGTTGCCAGTGAAACACTTCATGCAGACCACAGATAGGAATGAATCTGTATAGACTCTAGTTGAGAGCTCCTTAGTTGTTTTAAGCTTAACTTGCTTAGAGTTTATTTCCCAGACCATTTATGTTCCTTCGGTGTTTGAGTGTGTATGCAAGAGAGTGCTATCCTGTCTGTCTTATATGTCTAATCTGTGTATTTAGCTGAGATCAGCCCATATCCCTTTGGTGGTAATCAGGATCCTTCTTAGGACTGATTATAGGGTTCAGGGTCTGATAGGAGACAGGGTTAGGCTGGAGACTTGGACCTCTGAACCATTATCAGTACCTCCAAGGTAAGGGATTAGTTAGGACCCCAGTGTAGGGTCAGGTTAGACCCCGGTCCTCCTCTTTCCTGTTACAGCTCATCAAGTCCTCAAGATTAACCCTGAGTTCAACTGATATCGTCTCTGCACATCTAGTCCTCAAGATTAACCCTAAGTTCTGCTGATATTGTGTCAGGTAAATCTATTTTATACTTACATTCTTATGTTGCTAAACTATATGTTGTATAGAGTGTGGTTCCTGTATAAATAGTTTACTGACATTGTAGTCATATCATTAGACAGCGTGACAGAGGTCTCTCAGTTTAGTATGTATAATGGAAGTCTCCAAAAAGAAACGGATGGCCTTGAGGCCATCCTTATGTCTGATGTTAGTATAAAGAGATTCAACATCCATGGATGCTAGAAGAGTATCACCCTATAAGCACAATCCGTCGACCCTGCGCAGCAAGTCTCCAGTGTCCTGAAGAAAAGAAGGCAGGCCAGTAACCAAGGGTTGCAAATGATAATCAATCCATTGACTAACATTTTCTAGGTAGTTACCTCTGCCAGAAATAATGGGTCTACCGGGTGGCGACGTTTCGTTTTTATGAATTTTAGGTAAAAGATATAAGGTCGAGATGGTAGGTTCCTTGACGATGAGTGCCGAAGCCAGCTCCTTGGTGACAGTGCCGTCATTAAGTGCCCTATTTACAATGCATGCCAGTTGATCAGAATAAGCAGAGAGGGGATTATATGTCAATTTCTTGTAACAAGTAGAGACATTTAACTGGCGCAATGCCTCCCCTTCATACATTTGTTTGGGCCAAATGACGACATTGCCACCCTTGTCTGCTGGCTTCAGCACTACATCGGGAAGATTTTGGAGAGTTCTCAAACGTATCCTCTCCTCCTTAGAAAGATTGTCAGTATTACCAAATCTGGGAAACTTCATAAACTCATTCGTCACCACCCGGACAAATACATCAATACTGGCACACGTAGATAGAGGAGGAAACTTCTTCGAACGAGGTAGAATTGATGGAGGGATCTTACCTCCTATTGCAATAGATTCATTTGCTAAATCCTCCAAGGTTCTTATGGCCTCCTGCTCCTCCTCTGTAGGAAACAAAGTATGTAATTCATTATTGAAGAAATATCTCTTAAATAGTAAGGATCTGGCAAAGATGTGGAGATCCTTGATAGCGGTGAAAGTATCAAAAGCCGGAGTGGGAGAAAAAGATAGCCCTCTCCCCAATAAGGACAAATCAACATCATTAAGATGGTAGTTACTTAAATTGATAACCTTATTATCTCTCCGGTCCAGCTCTGCCAAATTTCCAGGACGTCTTTTGTATGGATGATACCAATGATCCCGTAATTTGTGGCCATCATACATGGAGGAAGATGCAGCCGAGGTATAGGAGGCCTCCGACTGGTTGCTCATCGAAGATATAGAGGAAGTTTTATGTAATTTAGGTAAATTAGGCTTTCTCCATAGATAGACACGTCCAGACTGATAGTCCTTAAGATCGCGGTTATATTTATTAAGTTGTTTCTCTTGAATCTTTTTCACCAATACGTCCATAGATTTATCAAGATTCACTTCAAATTGGCTCAATCTCTCAGCTGGGCATCCCTTACGGATGTCTGCCTGGACAGCATCAATAGATTTATCCAGATCCACTATGGTGCTGGAATTAGGGCCAATTAATAATTGAAGGAAAGTGAGAGAACACAAATTACATGCATCCTCCCATTTTTTAATGAATTGTTCATCCTCCACAAAATAAGTGGGGATCACCCTCACTCTCAAACCCCTGGGTATCATATGATTATTTACGTATTTTTCAAGAAAGGTCCTGTTCCACCAAATTCTAGACCTCCTCTCCAGAAGTGTTTTAACATTAGATAACTTGTCGTCCCAGCTGTGATCAGCTGCAGTCAATTGCACACCTCCCCCTGTACCAAACACCTGATCCAACGAATTAAGCCAAGAAGTTTCTTTGGCCCGATAGTCCATGGTAGTCACTAGAAAGTAGCCTGTGCATAACACAGAAATAGACATGCAAAAATTAGTAATGACCCAGAGGGCTGGATGTCGCTCTGCTTACATTAAGGTATATCTTCAGCAGCTTTCTTTTTACTATACATGACTTCATTGTAGTCATGTTCCATCTATATCATTGTTACACTGCTGCTATAGCCATTACGGCACTTGTACACATTTATCTGGCACCATATGTAACATGTCATTGTATTTGAACAAAATCGTTAGATTGACCACATATATATGTGTATAGTGCTTTGTACTTTGCACATGTGTATACTGCCGCTGTAGCCTATTATGGCACGTGTATGCATCTATCTGGCACCCAATGTTGCATGCTGCTTTATATAAATTAAATCGTTAGATTGCATATATATATATTGCGCTTTGCGCTTTGCACATGTATATATTTACATTTAACATATAGTGCCAATTTAATACTCTACCCTCTATATATTCTTCTGACATCTATTCATCTACCTACATCTGTGTATATACACTCAATGCATTTGGTGCTAATTTAGCACCATAGTTTCATTTATTTATATACTGAGTATATCTGTGTACTATAACTATGACTCCTGTGCCATGTTCATTTGACCTTACATTCTTATTGTGATAGATTGTTAACATCTTATATTTATACAATCTGCGAGCAGTTTGCGTTTTGTTGCCCATTACTTTCTTCACTTGGTGTATTTGACTACCGCCACATTGTATCACTTTCCTCTTGCCATCCCTGTTCCCCTTTTATTCCCCCTTCTTTGTTTTTATTGTTTCTTAATAAAGTTGAACATTTGAGACTATATGGCTGTTCTCCTTGTGATATTTCTGTATTAAGTACAGTTGGTCTCATTACTATGTCCAATACGCACATGTTTATCTAGCAAAGCTTTGCCTATTTATTACTTTCTACATGTGATATGTGGGTCATTACTAATTTTTGCATGTCTATTTCTGTGTTATGCACAGGCTACTTTCTAGTGACTACCATGGACTATCGGGCCAAAGAAACTTCTTGGCTTAATTCGTTGGATCAGGTGTTTGGTACAGGGGGAGGTGTGCAATTGACTGCAGCTGATCACAGCTGGGACGACAAGTTATCTAATGTTAAAACACTTCTGGAGAGGAGGTCTAGAATTTGGTGGAACAGGACCTTTCTTGAAAAATACGTAAATAATCATATGATACCCAGGGGTTTGAGAGTGAGGGTGATCCCCACTTATTTTGTGGAGGATGAGCAATTCATTAAAAAATGGGAGGATGCATGTAATTTGTGTTCTCTCACTTTCCTTCAATTATTAATTGGCCTTAATTCCAGCACCATAGTGGATCTGGATAAATCTATTGATGCTGTCCAGGCAGACATCCGTAAGGGATGCCCAGCTGAGAGATTGAGCCAATTTGAAGTGAATCTTGATAAATCTATGGACGTATTGGTGAAAAAGATTCAAGAGAAACAACTTAATAAATATAACCGCGATCTTAAGGACTATCAGTCTGGACGTGTCTATCTATGGAGAAAGCCTAATTTACCTAAATTACATAAAACTTCCTCTATATCTTCGATGAGCAACCAGTCGGAGGCCTCCTATACCTCGGCTGCATCTTCCTCCATGTATGATGGCACAAATTACGGGATCATTCCTATCATCCATACAAAAGACGTCCTGGAAATTCGGCAGACCTGGACCGGAGAGATAATAAGGTTATCAATTTAAGTAACTACCATCTTAATGATGTTGATTTGTCCTTATTGGGGAGAGGGCTATCTTTTTCTCCCACTCCGGCTTTTGATACTTTCACCGCTATCAAGGATCTCCACATCTTTGCCAGATCCTTACTATTTAAGAGATATTTCTTCAATAATGAATTACATACTTTGTTTCCTACAGAGGAGGAGCAGGAGGCCATAAGAACCTTGGAGGATTTAGCAAATGAATCTATTGCAATAGGAGGTAAGATCCCTCCATCAATTCTACCTCGTTCGAAGAAGTTTCCTCCTCTCTCTACGTGTGCCAGTATTGATGTATTTGTCCGGGTGGTGACGGATGAGTTTATGAAGTTTCCCAGATTTGGTAATACTGACAATCTTTCTAAGGAGGAGAGGATACGTTTGAGAACTCTCCAAAATCTTCCCGATGTAGTGCTGAAGCCAGCAGACAAGGGTGGCAATGTCGTCATTTGGCCCAAACAAAAGTAGGAAGGGGAGGCATTGCGCCAGTTAAATGTCTCTACTTGTTACAAGAAATTGACATATAATCCCCTCTCTGCTTATTCTGATCAACTGGCATGCATTGTAAATAGGGCACTTAATGACGGCACTGTCACCAAGGAGCTGGCTTCAGCACTCATCGTCAAGGAACCTACCATCTCGACCTTATATCTTTTACCTAAAATTCATAAAAACGAAACGTCGCCACCCGGTAGACCCATTATTTCTGGCAGAGGTAACTACCTAGAAAATGTTAGTCAATGGATTGATTATCATTTGCAACCCTTGGTTACTGGCCTGCCTTCTTTTCTTCAGGACACTGGAGACTTGCTGCGCAGGGTCGACGGATTGTGCTTAGAGGGTGATACTCTTCTAGCATCCATGGATGTTGAATCTCTTTATACTAACATCAGACATAAGGATGGCCTCAAGGCCATCCGTTTCTTTTTGGAGACTTCCATTATACATACTAAACTGAGAGACTCATCCTGGAGCTATTAGAGTTCACCCTCACCCACAACTTTTTTGTGTTCAAGGGATCCTTCTACCTACAGCTCCAGGGGGTGGCAATGGGCGCGGCCTTTGCGCCCGCCTATGCCAACCTCTTCTTGGGGCTGTGGGAGAGGGATCTTTTCCTGTCAGATAAACAGGGGTCGATTAGTCGGGTTCCACTTTGGACCAGATATATCGACGATATCTTCTTTGTCTGGCAGGGCACCTCCGTTGACCTTGTGCAGTTTGTATCCTCCCTCAACAGTAATGAACTTAATATATTTCTGACATTGGTGTGGGATCCTAGCTCTGTCGACTTCCTGGACGTCACTATCCGTAAAGACTCTAGTGGCCTCATCCAGACTGATATTTTCTGCAAGAAAACGGCTACAAACACACTTTTACATGCATCCTCCTGTCACCCTGGTCATATTATTCGTGCCATCCCTGTCGGGCAATTTTTAAGATTACGGCGAATTTGTTCGACGGATTTTGATTTTGAGTGTCGTGCCAGAGAACTTAAGAACCGTTTCCTGGCATGTGGGTACAGTGGCCATTGTGTTAAAAAAGCCTACCATCGTGCCAAACACTCTTCACGTAATAATCTTCTATACAGAAGTTCTACTGATAATCTTGGTACCCCCAAGATACCAAGATTTATCACGTCGTTTCATTCACAAGCCCACAGGATGAGGTCGGTGATCAACAAAGCTTGGCCTATCTTACAAGCTGACCCAATTCTAAAAAAGGTTATTCCAGAACGCCCTGCTATTACGTTTAGGCGAGCTAAAAATCTGCGTGATCGTCTTTCCCACAGCCACTACTCAGTGGCTGCTCCTTCCCATTTTCTTAGTTCTGTGTCGGGTACAGGTGGATGTGCTCCGTGCGGGAGGTGTGTCGCCTGCCCCAATATTGTCCGCTGGAGCAGGTTCACAAATTCAAAGGGAGACATGTCATATAAAATCAAACAGAGAATCACATGTATCTCTCGTTACGTCATATACCATGCCACTTGCCCTTGTGGCCTGATATATATTGGACTAACTACGAGACAATTGAAAGTCCGTATTAGAGAACACGTGCTGGGTATACAGGCGGCATCCTCCTGCACGGACATATCTACCCTCAAGACACTTCCCAGACATTTTAAGGAACAGCATCATAGTGACGGGTCACTACTCAAGGTGTGTGGGATAGACCTCCTCAATATCAACATCAGAGGCGGTAACTTATCGAAAAGATTGTCTCAAATGGAGACACAGTGGATTTGGACCCTGGGTACCATCGTTCCAGATGGTCTTAATGAAAACTTGTCATTTGTCCCATTTCTGTGATCATTGCCTTATTTGTCTTCTGGTGGTGTGTCTTTCATCAAGTGTTTTATTCACTTAATTTATCTGATTTTAACGTTTATCTTTAATTTTTCAGCTGTCCTCTTTGCTATGGATGAGACTGTTCCATTGCCTTTCAGTATACAGCCGCTTCAAGCTATATGAAAACATGTGAATTTTCCTTGAAGAATTTCTTCGCATTTTTTTCAAGTTATGATTCCCTATGGACTTATTTACTCAGTTGGTTTTTGTGATATATATTCAATGCACTGTATGTTATATATTTTTATAGATTTTTCAGTTTATTACTGATGTCTTATACTGTATATATATATATATATATGCATTTTTGTGATATATTTTTGTCTATTATCACATATACATTATAGGTATTTGCTTATAGCGGTTCTTTGTTATCTTTGCTGTTACTGTCTTGGGCATTTTTAGTGCATTTTTTCTTTCAATGGTTGCGGTCAATTGGTCCTGTGTGTGGTACACATCTATCCATGTGGGGCCCCACAGTGGGTATTTGTGGATTTCCAGACACTGTGACTGATTAGTTCCGATATACCATTGTTTTATTTTAATCACACTATCCTTTATACTTACCCTTTTCCCTTTTGCCCTTCATCAATATGTCGGTGATCTCTCCATGGACCTATTGCGCATGCGCAGGCACGTCCATTCATTCTCTTCCCTCTGCACACGTCCTCATGCAGGAGGACGTGATGTTGTATTGGGGGGAGGTGCCAGCCTGTGCTGTTAGGCAATCTCGTAGTCGCCATATGTTCTGGCGGTGACGGTATATATATAGAGGCACTTGGCAGTTACGTTTATGCCCCCTGAGGAAGGAGCACCTAGGCTCCGAAACGCGCGTCGGGGTGGGCTGGATGTCGCTCTGCTTACATTAAGGTATATCTTCAGCAGCTTTCTTTTTACTATACATGACTTCATTGTAGTCATGTTCCATCTATATCATTGTTACACTGCTGCTATAGCCATTACGGCACTTGTACACATTTATCTGGCACCATATGTGACATGTCATTGTATTTGAACAAAATCGTTAGATTGACCACATATATATGTGTATAGTGCTTTGTACTTTGCACATGTGTATACTGCCGCTGTAGCCTATTATGGCACGTGTATGCATCTATCTGGCACCCAATGTTGCATGCTGCTTTATATAAATTAAATCGTTAGATTGCATATATATATATATTATATATTGCGCTTTGCGCTTTGCACATGTATATATTTACATTTAACATATAGTGCCAATTTAATACTCTACTCTCTATATATTCTTCTGACATCTATTCATCTACCTACATCTGTGTATATACACTCAATGCATTTGGTGCTAATTTAGCACCATAGTTTCATTTATTTATATACTGAGTATATCTGTGTACTATAACTATGACTCCTGGCCATGTTCATTTGTCCTTACATTCTTATTGTGATAGATTGTTAACATCTTATATTTATACAATCTGCGAGCAGTTTGCGTTTCCTTGCCCATTGCTTTCTTCACTTGGTGTATTTGACTACCGCCACATTGTATCACTTTCCTCTTGCCATCCCTGTTCCCCTTTTTTTCCCCCCTTCTTTGTTTTTATTGTTTCTTAATAAAGTTGAACATTTGAGACTATATGGCTGTTCTCCTTGTGATATTTCTGTTCAGAGATGGGCAGACACCTAGATGTTTGGGTCCGGGGGGTTCGGCCGACAGTTACAAAAAGTTTGGATTCGGGCACCAGAACAGTATCAACACCCAAACCTGGACCGTGAATGGGGGGGGCCCCAAACATCCAGTGTTTGCTGCGTTGCCATGTGCATGACAGCATGGCAAACAGCGCTTATTAGTGGGTGTTAACAGGTTACTAAAAATGCAATCATAAGAAGGAGGACAACTTGAGCTATGCCCATCATGCGAGTCAGTTTGCTTTTCCCACTTGAGCAGATGATGCCATTTCATGAGCTGACGGAGATACCTACTCGTAGTTCCTAATTAATGTGTGCCACAATGTACCCTGTCTATTTTCTGACATCACAGCCTGCACAATGCCATATCTTGGTCTTCCAACAGCGTGGAAAAGAATTCCCACACATAAAATGTTCACAGATAGGACTCTCTACCACCATGATCACAAACACAGTTTTTAGGCACTACAAAGCCTCCTATAGCAACATCAGTAGTGACATCCCTTGCTCCTGAAATATAAAACAGATCAATCAATTCACAGTCACACTGACTCTGCAGGTCCAGCACCTCCTTATCAGTTGAATTTGTGTATTATTATTCACAGACTGAGATTACCACTCACATTTTCAATATTCTTCAGCATTGTAATAGTATACCACAATCAGATTAGGCCTTTAACCATCCCTATTTGTAATGAGCTCTGCATTCTGACTTCCCATCCATAGGCTGTAAAATCCTAAAATGGTCTGTGCTTTTCCCTCCTCTCATCTTTTATAGTCCCAGTGATCGTTCTCACTGATTGGCTGTGATAGGCTAGGTGATATGATAGCTGCAATAAATTATGGGGAAGCCTGCTTGGCCACACCTGATATAATGGGCCTGAACTCTGACTGATGGAATTTTCAACAGTTTGCGAAATAGTGCTGGACGTATTTTTTGCAATCCACAAAAAAAAAAATAATTGTTCAAATTTGCCAGGACCTGTGAATTTTAGGACATTTTACTCTAGATCTGCTCATCTCTAACTTATATTATAACATGTTTTTTGACCTCCTAAAATCTTCATTCATTTGACCACAACACTGTGAAATAAAATAGATACAGTGGCTTGCAAAAGTATTCACCCAACCTTGGCATTTTTCGTGTTTTGCTACCTCACAACCTGGAATTTCATTGTTTTTTGCATCAATTCATGTAAAGAACATGCCTACAACTGTGAACATTGAATTTTCTTTTTTGTTTGAAGAAACCAATAAGTAGGACAAAATAACTGAAAACTTCAATATGCATAACTATTCACCCCTTAAAGTCAGTACTTTGTAGAGCCTCTTTTTGCAGCAATTACAGCTGCAAGTCTCTTTGGATAAGTCTCTATGAGCTTTCCACATCTTGCCTCTGGGATTTTTTCCCATTCCTTCAAGTTAGATGGTTTCCTCTGATGAACAGCAATCTTCAAGTCTGAACAAAGATTCTCAATTGGATTAAGGTCTGGGCTTTGACTAGGCCACTCCAAACATTTATACATTTCAACTTAAACCACGCCTCGAGTGCTGCTTTAGCAGTATGTTTTGGGTCATTGTCTTGTTGGAAAGTGAACCTCCTTCCCAGTCTCAAATCAGTGAGAGACTGAAACAGGTTTTGGTCAAGAATATCCATGTATTTTGCACCATCTATCTTCCACTCCACTTGGACCATTTCCCCTGTCCCTGTTGATGAAAAACATCCCCACATCATGATGCTACCACCACGTTTCACTGTAGGGATGGTGTTCATGGGATGATGAGCTGTGTTGGTTTGGTGCCTGCCACACAAAGCGTTTACCTTTCAAGTCAAAAAGTTCCGTTTTTGCCTCATCTGAATACAGCATCTTCCTCCATACATTTGGGAAGTTTTCCACTTGCTTTTTGGCAAATTCAAAAGGAGTCTTAGAATTTTTGTATATAAATAAGGACTTTTTTTTCTGCCCACTATTCCATAAAGATCACCACTATGAAGTGTACGGCTGATTGTTGCAGTATGGACAGATACTCCAGGCTCTGCTTGTGAACTCAGCAACTCCTTCAGGGTTACCTTTAATCTCTGTGCTGCCTCTCTGATAAATGCCATCCCTATCTGGGCTGACAGTTTTGGTGGTTGGCCCTCTCTTGGCAGGTTTGTTGTGGTACCATGTTCTTTCCATTTGATGATAATGGATTTGATGGAGCTCTGGGGGATTATCAGAAATTGGGATTTTTTAATAACGCATCCCTAAATTGTATTTCTCAACAACTTTGTCCCTGACTTGTTTGGAGATCTCGTTGGTCTTTGTGATGATGTTTGGTTAGGGGTGCCTCTTATTTAATGGTGTTATAGCCTTGGTGGCCTTTCATAAAAGGTGTGTATATACTGACAGACTGTGTGACATTTAGGATACCTTTCACTAAGCATGTGACTTATGAAGGCAATTGCTTGCACCAGAAATATTTAGGGGACTCACTGCAAAAGGGGTGAATGCATATGCACATGCCAATTTTAGTTATTTGATCCCATAAATTTAATCTATGCCTATATTTTTCTCACTTCATTTCACCAACTTAGACTATTTGATGGA
>JARQOD010000005.1:481745509-481776702 GCA_033576555.1 Oophaga sylvatica
GTACGCTGATACCCCATATGTGGGGATAAACTACTGTTTGGACGCATGGCAGAGCTCAGAAGTGAAGGAACACCGTTTGACTTTTTCAACGCAGAATTGGCTGGAATGGAGATCAGACGCCATGTCACATTTGGAGAGCCCCTGATGTGCCTAAACAGCGGAAACCCCCCAATTCTAACTCCAACCCTAACCCCAACACACCCCTAACCCTAGTCCCAACCCTAATCCCAACCCTAACCCTAATCCTAACTCTAACCCTAATCCTAACTTTAGCGCCAACCCTAACCCTAACTTTAGCCGAAACCCTAACCCTAACCCTAATGGGAAAATGGAAATAAATACATTTTTTTTATTTTTATTTTTCCCTAACTAAGGGGGTGATAAAGGGGGTTTGATTTACTATTTATAGCGGGTTTTTATGATTGGCAGCTGTCACGCTAAAAGACGCTTTTTATTGCAAAAAGTAGTTTTTTGCATCGCCACATTTTGAGAGCTATAATTTTTGCATATTTTGGCCCACAGAGTCATGTGAGGTCTTAATTTTTGCGGGACGAGGTGACGCTTTTATTGGTACCATTTTTGAGCACGTGACATTTTTTGATCGCTTTTTATTTCGATTTTTGGGAGGTTAGAATGAACAAAAATCAGCAATTCATGAATTTCTTTTGGGTGAGGCGTTTTTATTGTTCCGCGTGTGGTAAAATCGATAAAGCAGTTTTATTCTTCGGGTCAGTACGATTATGGCGATACCTCATTTATATAATTTTTTTATGTTTTGGCGCTTTTATAGAATAAAAACAATTTTATATAAAAAATAATTATTTTTGCATCGCTTTATTCTGCGAGCTATAACTTTTTTATTTTTTTGCTGATGATGCTGTGTGATGGCTCGTTTTTTGCGGGACAAGATGACGTTTTCAGCGGTACCATGTTTATTTATATCCGTCTTTTTGATCGCGTGTTATTCCACTTTTTATTCGGCGGTATGATGATAAAGCACTGATTTTTTGCTTCGTTTTTATTTTTTATTTTTTAAGGGGTTCACAAAAGGGGTTAACTAGTGGGACAGTTTTATAGGGGGGGTCGTTACGGACGCGGCGATACCATATATGTGTACTTTTATTGTTTTATTTTTTTTATTTACAATAAGTAATGAATTTATTGGGGAATATTTTTTTTTTTTTTTTTTTTTTTTGGATTTTTTTTTACACGTTTATTTTTACTTTTTTTTACTTTTTTACTTTGTCCCAGGGTGGGACATCACTGTATTTCATCAGATCGCTGGTGTGACAGTGTGCACAGCACTCTGTCACACCAGCGATGTGACAGGCAGTGCAGGACGCTTCCTCATGCCTGCTCTCGCAGGCACTGAGGAAGCCGCCTCCCTCCAGGACCCCAGCGCCATCTTGGATCCGGGTCCTGGGAGGGAGGAAGCCCTCAGAGCAGCGCGATCACATCGCGCTGGTCTGAGGGTCTCAGGGGGCGCGCAGGGAGCCCCCTGCCTGCGCGATCCTCCCCTGTGCCCCCAGTACACCGCGATCATGTTTGATCGCGGTGTGCAAGGGTTAATGTGCCGGGAGCGGTCCGTGACCGCTCCTGACACACAGTCACGGGTGTCAGCTGTGATAATCAGCTGACACCCGGCGGCGATTAGCTGCGCTCCCTCCGGGAGCGCAGCTAATCGCCTATGACGTACTATCCCGTCCATGGTCAGAATGGCACGGGTTTTATGGACGGGATAGTACGTCTAATGTCAGAGAGGGGTTAAAGACACTAAAGGGTATGCCACACTGAACAATATCGCTAACGGGATCGCTAAAAAACGTCACTATTTAGCGATCCCGTTAGCGATGTTGTTCAGTGCGGCAGCTTCCAGCGACGAGCTTCCTGCTGTGATCTCGCTCGTCGCTGGAATCGCTCCGGACCCTATTTTCTCATCGGCGCTCCCGCTGGGTAAGTATATATCGCTAGTGTGGCACCTTTTCTTAGCGATTTAGCGGTACTTTTGTACCGCTAAAGTCGTTAAGAAGATCGCTAACGGCGATAGCGTCGTTAACTATATCGCTAAATGTGGCCGCACTTAGCGATATAGAAACAATCCCGCTAGCGATCGCATTAGTATGCGTCGTTATTGTGATCGCTAGCGGGATTGTTTAGTGTGGCAGTACCTTAATACAATGCTTGGGTGCAAAATTAACTATAGGATTTACATCTTAGTGATCACCCTTTCTTGGATTACTCAGCAAATTCCAGTGTTCCAATTCTAGAGATCTCATCTTATGTGCTAATTATCTTTCTAGTTGTTTAATGTTTTAAAGCTGAAAATATGTGACACAGTCAATGTATTATAGCTCCATGATCATGATGAGTAACTGATATTCGGCTGACAGCACAACTATTGCTTTACGGTTGTCATGAATAATTTGATAAAATTATCATATGACTGCCATATGGCTCTCAATGCCTGAAGATGCTCAGGATCCGAATTGAAATACTAAGGCTAAGTGAACACGTTCAGGATTATTTGCGTTTTTTTCGCGTTTTTTTCTCGGGAAAAAACGCGTCAAAAACGCATGAATTAAGCATCCTATCATTTAGAATGAATTCTGCAATTTTTGTGCACATGGTGCGCTTTTTTCCGCGAAAAAAACGCATCGCGGAAAAAGAAGCGACATGTTCATTAATTTCGCGGAATTCTAGCGTTTTTCCCGCTATATTATTGACCTAGAAAGTTCAGGGAAAAATCGCGGTAAAAACGCATCAAAAACCGCACCAAAAACGTGCAAAATCCGCGCAAAAAAACACGCGTTTTTACCGCGAAAAAAGCCCGTTTTTGCTCAGGAATATTCTGCAAACATTCCTGAACGTGTTCACTTAGCCTAAAGGATGTAAAGAAATTTTTTAAAAAGTTACCTGTAGACTCAGAAGCATAGCTGGGGTTGCAGTAAAATTAAAATATATGGCAGAGCATGGAGCTATAGGACATCTTGCAGACATCAGGCTTCTTTAGACCTGTAGCTTAGTGGCATCAAAGACACGCACAGAACATTAGAGCTGATGATCATAAATTTTACTTCTTTTCTGGGAAAATTTTTATTGTGTGTTCATTCTGAAATTGTTCTGCCCGTCTTATGTGTATGTGTACATAATCCTTGCAGACAGCATAACCTTGATCCCAACAGTGATTTGATAGACACGTGATGTCTGTTACCAAGTTTATTGCAGGAATCGAATATGGTAAAAAACTGTGGAACAAATAAGAGTATTTTACTATGTGCTCACAAACATGTGGCAAGCATACAATATATACACAATATACAGTGGTGAGGGAACACACTATATGCATAACATGTAGTTACATATAACATGCGGTATATCCCATGCTTACTGACCAGTCGGAAAAGCATGGACTACAACTCTCACATTTTCATAACAGCATGATGTAAACATCCCAATATTTATACGGCTGTCAAGTTCATGGTGAATGTGTTTAGGACCTACCGATTGTGCGGCTACAGATCTGGATGTAAGAGATCACTATCGGATTCTGATGTCAGGAGGTACTCAGGAATGAACTGTCTTAGTTGTATACTGAGCAAAAAACATGGCTGCTGGGGCTGGCTGATGAGTCATCAAAGCTATGACTCATGAACTACGGTGTGGTAGATATGTCAAAAAAACCTCAATATCAACAACCAAAGACATTCTATAAAACGACCACTAGATGGTGCTGTTATACCACATAACAAATCTGAATATTTACACAGAAAATTCTAGCGGAACATCACACTCCTCGCCTGGTATCTTAAAGATACCACTTTAAGGTACCTCTGGAGAGAGCAACAAAATCAGTACAGTGACTGGTCTGAGGAAAAGTTTAGGTTCGTGTTGCCTGCAGATCTTGACCTCCACTTTCCTAACTTTTCCATCTTCACTTGGAAACACTTTGGTTATCAGTCCCAAAGGCCAGTCATTTCTTTTTGACTGAGTGTCTTTGACAAGAACAACATTACCAACCTCCATGTTGGGTTTACTGGCTTGCCATTTATTCCGGGTCTGTAAGGTAGAAACATAAGGACGAATCTCTGCATCTGTCAGGATCCCGTCTGGGTTGGAGCCGATGTTACTGCAAACACTAGGAAAAGCAGAGGCAGGTAGCGTAGTCAGAAGGCAGGCCGAGGTCGGTACACAGGAAAGCAGTGTTTGTAGCAGGGAAGCAGGCAAATAACGTAGTCAGGTGGCAGCCGGAGGTCGGTACACAGGAGAGCAGTGTTTGTAACAGCAGGAACAGCAGGAGAAAGAGCTTGACTAAAGGCTGGAAGCACAATAATCTCGCAATGACACACCCACAGGGCCAGGTTTATATAGGGTGTGTAATTGGCAATCAGAGGCCCAATCAAGAGAGCACTAGGTGTAGCCAATCAGGAAGAGCAGTCAATGGTATCTGGGTTCAGCAAGGAACTTTGCAGCCAGCAGAATAGCTCAGATGGTAGAGCTGCTGGCCAGTGGACAAGAAGAGGTACTGGGTTCGACTCCTGACAGTACTCCCCTCCTTCCAGGATGGCCTCTGGACATCTCAGGAGCTGGCTTATCCGGGTACCTTTGATGAAAGGCTCTTGTTAGTCTAGGAGCATGGACGTTGTCCCTTGGTTCCCATGAATTTTCCTCTGGTCCGTAACCCTTCCACTGCACCAGATACTGCAGTTTACCTCTGAATTTTCGGGAGTCCAGAATCTTATCCACAATGTATTCTTCTTCACCACGGATCCTTTCTGGTGGAGGAGGTGGCTGAATTCTTCCTGGAAACGGGTTTTCACAGAAGGGTTTGAGCAAGGATATGTGAAACACTGGATGAATCTTTAGATTGTTGGGAAGTTTTAAACGAAAAGCAACCTGGTTAATTTTTGCAGAAATTTGAAAAGGTCCAATGAATTTCTGACCCAATTTGGAGGATGGCACATGTGTCTTAAGGTTTTTAGTGGACAGCCAAACTTTGTCTCCAACCTGAAGAGCAGGGGGCACTCTCCGATGTTTATCTGCTGCTTCCTTATATTCTTCCTGGGTCTTGAGCAATATCTCTGATAATTCCTTCTGGGATTCCTGTAATTTTGTAAGCCTGTCATTAACAGCAGGAATGGGAGTGTTCACTGGCAGATTAGGGATAAATACTGGATGTACTCCATAATTAGCAAAAAATGGGGTTTGAGATGTAGCGCTATGTATGGAGTTGTTGTAGGCAAACTCTGCTGTTGGTAAATAGTCCACCCAGTCATCCTGAAGATAGGAAATGAAGCAACGGAGGTATTGCTCCAAAGTCTGGTTCGTTCTCTCCGTCTGGCCATTGGACTGAGGATGGAAAGCGGTAGAAAGATTCACCGTGACTCCCAAGGCTGTACAGAAACTCTTCCAAAATTTTGACGTAAACTGAACGCCTCTGTCAGACACCACGCTGTCAGGAATTCCATGTAACCTGAATACTTCTTTGATCATCAGTTCTGCAGTTTTTTCAGCAGTAGGAATTCCTTCAGTTGGAATAAAGTGGGCCATTTTTGTGAGTCGGTCCACTATGACAAGGATGACGGTCATCTGTTTGGAAGGGGGTAGTTCCACAATAAAATCCATGGAAATAGATCCCCAAGGCCTGGATGGAACTGGGAGTGGTTGCAAGAGTCCTAGAGGAGACGATCGTGGGGTCTTGTTTCGTGCGCATGTTAAACAGGTTGAAACATATTTCCTCACGTCCTTCCTACAATTAGGCCACCAAAAGAAACGAAGTAGTAAGTCTTGTGTTTTTGCAACTCCAGGATGTCCTGCCAGTTTAGAATCATGGACACTTTTGAGGACTTCAAGGCGAGAAGATTCAGGTACATATATTTGGTGTTTCTGCATCCAAAACCCCTCTTTGAATGAAAGATCGACGTCTTCCGAAGGATGGTTAAGGAAAGAGTCCTCTTGATATCCATCTTTAATTCTATTACCTAGTCCTCTAGAGTGCAATATTCCAAAAAAATTTTTAGGGCCTACAATTGTATCATCATTACTAGACCTCCTGAGGTTCCGAACACATCCTGGACAGGGCGTCAGCCTTGCCATTCCTTGAACCAGGCCGGTAAGAGATTATAAAATTGAATCTTGAGAAAAATAAGGCCCATCGTGCTTGTCTTGCAGACAATCTTTTTGCTGTACGGAGGAATTCAAGATTCTTGTGGTCCGTGAGGACAGTCACAGGGTGATTGGCACCTTCCAGAAGATGTCTCCACTCGGAGAAGGCAACTTTAATGGCTAACAGTTCTTTATTACCAATGTCGTAGTTCTTTTCTGCAGATGACATGGTGTGGGAAAGAAACGCACATGGGTGAAGTTGCATCTTGTCCCCAACTCGCTGAGACAGAATAGCTCCCACTGCAGAGTCCGAGGCGTCCACTTCGACAGTAAATGGCAATTCAGGATTTGGGTGTACTAACAATGGAGCAGACGTAAAAAGAGTTTTCAACTTGTCAAAAGCCTCCTGTGCCTCTGGAGACCAGAAAAATGCTTTTGTCTTTTTCGTTAGTGTAGTAATTGGTAGTATGATCCGTGAAAAGTTCTTTATAAATTTTCGGTAAAAATTTGCAAATCCTATGAAACGCTGGACGTCTTTTAAATTTCTTGGAACAGGCCAGTCCACTACAGCATTGATTTTGCTGGGATCCATGCTCAGACCTTCTGGGGAGATGATATATCCCAGAAATTGGATACTGGTTTGTTCAAACTCACATTTTTCAAGTTTAATGTAGAGATGGTTCTCCTGTAGTCGTTCCAAGACTAACTGGACGTGCCTGCGATGCTCTTCCAAGGTGTCTGAAAATATAAGAATGTCATCGAGATAAGCCACAACGAATTGGTCCAAGAAATCTCGAAATACATCATTAATAAAATGTTGAAAGGTGGCTGGGGCATTGCTAAGGCCAAAGGTCATAACAAGAGATTCAAAATGTCCATATCTCGTTCTGAAGGCGGTCTTCCACTCATCTCCTGGGCGAATCCGTATGAGGTTGTAAGCCCCTCTAAGATCCAGCTTCGTAAAGATTTTCGCAGAACGGAGTCTCTCAAATAGTTCAGGAATCAAGGGTAGCGGGTAGCGATTCTTGACAGTGATATTATTCATCTCTCTGTAGTCAATACATGCCCGCAGAGTGGAGTCTTTCTTTTCAACAAAGAACAGGGGTGCCCCAGCTGGAGATGTGGAAGGTCGAATAAAGCCTTTCTCTAAATTTTCATCCAGGAACTTTCTTAATACCTTCAATTCAGGTTCAGAAAGATTGTAAATCCGTCCAAATGGAATGGTTGCTCCTGGCAGCAATTCAATGGGACAGTCATAAGGACGGTGAGGAGGTAATTGATCTGCTTTCTTCTTACTGCAGACATCAGAGAACTGCTGATATTGAGGTGGTAGTTTCTCTTCCTTCTCATGCGAAATCTCAGAGATTTGGACTTGTTGGAGAACAGGGGGTTCCTTATGACAATTATTCTTACAGTAGTCAGATGGAAAGGTGATGGTCCTTGATGCCCAGTTGATAGAAGGGTTATGGACTGAAAACCAGGGATCCCTAGAATAACCGGAAATTTCGGAGATGAAATAAGGTGGAAACTGACAGCTTCATGATGATCCGGGTCGATACAAATCTCCAGTTCGATTGTCTCATGCGTGACGGGTCCAGAAGACAAAGGTGATCCATCCACAGTTTCCATTTCAATTGGTGTGGATTTGGTCCTACTGGAAATATCATTATCACGTGTAAATTTTAAGTCCATAAAATTTCCTCCTGCTCCCGAATCCAACAGGGCAGAGCATTGTATTTTTTGGGTGCCCATTACAACCTGAATGGGGATTACAAAATGAGATGATGTGGTATGTATTTTGTCTATTTCTGGCGTTACTGATGAGATAGTCTGCAAGATGGAATCCGACTGCTGAGAAAGGTCCGTATTGCTGGCAGACCTGTTGTTGGTAAAGGCTATAGTCCTTTTGTTAGGACAGTTGATGGCATAGTGTCCAGGGTCCCCACAATAGAGGCAGAGATGTTCTGCACGTCGCCTCTCCTTCTCCTGTGCAGAGAGTGGTCTTCGGATGACGTCGATCTGCATCGGTTCAGACACAACTTGCGTCTTTTCTTGGTGGTCTGATGCTGAAAATGAGAAGCCAGGGCTATTCCCAAGTGCTCGCAGTCTCTCCTTTCTCCTTTCAGTAAGTCTCTGGTCAATCCGGATACATAGTTGAATAAAGTCCTCCAACTGGTCAGGGTCTCAACCCTGGCAAGCTCGTCTTTCACTGGTTCTGATAACCCTCGTCGAAATTGACTTCTCTGGGCCGCTGGATTCCAGGTGGTGTCGGCCACCCAGCGACGGAACTCCGATGTATATTCCGCAACAGAGCGACGTCCTTGGCGCAAATTATGTAATTTGGTTTCTGCTGTGGCACAGCGGTTTGGGTCATCAAAAACTTGATTCATAGCTGCGATGAAAGCTTCCAGGTCATTAAGGAGGGCATAGTCCTTTTCTACATAAGGTGAAGCCCAAGCAAGAGCTTCATCCGTCAGGAGATTTATCATGAAAAAAACTTTCTTCCTCTCACTGGTAAAGGGAGCAGGTTGCATCTGGAAGTATATGCGGCATTGATTGAGGAATCCTCGGTACTGCTTGCGATCCCCACTGAACTTTGCAGGCAGTGGCAGCCGCGCATTTGATTCGGACCCTGAATTGCGCACGTCCAGTAGTTGTTTTTGTAGCTCAATTACTTCCTGTTGTATCGCCGTGAAATCAGTTTGTAACTTGGCATATTTTCCTTGAGAGTCAGTACAAAAACTTTGAAGCTCCGTAACTTGCCGCCTCAGGGTGTTCACAGCGGACTCCATTTTGGCACGAGATTATTCTGTCAGGATCCCGTCTGGGTTGGAGCTGATGTTACTGCAAACACTAGGAAAAGCAGAGGCAGGTAGCGTAGTCAGAAGGCAGGCCGAGGTCGGTACACAGGAAAGCAGTGTTTGTAGCAGGGAAGCAGGCAAATACCGTAGTCAGGTGGCAGCCGGAGGTCGGTACACAGGAAAGGCAGTTCGGTAGCAGAGGAGCAGGCAGATAACGTAGTCAGGTGGCAGCAGGAGGTCGGTACACAGGAGAGCAGTGTTTGTAACAGCAGGAACAGCAGGAGAAAGAGCTTGACTAAAGGCTGGAAGCACAATAATCTCGCAATGACACACCACACGGGCCAGGTTTATATAGGGTGTGTAATTGGCAATCAGAGGCCCAATCAAGAGAGCACTAGGTGTAGCCAATCAGGAAGAGCAGTCAATGGTATCTGGGTTCAGCAAGGAACTTTGCAGCCAGCAGAATAGCTCAGATGGTAGAGCTGCTGGCCAGTGGACAAGAGGTACTGGGTTCGACTCCTGACAGCATCTGAATCTGGTTCTAACATTTCAAATGTGTCTTTCTCAAAAGTGTCTTGTACTGATTTGTAGAGGAATGCTGGTCCTGTGAGCCATGTAGTGTCTTTAAGATGGGCTGCAGGAACAGCTCTTGTTGCGTGGTCTGCTGGGTTGTGATCAGTTGATACATAACGCCACTGGTAGGTCGTGTTGACCTCCTGATTCTTTGAACTCTGTTATGTACGTAGACATAGAATCTTCTAGTCTCATTGTGAATGTAACCCAGCACTACTTTACTGTCTGTATGGAACACCGTATCTTCAAGCTTTAAATCTATCTCTGTCACAATGAGCTCAGCTAGCTCTGTTGCTAGAACAGCAGCACAAAGTTCCAGTCTTGGTATGGTAAGCTCAGGACATGGTGCCAATTTTGCCTTTCCCATCACAAAGCCAATCTGGACTTGACCTTTGATATCTGTTGTTTTAAGGTAAGCAACTGCAGCTATCGCCTTTACTGAAGCGTCACAAAATATACACAACTGCTTAGTCTGAACCTCTGCAGCAGAGATGTGAGCATATGGTCTGTGAATGTGTAGATTAGACAATGTCTTTAGAGAGTCTCTCCAGGTTACCCATAGAGCTTCTTTCTCTGGGGAAGTGGAGAGTCCCAATCACATGTGTCTGCAGTTAAATCTCTGAGGAGAGTCTTACCTTGAATGGTGACTGGTGCTGCAAATCCAAGTGGATCATATAGGCTGTTGATGGTGGATAAGACACCACGTCGTGTGAAGGGCTTTTGCTCTTGGTCAACCTGGAAGGTAAAGGTGTCAGACTTGAGATCCCAGCTGAGCCCTAAGCTGCGTTGCATGGGTATGGGGTCCGTTGCAAAGCCTAGGTCTTTCAGATCGCTGGCATGATCTTGAACTGGGAAGGCTGCCAGAACATCTTCGCTGTTTGAAGCTATTTTATGCAGTCTGAGGTTTGAACAGGAAAGCATACGTTGAGTCCTCTTGAGTAGGCTGATTGCAGCCTCTGGTGAGGGAAGTGACTTTAGGCCATCATCCACATAGAAGTCTCTTTCAACAAACTTCTTAACGTCTTGCCCATAGTTTTCTTCACCTTCTTGGGCAGAGAGTCGCAGTCCATAAATGGCGACAGCAGGAGATGGACTATTGCCAAAAACATGTACCTTCATGCGGTATTCTATGACGTCTTTGGTAGGGTCGTTGACTTCCTTTGTCCTCTGGAACACTGTACACCCCAGATGATCTTCATCTTCTGCACAGTCTGGGTATAACACACTTGTAGGCTTCTCTCTTACAAGGAATCTGTTAGGACAAGGCTGAAAGAGGCATGGACGTCCATTTTCCAATGTATTTGTGAAGAGAGAATTCACAGTGGTTGGCTTGTGAACGCTTCCTAGGCAGACATCGCCTATAATGACCCACCCTAGGTCGAGCTTCTGAGCATAAGCACAACTGTGAGGACCGTTTATCTGTTTCCTCACCTTGTGGACTCTTATGATGTCTCTTCCAAGCAGAAGTACTATTGGAGCGTCTGGGTAGACTTCAGGAATTAGGTGCGCTATATTTTTTAGATGTCCATGATGTGATGCTGCTGCAGGTGTAGGAATCTCTTCTCTGTTGTTTGGGATCTGATTGCATTCTATCAGCGTAGGCAGAGGCAGGGATGTTTCACCATTTAAGGATTCAATTTGGTAACCAGTAGCTCTTCTCCCTTTTTCTTCACTCACACCTGTGCAAGTCTTAAGTGAATATGCCGAGCTGTTTCCTTTAATGTCGAAGATATCAAAGAAAGTTGAATTAGCGAGAGACCTGTTGCTCTGATCATCAAGGATGGCATACAACTTTACAGCTTTCTCTTTGTGACCAATGGGGTAAACTGTGGCAAGACAGATCTTGGAGCAAGATTTGTTGCTAAGTCCTTCTCCACAGACTTGGGTGCACTGAGGTGTCACTTCAGGAGGTGTAGGGTCTCTCTGCTCCTCGCCGTGCTCTGCCACTTGGTCTGAGGGTGTGAGAGTCCATGGAGCTGGTCCTGGGTGTAAAGCTGTGTTATGCTCTTCACTGTCACACTCTGAGCATTTAATGTTTGTTGTACAGTCTTTTGCAAGATGTGAAGTTGCTGCGCAGCACCTGTAGCAAATGTGGTTTTCTTTGAGGAAAGTTTTGCGATCTTTGAGCTGTTTTTCTCTGAATCCTCTGCATTTCAACAACGAATGTGGTTTCTTATGCAGAGGGCATTCTTTGCACGGGTCTTTAGATGAGGTCTTATCAGTCTCTGCAGTACGATAAGTTTTGCGTGAAGTGTCTTGAAGAGATACACTGGTTTTGTGTACTGCCACTGGTGTATCTCTCAGGTTACGCATTGAGACAGGTTCTCCTGATTTGGGGTATGTGGTGTCAAACATTGAGAAGTCAAAGCTGGGGTCATTTCTAATCTTTGCTTGTTGGTGTACAAAGTCCACAAAGAATGAGAATGGAGGAAATGGGACGTTGTATCGTTCTTTGTATTTGGAGCCTTGACCGATCCATTTATCTATCAGGCCTTGCGGAAGTTTGCGTACTATGGGATTTACACCGCGTGCTGTGTCCAAGAATGCTAGGCCTTGTAAGTCTCCTTGAGCTTTGGCAACTTGAAGTTCTGTCAACAGATCGCTCAATTCTCTCAGTTTTTGGAAACCTTTGCCTTGCATCTTGGGGAAATCCTCAATTCTTTTGAAGAGTGCGTTTTCTATCACTTCTGGTGAGCCGTAACACTCCTCCAGTCTCTCCCATATCAGGTTTAGTCCTCTGTCGGGATAGTCTAAATTGATGTCCCTAACCCGTTTTGCATGCTCTGTGGATTCATTTCCTAGCCACTTGACTAAAAGGTCAACCTCCTCGTTTGCAGACAGATCCAGATCTTTGATTGTATTTCTGAATGAGGATCGCCATGCTCTATAGCCTTCAGGTTTGTCGTTAAACTTGGAGAGTCCTTGGGTTATCAACTCACCTCGAGCAAGGAATTTGAGAACATCTGACATACCTTGATTTCTGTTTGATGAATCTGGAAACGAGCTGAGGTGCAGAGGTCCATGTGGGTTAGAGTAGTCTTTAAACTTGTCTTTGTTGTAATAACTACCATCTACTTGTTCCTTCTTGAAGGCTGGAGCTGCTCTGCTGTTGTCTGTCGGTTGGAATGCAGGTTGCATTGGGGACCGATGATATATAAAGTTACTGTCTTGCTTGATGTATGGCATTTGGAAGGCTGAGGCTGCTTGTTGTGTGACAGGATTAGGCTGGAGTTTGTAAGCAGGGGTTGACTCAGCTCCTGGACCATAATACAGACCGTCATCTGACTTAGCATACTGCAGTACGTATTTTGAAGTGTGTCGTGCTTTGTCCTGTTGACTGAGCTCTGATCCAAGAATACTGCTGCGTCTATTACTTGCGATACTTGCTGCCTCCTCCAAAACTTCAGCCTCTGCCAGTGCAACTGCGGCTTCCCTCTCCAATGCTAGTTTTTTCATGTGTGCTTGTTGTTCGGCCAAAGCTGCTTTCATGCGTGCTTCCTTTGCTTCCATGTGTGCCTGTTGTTCGGCCAGAGCTGCTTTCATGCGTGCTTCCTCTGCTTCCATGTGTGCCTGTTGTTCGGCCAGAGCTGCTTTCATGCGTGCTTCCTCTGCTTCCATGTGTGCCTTCATTTGTGCTTCCTCTGCTTCTAATTGCCTTTCTTGTTCAGCAAACGATGCTCGCACTTTGGCAGCTTCTGCTTTTGCGCGGGCAATGGCGATGGTAGAGCTGCTCACTGACTTCTTTGAGCTTTTGCAGCTGGCTGAGATTGCAGATCTTGTGGTGAATGATCTACCTTCTGCGGCTGACATGGTGACGCTCTGACAGGATTCGCGCCCTTTCTTTCAGGCTTGACAGAAGCTTGGTTTCACTACGATCACTATGTGCGAGCTGCGGTATCTTCTATCCAGCTTGTAGCGGGCAGTTTTACTGCGATCAGTATGTGAGAATCCGCAGTTCTTCTATCTAGCCTGCGAGAGTTAATCGTTTTTTACTGTTCTGCCCATCTTATGTGTATGTGTACATAATCCTTGCAGACAGCATAACCTTGATCCCAACAGTGATTTGATAGACACGTGATGTCTGTTACCAAGTTTATTGCAGGAATCGAATATGGTAAAAAACTGTGGAACAAATAACAGTATTTTACTATGTGCTCACAAACATGTGGCAAGCATACAATATATACACAATATACAGTGGTGAGGGAACACACTATATGCATAACATGTAGTTACATATAACATGCGGTATATCCCATGCTTACTGACCAGTCGGAAAAGCATGGACTACAACTCTCACATTTTCATAACAGCATGATGTAAACATCCCAATATTTATACGGCTGTCAAGTTCATGGTGAATGTGTTTAGGACCTACCGATTGTGCGGCTACAGATCTGGATGTAAGAGATCACTATTGGATTCTGATGTCAGGAGGTACTCAGGAATGAACTGTCTTAGTTGTATACTGAGCAAAAAACATGGCTGCTGGGGCTGGCTGATGAGTCATCAAAGCTATGACTCATGAACTACGGTGTGGTAGATATGTCAAAAAAACCTCAATATCAACAACCAAAGACATTCTATAAAACGACCACTAGATGGTGCTGTTATGCCACATAACAAATCTGAGTATTTACACAGAAAATTCTAGCGGAACATCACAGAAATCATTAATACTTTTTGGAGAGCATATAGGGGGCATGAGACATTTTTACTTCTATGGGAAATCAGAGAAAATTATAGCCTTCAAAGGGGCACTCTGGCCACATTATAACAGGTGACATGATTACTTGCCAGTGAGCCCATAGGGAGCATTATTATTTTCTCTGAGGTTTTATTACTTTTTATGGTACATTATTAACACACTAATTCAGCATTCCAACTCCACTCCTCCTTACAAGAACGTTAACTCCAGACTCTTACACAGGAGGCTGATCTCTAACTCTGGTTCACCGGTAGACTTCTCTTTTCCTGCAGTACAGCCAGTTGGCACAAGATGTCTGTCTGGACTACTAATTGTCAAATCCTCCATATTCAGGCCACATGATGTGAGCTGCCATATTTTGCCATCACCCTATTCCAATCTTGAGAAGGATTTAGCCAATGTTATTGTTAAGGTCTCCATGTCAGGATGTGCTGCAGAAGACTGGAGAAGAGGGAAGTTTGCAGAGATGAGCTACGGATGTCATCATGGCATCTGGACAAATGGAAAAGAAAAGAAAGAATATGACTACAATCATAAAGATGTCACCTATAAGGTAACTTAATGTAAATGTTTTATTTATGATACAAAAAATGTCTCATCAGTACTGTGGTCCCTGTATGGTCCACAGTCTGATGATGACTGTTAACAACAACTTCCAGTATCTCCTTACCTATAAAGGGGTTGTCTGGTTTTAAACTTTGCGCTGTAAGGAGTCTCTGGTGTCAGCGGTGATGTGACCACATGAATCCAATATGCATATTTCAATCTACACTGCAACTATACTGTTACTGGCCTCGCCCTCACTCAATATATTTGCAGCGAGCAAGGCCTCGCCTATCTAATTGAAGTGAGGCCAGGAATATGCATATCGCATATTAGCAGTCACATGGCCGCTGCTCCCGGTGCAGGGACTGGAGAATTCTCACAACGCTCAGTGATTCATTTCTATATTGAACGTGGTTCTGGTAAAGCATGCCTGATCTGATTGGGGTTTTACTGTACTGATTGGAGGTCTGGTGATGGAATCATGTACTGATGATGGTTATGGTGCTGTATTTCTGTACTGTTGGTGGTTCTGGTGCATTATTTCTGGACTGTTGATGGTACTTGTGATATATTTATGTACTGATGGTGGTTCTGTTGATGTATTTCTATGATGGTGGTTCTGGTGATGTATTTCTGTACTGATGCTCGTTTTGGTGTTGTCCTCAGGTACTTTGGTGATGTATTCATGTACTGATGGTGGTTCTGGCAATGTATTTCTGTACTGTTGATGGTTCTGGTACTATATTCATGTACTGATGTTGGTTCTGGTTATGTATTCCTGTACTGATAGTGGTTGTGGTGATGTATTCATGTACTGAGGATGATTGTGATGCTGTATTTCTGTACTATTTGTGGTTTTGGTGATCTCGAGTACTGATGGCAGTTCTGGTGATGTATTCACATACCGTTATTGGTTCTCATCCTGTATACATGAAACAATCCATAACTACTCAGATAATATGATACATGGCTATGTTAATAAATTATTGTGCCATCTGATAACTTAAGAACTAATACATCTTTATTTATGTTAGGAGCATTAATTATAAAATTAAACCCTGTAGCATGCCCAATCCTAACAGCATGTAGTGTATTTGTTGTCAGGATTCAGCTCTGCTTGCCATTTCATTAACTCATATAAGTCTTTCAAACTTATAGTCATTTGCCAGCTAGCCTCTCTTCCTGTCTCTTCCTGTTTCTCTCAGTGAAGCAGGGGCTGTAGTATTTCACTGAACATTGAAAGAATTAGGAAGAGCACTTTGATAGCACATGACTGTAAGTCTACAAATTTTATATGAGTGGTCACATGGCAACTACTCAAACAGCTTAAACTGAGTGTAGGAGGGGGGCGCTAAACTGAATTTTTGTCCCGATTGCAGGAAAACCTAGTTTTGCTTCTGCCATGGCTTCTAACTTTTTAAATTCCAAAGTAAATCACCATAGGTCTAAGTGAGTAGATGGTAATTTGATGTAAAAATTTGGAAAAGCAGAAAATAAAGGCGAGAAGACTCCCCATCCAAAGGTATTATCATACTTGCCTCTTCTCACTTTTTACCATAGTATGATTAATGTAATTGTTCATTATCCATTCTTACTGTCTAACGCTATCACTTTTGACAAAGGTTTTAAATGCATTTTTAAATAAAGGCCCACATAGCGAGATCGCTAGCAAGATTGCTGCTAAACAGCGATCTCAGCAGCGATCTCGCTATGTCTGACACGTACCAGCGATCAGGCCCCTGCTGTGAATTGCTGGTCGCGTCAGAAATGCCAGGACTTTTTTTGATTGCTGGTCTCCCGCTGGCCAGCACGCATCGCTGCGTGTAACAGGCAGGAGACCAGCGATCTCCTGGTAACCAAGGTACACATCGGGTTTCCAAGCGCGGGGCTGTGCCTGGAAACCCGACGTGTACATTGGATACCAGCCGCTGATGCAGGTGAGATGGTAACCAAGGTACACAGCGGGTTTCCAGGCACCGCGCAGCACCTGGAAACCCAACGTGTACCTTGGTTACCAGCTCCCTGCATCAGTGCGCTGGTATCCAACGTACACTGCGGGTAACTAGACGACGTTACCCGCAGTGTCGCTGTCCTGATCGCTGCCTGAGCAGCTCAGCAGCGATCATGTAGCGACACACCAGCGATCCTGATCGTTGAAGGGATCGCTACGTGAGATGGGGCCCTAAGAGTACTGTTATCTACTCTTACAAGGACTTGTAATGTAGAAAAGATGTGCCATTTGCTTCAATAATTGATCGCCCGCCAGGGCAGTGGGATACTCGGTACCGGCCCGGTGTATTGAAGAGATGTGTCACTGCGGTAGTGACCCGGTCCGTGGCCCTGGGCGTCCAATAAAAGGGAAAAATATTTAGACTTGAGAGTCCTCAGTGGTTGATACCTTTTAATGGCTAACTGAAAAGATGGTAACAAATTGCAAGCTTTCGAGACTATTCAGGTCTCTTCATCAGGCGAAGACTAATACAAAATCTGAAGAATCACATATTGAGTAGTCTCGAAAGCTTGCAATTTGTTACCATCTTTTCAGTTAGCCATTAAAAGGTATCAACCACTGAGGACTCTCAAGTCTAAATATTTTTCTATCTACTGGCTAACACGGTACGAAGATACACATCTTTCCTACAATAAAAGGGAAACATTTACAGGGATGTTTAGAGTTTGTAGTAAGGTTTTCGTGACGCCACCTGTGGTATCTGGTCAATGGTGACCTGCGCTGTGATGCAGATCCTCTGGGATACATGGTAAGATGCAGCAGAGTTGGTACAGCCTCCCACAGGTGAGGCTATGAGATCCCAGGGCAGGTAGATGTAGTAAAAGGTGGTAATGGTGCTGGGAGATGTAGCTGAGTGTAGTAGGTGATGCAGGAAGAAACTGAGAAACAGTCAGCGAGTTGCAGTTTCCAAAGCTTTACTTACAGTTTTCCAGGCAAAGTATCCAGGGTATTGAATACAGGTCGTACTGGAGTAGGTCAGCCTGAAAGCAGTTTAGGATCCCCTTACTACAAGTGGGATGTGAGGTCTCCTTTCTAGCGCTGCTCTCTGAAGCACTGGCTGCTATAAGCTCCGTCCAAGTTCCTCTTTCTCTCTCTCTTATTTAAGTTGAACTTCACTCTCATAACAGACAGCTGTAACTTGTTTCAGTAATCACTCTCTATGGAGTCTCCAGCTCACATGTGCTGCTGCTTTGAAGAAGAGTCTTAATTGGGACAGAGAACCTGCCGTCCTCTGCCCTCCGGATTCTGCTGCTGGGACTTTACTGCACCCTCTCAGCCTCGGACTTCCGGGGTCCGGTCTCCGGCGCTCAGAACTGGGGGTGAGCTATCTATATCCCCTCTTCCCCCAGCTTGTCTTCCCACGTCTGTCCTCTCTCGTCCCTCCAGCTAGACCCCTAACTCCTCCCCCAGCCAGAATATTCCAGAGAAGCTCTCCTGAAAATCAGGCGTTAGAGCTCCTCTTTCTGGTCTGGAGTAAGAAAAGTGTTGTATGCTGTGTTACCTGTTAAAGGGATCTTTCTTTGCTTTCAGGCATGACATCACTCTCCCCTGGAGGGAGGCAAGGTCACTGTGGCAACCAAACTCCTGGGGTGCCACAATAACATTTATTCTTGATTTAGTTTTTGGTCAAACATTTCCTTGCGTGAACAGAGAGAACCATGGTTTGAAAATTAATAGACTGGCAATGATCTCTCATACCTAGAGATTCCATCCTTTGTGTCTTTTCTTATTATGCTGGTAAATACACGTCCCCACATCTCAGACAAGAATCACACTTGGAATAAAAAGAAAACTCAGTAAAAATATATTATCTATACGTCTTTGAGGTTTTAAAGGTTTTAAATCTGTTCAGACATTTGTACTTACAATTATTCTATCTATTTTGCAAAGTGGGCTTCACCATAATGATTTTCAGCAATCACAACACATGATATAAGACAGCCAGGAGGGACTATCAAAACCTGTATGAAAGCAGAAGCAAAAAATGAAGCAGCCATTTTGTGGTGAACATGGATAGTTAAATGACGTCACAGTTTAGCCATAGAGAGAGGGATAGAAAGCCTTAAAACAATGAAGAAACAGTACAAATAGTGTGTAAAAGCAAAGAAGTAAAGATTATTAGTGTGGGAGGAAAAGAGAATAATACAGATTTAATTGATAAGGAGAGCGAAATAGGAGAGCCACTGTATCTGTAAGGCACGGCTAGGGAGTGACAGCTGTTGGTCAGTATTTGGTTAGTATGTGGTCAGAAAGTTCTGTAGTCTGTACAATAAAGATCACTATCTGTGATTATGTTAAAACTTCTTTCCTCTAGTTGTAGAAGATGCCCCCCTGTTATCACTGCAGACCTGGGTGTAAAAAGATCATTATACAGATCTCTGTACTGTCCATTCATATATTTTTTCATTGTAATAAGATCACCCCTAAGTCGGCCTTCTTCCAAATTGAATAATCCCAAGTTTGAAAACCTGTCTTTTTTACAGTTCACCCATTCCATTAATAACTTTGGTTGATCTTTCCTGCACCCATTCTAGTTCAGCTACTGTATATCCTTTTTATACACTGGAGACAAAATTGTACATAATATTCTAAATAAGGCCTGGTGACTTGTTTTTATGCATCCCATGATTGCATTTGCTCTGGCAGCAGCTCCCTGGCACACGCCACTGAAGTTGAATTTGCTGCCCATCAATAGACTCAAGCATTTTCAGTGGCAGTTCAACTTAGGGTTCTACTATTTGGTACATAACTGTACATTTTGTTTCTTTTGCCTAAATGCACAAGCTTAAGGTACTGCCACACTAAACAATCCCGCTAGCGATCACGATAACGACGCATACTAATGCGATCGCTAGCGGGATTGTTTCTATATCGCTAATGCGGCCACATTTAGCGATATAGTTAACGACGCTATCGCCGTTAGCGATCTTCTTAACGACTTTAGCGGTACAAAAGTACCGCTAAATCGCTAAGAAAAGGTGCCACACAGCGATTAGATACTCACCAGCGGGAGCGCCAGCGATGAAATAGGGTCCGGAGCGATTCCAGCGACGAGCGAGATCACAGCAGGAAGCTCGTCGCTGGAAGCTGCCGCACTGAACAATATCGCTAACGGGATCGCTAAATAGTGACGTTTTTTAGCGATCTCGTTAGCGATATTGTTTAGTGTGGCATACCCTTTACATTTATCTTTCCTAACCTTCATTTGTCTTTTCTCATCACAAGTCTCCAACTTCCACAAATACTTTGTTATCATTAAATTATCTTCCTTTGTGTTTATTATCTTGCAGAGCTTAACATCATCACAAATATTTAAATTCTAATCTGTATGTCCTCTACAAGATGATTAATGAATATAACAAAAAAAAAGGGCCCAATACTGACCACTCTAACTATAAAGAACTCTTTCCCATTTAGCTGCCAGATTTGTCTGTTCTCCACAACTAATGAAAGTCCTTTGTAAGGTCTTTGAAAGGAAAACATCATATGTCAGTACTTTGTATTGACCACACATGTATTTATACATGTACATGAGAATGTACTGATGGATTGTTTTTCTAAGTTAAACAAGCCCAACTTTTCTAACCTATCATTATAGAAGAAATCTTCCATCCCATGTAATAATCTAGTTGATTGCATTTGAACTGACTCTAGCTTTCCAAAATCCATTTTAAAATGTGAAGCCCAAAATTGGATCCTTTATTATAGAAGTGGCCAAATAAGTGACTACTGGAGAGGTAATAACACATTGGGATTACAAAATTTTATCTGTATTTTTATACATCTTAAATTCTTGTTTGCTTGTGCAGCTGCTGCTTGACATTGAGTACTGCTGCTTAGGTACTTGTAACCAGAATACCCAACTCCTTTTCCTCTTCTGCCCAACAGTTTAGTGATTTTAATATTAGGTCTTGCTGATTAGCCACTTGCTGTAGTTGATTGGAGGACCAATGACAGAATTGGTTTGGCAGCCCATAAAAGACAACGGCTTATTTAAATTACCTTTGGTGTACAATAATAAATTATATTGTGGTACCGTGTTAGCCAGAAAAATCGATGTGAATACTTTTCCATCCAATTATGACAAGAGCATTCTTAAGGTGATACCTTTATTGGCTAACTCATTGGAACCGTCATTTTAGAGTAAGATCATTGATAGGTCTGCCGTTATTCTGCTAGGTTCACAGGACGAGTTATGGACCTTATGATATTGCAGAGCTCAAACCATAGCTTGCAGCCAGGGGAGGTGGCCAGAAAACCAGCCCCTTTTGTGAGGTCAGAAGCTGACATGCATAAGTCTTGCAGTGAAGTTCCTTAGGCACTTTCTGCTGGGATGTCCTGAGTAAGAGATCTACCAATGAACTATGACGTGTGGCTCCTTCCCCCAGCCTGGCTTGTCTTGCCTGAAACTACCATGTGAGTGATTTTCATCTGTAATCCTATTTTATTTTATAACTGCATCTGTATATAACGATATTGTCTCAGTTTGTTACATCTTTTTATATTATATAAGCACTGCCTGTTTTTTAAGGAATAAACCTATAAATTTATTAGTTTGTTTCTCCTGCTCTATAAACGAATTTGCACGTGCCTGAAGCACTACGCTACTGTTTTGGGGTTGCTACGGACCCTCTTGATAAATTGTTCATCAAAAGCCGTAGCTGGTGGCAGCTAAAAGGAAGGGGTGTAAAGTGTTAATCTATTGGGTGACGCTGGCAGTGACGGAGCGGGGTTTATAAGGGTACTGCCTGGCTGCAGCCAGGAGTAATTATAATTCCCTCACTGCAGCGTGCCCAATAGCCAGCACACATCCAAGTGACCTGTCTGGCGACCAATTATCCTAGGTGCAGTTCCCTGACTGACCTGAGGGTAAGGGGGCGCCAGAGAGCTGCAAGTTCCTAAGTGGAAGTGGGATAATTATAAATCCCTGCAGTTTACTGGGTCGGACGGCAGCGGCCGTCGTGTGTGTGCACCGTTTCATCACATATTGGTGGCAGCGGTGGGATCACAAGCCGTGATACCCCGGGCTACCGTGTGGCGGACCGCGTGCCCGTTCTGGTTAGCCAATAAAGGTATCACCTTAAGAATGCTCTTGTCATAATTGGATGGAAAAGTATTCACATTAAATTACCTTTGGCACATGTCCCTTGACAGAATTTTTTTCTCTGTTTCTGATGCGCTATATATTCAATTGAGCTTCTGCACTCTGGCCTGGCTTTTGAACTCTCTACTCTGCTGATTAACTTCTTGGATGCCTTTTTGTTTTTGACCCTAGACTGTTTGACACCATCTATGCCTGATCCTCTGATCTAGACCCTGGCTATAACTTGACCATATTTCTGGCCTCTGACTCTGTCATTGACCCCACTTCTTGATTCCAACCCAGCTTGCTGAATACTGTACCCTCAACTCTTTCTACAAGCCAGCATCTCCTCCAGTAATACAACCCAGCGACCTCTGCAGCAAATACCAGAACCTAAGGATAAAAAGTTGAAAACAAGAACATTCCTGAAATTTCCAACTAAACAAAGTGTCTTGCACCAAATCCGGATGTGAAACCCCAGTATTAATTTAACAGATCACATAAGCATATACTTGTTGTCCACTCACTGTATGATTATTCCAGACAAAATGTTATTACAATTGCTTCAAGAGCACCTGTAATATCTCAAAACTTCTGACTTGTTATAGTGTTTGATGGGGGGAGGGTTGGGTGCTGAGGTCCTCATTCATTACTGAATCCCTTCTGGCATGTCACTGACTGTCACCTTTAGGCTATTTTGCATTTTTGCAGTGTTTTTTTTTGTTGCTCTTTTGTATGTAAATTTTAAGCTGTGTTTTACAGTACCAGCAAAGTCTATGAGATTTCAGAAATCTCCTGCACACACATTGGTTTTATTTTCCTGACTTCTTTCAGTGTTTTTTAAGCATATTTGCAGCATTTTTTCACCCATAGAAAGCAATGAGTAAGCGCAAAGTAAGCACAAAAGCTCAGCAAAAAAGCGCAGGTATCAGTTTTTGCTGCATTTTTTGGTGCAAAAACCTAAGGAAGTCATGCTTTTTTTTTGTGCCACTAAACTTTATCAACATGTACAAAGAGACAACAAAAATGCAGCAATAAAAACTAAGCACAAAATGCAGCAAAAACTCACCAAACCTGCTTTTTGAAGCAGCTTTTTACTGCCAAGAGAGCAGGTTTTGCCTAGGGAAAAAAACGCAGCAAAAACACAATGTGTGAACATAACCTTGAACATCCTGATATTCAGCATATGATTTAACAGCGCTGTAAGAGCAAGTCCCCTCTGAGATTATGTGGAGAATTGGTGTAGCGTACTTATACACACTTTGAGAGTGTATCCATGAAATTATCATATTTACAAGAAATACCCTATGGATCTTCAAATAAAATAAGCAGGTGTATAAATGTGGGGATTACTTTACCTTACTGCTGCCCTTCAGTATGTTCTACTTCTGATTCGCTTCAATTGTTGTCATGGCAAATGTCAGCACTCAGCGTGTTTTGATATGCCATTTACAAAGGAAGATTCAACACTGCCTTTGTGTGACAAATTGTACAGTAATTTATTCAACGAAACAAATACCTAGTCTCCAAATATATAATAAATACACCTACAAACACAAACGTGAAAATATAGTTACTATCACCTTCTTTTCACTTTAAGATTGCATTCTGCAAAATAGTCACGGGGTTCAAAGCCAGAAATAAAATCGGTCTTTGAAAGTCACACTTGAACTGTGTATGCATTGTTTATCAAGGGCAGTTCTTCACCATTCTGAATGACTTCCTGCACTGACCCGATGGCATGTTTGGATAAGCCTGCACTAATTATGACATTATTTGCTTTAATAAAGTGACATCCGAGTGTCGAACATGACAGTGAATTATGCTCTCATAATAAAATCTACTTCAAATGTCTGCAACTGGAAAACACCATACATACAGTAATTCCGGCTGAAGTTATAATGCTCAATCAGATCAAAATATCACATGCACGTCTGTTTGACGAGAATAATTAAAATTTGTTTTAGCAGCTCAATATAAGAGGCATTTTGAGAGATTGGTGCGCCGTGCTTAGACTTATCTGTAAGACTAGATTTCTACCCTCAATTGTTTCTGATTTGTGATCTCTTTTGTTTGTGTGTTCCTCAGCAACCAGCTGAGAATCGGCATTAGAGAATCCAGTGGAGCATGCCGCAAATTTTAAGTAAACATTGTCATCTGGCTCCTTCTGTCTAGGACGACTGTTTACCTATAATATATCATTCTCTTTTACTATGTAGGCATATGCCACCATTGCCACTCTGCCAGCACTAATAACTTTCTGGCTATTAGTTCACTTTTTACTATTAAAGTGTTTTACGCTATGACATTGAATGCCTGCATGATATGAGATAGCTCTCAACAACACTGAAACAAAACAAGAATTTTTAACAATGAAGTTGTAAAAAAAAACATGGAAAGTATCAGAGGCGGATACAAACAGAAGGCCCCTGTGCAAGAACAGTATATGGGCACCATGATAATGTGTGTCTATTATAGAAACTGCTTGCTGCTTTGGAAGTGGAAGTAGGCCCCCTAACCTCTTGGGCCCCTGTGGGTTTGCACAAGCTGCACTCAGTGGCATGCCGCCAATGTCAGCAGGCCATGTGGCTGCTATGGGGACGTAAGCTAGGGTTCCGGTGCCCTTGCCAGCACTGGGCCCCAATATCCTGGATGCCGATACAGTTAAAAGCAATGGAGGAGGAGGAAACGTCAGCTGACCTCCCTCTCCCATCATTCTTCCTCTGACGTCTCATCATGGCACCCGCTGTGCTGAGATGTGCTTTTCAGAGCAGTAGGGGATCGAGGTGGAGAGCTGAGAAGTGTAATTATTTTTTTAAATCAATGATTAAATTATGGTGGCCCTAATACAGTATAGAGGACTATATGAAGTGTATTATACTGTTTGGAGGACTATGGAGTGCATTATACTTTATGGACTATGACACCTATGGTGAGTGTATTATGCTGTATGGATGACTATGGGTAATGCATTATACTATATGGCTTACTATAGGGGTGCATTATACTATATGGAGAACTATGGGGAGTGCATTATACTATATGGAAGACTATGGGGAGCGCATTATACTGTTTGGAGGTCTAAGGGGGGCATTATATTATATGGAGGACTATAAGAAGTACATTAAACTATATTGAGGACTTTCTTCATCTGGCATAGTGTAAAGATTGAGGAAAAATTGGGAAATGTGCGCTAGATAACTGGGTTATTTTCTGCAAAGAGGAGTCCTGCTGGAAGAAGTGATTGCGGTCTGAACTGGATGAAGAATAAAAGCGAAGATGAAGGGCTTCAACTAGAGATGTCACCGGTGAGTCATTGTGTTACTTGTACACTTACACTAAATTCTGTACGCTATATACAGAGCTCCTGTGTATAATGTCACTAGTGATTACGGTATTACCTGTACACTAACACAATATACAGAGCTTCTGTGCATAATGTCATTAGTGATAACTGTATTACCTGTACACTGACACTATATACTCACCTCTCCCCTCTGTACCAGTCTGTCATTGTAAATTTGTTTACTGTAAACGATATCTATAACTTTGTATGTAACCCCTTCTCATGTACAGCACCATGGAATTAATGGTGCTATATAAATAATAATAATATACAGAGCTCCTGTGTATAATGTCATTGAGGATCCCTGTATTACCTGTACAGGGCTCCTCTGTACAATGTCACTGGTGATCACTGTATTACCAGTACACTGACTCTATATACAGAGCTCCTGTGTATAATGTCATTGGGTGTTAGGGTTCGAGTTCCTGCTGCTGCACAAGGGGAGTCTCAAACCAGTCCTGCTGCGGTCCCCCATCCATCTCCGTCCACAGTGGATCCTGCTCAGCTTAGACATCGGTCCCAGCGTATCGCCCAGTCTAACAGTGTGCAGAGGATTACTGCTGCATCTCCAGGCTCTGCTATTGTGGCCAGTACTGGTTAGCAGCGAGCAGACGTCTTAGGACAAAGTCCTTGTTTTCCCCTTCTGAGCATGCCCAGGGTGAGATCTCTCGTTGGAGATCAGGGGTCACATGCTCAGGTACTGCAGCAGCTCCTATTGGTCCGCCAGGAAGGTCCTGTGACTACTGGTGTTCTGGAACAGTTTCATTGGTCCTTGTTTCTGGCAGGTCCTGTAGCTGTTACTATAAAAGGGTGGCATGGCTGGGCCGCAATGCGCTAGTATCAATTGCATTATGTGCTATGCGCCAGTGTGATCATGTACGCGTGTGGTTAGGGCTCGGCTGAAATAAGCCCCTAGAATACCGGCACCTCCGGTGAGGAGATTTGGGTGCAAGTGGTTAGGGCTTGGCTGAAATAAGCCCCTAGAATACCGGCTTCTCCGGTGAGGAGATTGCTTGATTGCGTTGCTTTCTACATGATCACGGACTGCTATCCGCACAGCAGTTATCTGTGTATCCCTGTGAGTCTAACAGGACACAGTCTTTTTCTCAGCGGCTCTGTGACCCAACAGGGTTCGCTTTATAACGCTGGTTCAGCGCCCTAGCGTTTTACTTTGCGGCTCACTGACGCTAAGTGAGTTCGCACTTATCGCCATATAGCGCTGTGGCATTCCCGTTAGTGGCTCTGGGGATTAACAGAGTTTGCACTTACTGCCACAGCGTGCTACAGCATTTATTTTAGCGACTCTGCGGGATAACAGAGTTCGCTACTTTCGCCATCTTACTAGCAGCGGGCTTCGCCTGCGCGGTGGACCCCGGGCTGCGAACGCACCTCTCTACAATATCTATTAGGTGCGTTCCGCAGACCCTAACATAATACTAGCGCCAGGGTCTGGCTAGTAAAATGGCGGACGACCAGCGCCTACGGCAGTTCATCCAGCGGCTGGAGGGTAGGTTGGCGGCTCTCGAGCGCACAACCTCAGCTGTGGATGTGACCGCAGTCGCTGTTCAGGCTGCTAGCACAGCGGCAGCCAGTTTGTCCTCCAACACCTCTGCTCCGACCTTGTCCCATCTTCCGCTTCCAGACAAGTTTTCTGGTGACGGCAAACATTGTCAGGGATTCGTGAGTCAGTGCTCTATACAACTCGAGCTTCTGGCCGCACGTTTTCCCACAGAGCAGTCAAAAGTGGGTTTCGTAGTGTCACTTCTGTCGGGCAGAGCTTTGGAATGGGCAACGCCGCTGTGGGAGCGTGACGATCGCGTGGTGCGGAGTGCTCCTCGGTTTCTGGAGGCTCTTAAAAAGATCTTTTTAGGCCCTCAGGTCACCCACGATTCAGCGCTCCGACTGCTGGCAATGTCACAGGGTTCGAGCTTGGTCAGTCAGTTTTCAGTCCAATTTCGAGCTCTGGCCTCCGAGTTAGAGTGGCCGGATAAGGTCCTTATACCGGTATACTGGAGAGGTCTGGCTGACCATATAAAGGACGCCTTGGCCACCAGGGAGATTCCTACCTCTCTGGAGAAGCTTATCTCCATATCTACCCGCATCGACCTTCGCTTTCACGAGCGGAGGTTGGAGCGGGCCCAGTGTAGACGGAGGTTTCAGCTAGCTCCTACCTTTGCCAAACCTCTAGAATCTCCCATTCAGGTGCCCGACTCCCCGGAGGTCAAGGAGGTTGTTCGAACGGGACCTAAGACTTGGCCCGTGGTTTGTAACAATTGTCAGTTAGGACATTATGCCAATAGATGTCCCCAGTGATCGGGAACACGTTCGCGTCTAGTGACCATGGGAGGAGGTTCACTAGAGTCAGCAGCATTTGCCTCCAAGTTGTCCTTTAAAGGGACAATCTCTTTTGGCCCATCCACTCTAACAGTTGAGCTTTGTGTGGATTCTGGAGCAGAGGGGAACTTTATGTCCTCTGCTTTTGCTCTCCGTCACACAATACCTCAGGTGATGCTCGCCAAACCGGTGACTGTTCGAGTGGTGAATGGCTCCATACTGCCCTCACAGATCACACATCAGACAATCCCTCTCACATTAGCTATGTCTCCTTCCCATCAGGAGATTATTTCTTTCCTTGTCCTTCCTGAGGGTATAGATGATGCTCTGCTGGGAGTACCCTGGCTTTGTCTTCACTCCCCACATATTGAGTGGTCCTCTGGGAAGATACGGTGTTGGAGTGAGTCTTGTAGAGGTAGATGTGTGAGGGAGTGTGTTCAGGTTGCTACTACAGGGATACCCGCAGATCTCACTTCCCTGCCCAAGTGCTATTGGTCCTATGTAGACGTGTTCTCCAAAAAGGCTGCGGAGACGCTTCCGCCTCACCGCCCCTATGACTGTCCTATTGACCTCTTGCCTGGAGCAGAACCTCCCTAGGGAAGGGTCTATCCTCTCTCTCTCCCGGAGACGGAGGCTATGTCCCAATACATTCAGGAAAATCTGGCAAGAGGGTTCATTAGGAAGTCAGTGTCACCTGCTGGGGCAGGGTTCTTCTTTGTGCAAAAGAAGAACGGAGAATTACGTCCCTGCATAGATTACAGGGGTCTTAACGCCATTACAGTTAAGAATAAATACCCGCTGCCTTTAATTTCTGAGCTCTTTGATAGGCTCCGGGGAGCAAGGGTATTTACCAAATTAGACCTGCGGGGTGCTTACAACCTGATTCGCATCCGCGAGGGGGACGAGTGGAAGACTGCTTTTAATACCAGGGATGGGCACTATGAATATCTGGTGATACCCTTCGGGCTCTGTAATGCCCCAGCCGTTTTCCAAGACTTTGTTAATGACATCTTCCGGGATATGCTTTCCACCTCGGTCGTGGTCTATCTGGATGATATTCTCATCTTCTCTCCAGATATTGACTCCCACCGGAAAGATGTCTGCAGAGTCTTCGACCTCTTGCGGGCAAATTCCCTTTATGCAAAGTAGAAGAAATGCGTGTTTGAGCAGGAGTCTTTACCATTCCTGGGCTATATCATCTCCGCCCAGGGATTGGCTATGGATCCTGCCAAATTACAAGCTGTGATGGACTGGCAAGAACCCCATTCCCTTAAAGCGGTGCAGCGCTTTATGGGGTTCATTAATTATTATCGCCAGTTCATTCCCCATTTCTCAACTTTAGTAGCTCCCTTGGTAGCCCTCACCAAGAAGGGAGCAAATCCCAAATTGTGGTCTGAGGAAGTCTCCAAGGCTTTCATCTCAATTAAGTCTCAGTTTGCTAGCGCTCCCATTCTACGCCGCCCTGATGTTGATAAGCCATTCATATTGGAGGTGGATGCCTCATCCGTTGGTGCTGGAGCAGTCCTCTTTCAAAAGGATGCTCAAGGTCGAAAGCATCCTTGCTTCTTCTTCTCCAAGACCTTCACACCAACGGAGAGGAATTATTCCATCGGGGACAGGGAGTTGCTAGCAATGAAATTGGCTTTCTCTGAGTGGAGACATCTGTTGGAGGGGGCTCGCTTTCCCTTCCAAGTCTTCACCGACCACAAGAATTTGGTATATCTTCAGACAGCCCAGCGGCTTAATTCTCGCCAGGCCAGATGGTCCTTGTTCTTCTCCCGGTTTCATTTCACACTCCATTTTCTCTCGGGAGAGAAGAACATTCGTGCCGACGCTCTCTCTCGCTCTGTGGTGTACTCTGAGGAGGAGGTGGAGGAGCCTCGGCTTATTGTCCCCACGGAGAGCCTGAGAACAGTGGCCCGGTTTCGCTAGAGTCTGTGCCCCCGGGCAAGACTTTTGTGCCTACCAATTTGCGACCGGAGGTACTCTCTTGGGCACATTCGTCCAGGGTGGGTGGACACTTTGGGGCAAAGAGGACATCTGAATTGCTGGCGAGGACATATTGGTGGCCGCATATGGTCCGTGACGTTGGGGACTATGTTCGGGCGTGTGTCTCCTGCGCCAAGAATAAGTCTCCACGACAACGGCCAGCTGAGTTACTTTACCCTTTGCCGGTGGCAGACAGGCCCTGGGAGATGGTTGGGATGGACTTTGTGGTGGGCTTGCTCAAGTCTCGGGGTTGCACCATCATTTGGGTAATCACCGACCATTTTTCCAAAATGGTGCATCTGGTGCCGCTACCACGGTTACCTTCTGCACGGGCTCTGGCAGAGTTGTTCGTTAGGCACATCTTCCGTCTACACGGCATGCCGGACAAAATTGTCAGTGACCGAGGTGCCCAGTTTGCGTCTCGGTTCTGGAGAGAGCTTTGTCGTCTACTCAGTATTGAGTTAAATCTCTCTTCAGCGTACCATCCTGAGACGAATGGGTTGGTAGAGAGGGCCAACCAGACCTTGGTCACCTATCTATGACATTTTGTCTCTGCCAGGCAGGATGACTGGGCATCCTTGCTACCATGGGCTGAGTTTGCACTAAACAATGCTGTGGCTGACTCCACCGGACAGACTCCATTCCTCCTAAACTACGGTCAGCATCCTCGGGTTCCGGTGCCCATGCCCGTGTCTTCCGCCAACTCCAGGGTGGCAGACTGGGCTATGGAGGCACGGGAAATTTGGGACCGTACCCAGGATGCCATTCAGGCATCCAAGGAGAGGATGAGGTCCTCCGCTGATGCACATCGGTGCCCCACTCCAACATTTGCTCCTGGGGACTTGGTGTGGCTCTCCGCCCGTAACATTAGGCTGCGAGTTGAGTCCACTAAGTTGGCACCCCGCTACTTGGGTCCTTTCAAGGTCCTCGAGCAGGTTAACCCTGTGGTATACCGTTTGGCTCTTCCACCACGCCTGGGTATCTCCGACACCTTTCACGTATCCCTCCTGAAACCCGTGCTCATGTCCCGGTTTTCCGAGTCATCTGCCGGGACATCAGGTTCATCTACGGATGACCATGAAGTGAACGCCATCGTAGGGTGTAAGGTGGTATGGGGCAAAAAGTTTTATTTGGTGGACTGGAGGGGCTATGGGCCTGAGGATAGGTCTTGGGAGCCTGCCGAGCATGTTCACGCTCCGCAGCTCATCGCTGCCTTTGAGCGCAGCGAGGCCCAGAGAAGGGGGGGCCATGTTAGGGTTTGAGTTCCCGCTGCTGCACAAGGGGAGTCTCGAACCAGTCCCGCTGCGGTCCCCCATCCATCTCCGTCCGCAGTGGATCCTGCTTAGCTTAGACGTCGGTCCCAGCGTCTCGCCCAGTCTAACAGTGTGCAGAGGATTACTGCTGCCTCTCCAGGCTCTGCTATTGTGGCCAGTACTGGTTAGCGGTGAGCAGACGTCTTTAGGACAAAGTCCTTGTTTTCCCCTTCTGAGCATGCCCAGGGTGAGATCTCTCGTTGGAGATCAGGGGTCACATGCTCAGGTACTGCAGCAGCTCCTATTGGTCCGCCAGGAAGGTCCTGTGACTACTGGTGTTCTGGAACAGTTTCATTGGTCCTTGTTTCTGGCAGGTCCTGTAGCTGTTACTATAAAAGGGTGGCATAGCTGGGACGCCATGCGCTAGTATCAATTGCATTATGTGCT
>JARQOD010000005.1:481776802-481821270 GCA_033576555.1 Oophaga sylvatica
CCGGAGACAGCGTATTACGGATTCCGTTTTGACCCACTGGACATTCTGTCAGGTAAATCTATGTTATCATATATCTATGCGCATGTTATATAGGATGTTGCCCTTTTGATATAGATTACTGACATCACATATATATATCTGCTATACAGCGTGACATTTTCACCGGCCCAACTAAAGATTCTCCCCAGCTGTCATGGATCCAGTAGCCCAGCTGGCCCGACAGTTGCAGGGGTTGTCCATGGAATTTGCAGACATTAAGTCCAAGGTTTTGTCCCCCCGGAGCAAACCAGATCTGAACCTAAGGTTGCTCTCCCGGACAGGTTCACTGGTGGGCGGGGACAAATTTTTTACTTTCCGGGAGGCATGTAAATTGTACTTTCGGCTGCGGCCTCGGTCATCTGGGAGTGAAGAGCAGAGGGTGGGAATTGTTATCTCGCTCTTACAAGGGGACCCTCAATCTTGGGCGTTCTCTATTCCTCCAGGCTCCCCAGATCTCCAGTCAGTGGATCGATTTTTTACTGCCCTGGGTCTGGTATATGATGATCCGGATCGAGTCTCCCTTGCTGAAACAAGGTTACGTAAAATACGGCAAGGAAATCGTCCAGCGGAGGAATATTCTTCTGAGTTCCGTAGATGGGCAACAGATACTCAGTGGAATGACCCAGCTCTTAGGAGCCAGTTTTGTCAAGGGTTGTCTGACAAATTAAAAGATGTATTGGCTCAGTATGATTCTCCTCCATCACTGGAGGCTGCTATGGCCCTCGCTATTCGCATTGATAGACGACTTCGGGGAAGACGCGAGGTAACTCCGCCTCCCGTGATGACTCCACCCACTACTAAAGTCCCTTATACTGAGGTTCCCTGGTCTGTTCTGAGGAACCCATGCAGTTGGGAGGGACATCTTTTTGTAGGAGGGAATCAGCGGTGCGCCGCAAGACTAGAAGGTGTTTCTTTTGCGGGAGAGAGGGACATTTTGTTGGGGGGTGTCCATCCCGGACCTCTTTGAGCCAAGGAGTTAACCTGGGAGTGTGTATTTCGTCCCCAAATCCCTCTCAGTTTCTCGTGCCTGCGGAGGTGGTGATTGGTACTAGAACTGAGAGGATTTCTGTTTTTCTTGATAGTGGGTCCGGGGCTAATCTGGTGGACGCTCGGTTTGCCCAGGTGCATGGTATGCAACTGAGTGTATTGGCCAAACCGGTCCCTATACTCTCTATTGATTCTAGACCTCTTGGTCAAGGTAGCTTGGTACAAGCTGTTCATAACATAGATCTTCGAGTAGGGGCAATACATAAAGAGCAATTGTCTTGTTATGTGTTGGAGGGTCTACCTACTCCTATTGTGTTGGGACTTCCTTGGTTGGCTAAACATAACCCAGTGATTGATTGGCAATCCAGAAAGATAAGCCAGTGGGGTGAATTTTGCAGGAATAACTGCATGAGCACGGTCATCGGTGCGGTTGTGCCTAGGACTTTGCCTCCTTTTCTGGAGGACTTTGGGGAGATGTTCTCAGAGGAGGGGTGTAGAGAGTTACCTCCTCATCGCGCATATGACTGCTCAATAAAGTTGCTTCCTGATGCCTTATCTCGTACTTTCCCAGGGGCCGGGAAGACGGATGATCCGGTTCCTATTCCTCAGGAGGGAGTTGTAGTGTCAGCTGTATGCTCTGAGCTTGAGGGGGAGGTATTGGGGGCTCAGGGGGACGCCCCTGTGGGACTTCCAGGGAGACTGATAGTTCCAGATCGCTTAAGACTGAAGGTTACGGGGAACTGTTACAAACGGATGGCTGATAGGAGGAGAGTTTCTGGTCTAGATCTGAAGGTGAACGATCTGGTTTGGTTGTCTACCAGGAATATAAAACTTAAAGTTTCCTCCTGGAGGTTGGGTCCCAGATTCATCGGGCCGTACAGGATCAGTTCCATAATTAATCCTGTGGCATTTCGTCTGGACCTCCCTCCTACGTTTAAAATTCATAATGTGTTTCACAAGTCATTACTTAAAAAGTATGTGGCACCAGTCATACCGTCACCTCTACCTCCGCCTTCAGTGGTGGTCAATGATAACGTGGAATTTCATGGGTCGAAAATCATTGACTCACGTCTCAGTCGCCGATCCCCTCAGTACTTGGTTCATTGGAGGGGGTATGGTCCTGAGGAGAGGACGTGGGTCCCTGCGTCTGATGCTAACGCAGATCGATTGGTTCGGACCTTTCACACAACTTACCCGGACAGACCTGGTCATGAGGGTCCGGAGGCCCCTCGTAGAAGGGGGGGTACTGTCATGGGTGCATCGCCACGAAGATCGTCGCGATTGCACATTCTGACTTCTCACAGCTGAGCTGCTGTTTCTTTGTGTTTGGTAATGAGAGAGTTAATTTTACCTAGCTCTTTGCTAAGACTAGGTCCAGCCTCGCCCGGCTGCTTTTGATTATGTTCTAATTAGTTTCCTTTATATTCCTGCCAGTCTGCTTGTTAGATGCCGGTGAAAGCATTCATGTAGTCTAGCAGACTGGATCGTTCTGAGAATATTTAAGCTAAGAGTTCATTAGTTGTTTTTACTCTTATAGCTTATAGTTTATCTCTGAGACCTTAGGTGTTCCTACTGTGTGTGAGTGTTGTATGTAAGACTTTATTTACTTTATTTCTTGTCTTTCTTGTATGTCTTTCTGTTCATTTAACCGTTACCTGTTCATTCCCTTTGGTGGTATTCAGGGTCCTTCTTAGGACTAGAATACAGTTGGCAGGGATTGATAGGAGACAGGGTTTACGCTGGTGGCCTGGACCTCTGTACCTTTAACAGTACCTCCAGGTTGAGGGATTAGTTAGGACCCCAGTTTAGGGTCAGCTTAGACCCCGGTCACCCTCTAGCCGGAGACAGCGTATTACGGATTCCGTTTTGACCCACTGGACATTCTGTCAGGTAAATCTATGTTATCATATATCTATGCGCATGTTATATAGGATGTTGCCCTTTTGATATAGATTACTGACATCACATATATATATCTGCTATACAGCGTGACAGTTTTTCACAAAAATGCCGCAATTGTGGGTGTAGCGCCAGTGTTTACTATATTCAATAATATGAAGCAACAGTGCGCACAGCACTTAAACGTAGAAGTCCAGAAGTACACAGGTGGAACATTAACAGGAGAAGGTTACTAAATGTACCTTTTAGGCTGAAAAAGTCCAGCTTAAGTACAGCACCGCAGCCCACATAGACACAGTCCAAGAAGTGATAACAATGTCAGAATCTCTTACTGACCACAGCACTTCCAGGGATGAGTAGCTCCACACTAGAAGTCTGGACAATATGTAATACTGGCCAGGATCAGGAAGCCACACAGAGGATTGAAGGCAGTTGAAAGTGGAGAGGCAGAGCACCGAGTAACGAGCAGCAGCAGCAGCAGGAACTCCAGTAGCAGACCAGGAGGAAGCTCAGAGCCAACAACAACAAAATACTCAGGCAAGGAGGATCTCCTGACTCAGACTTAAATAGCAGGACAGAGTCTATAATAGTATATGGAGCAATATATGGGTCCCATTATATTGTATGGAGAAATATATGGAGCCCATAATAATGTATGGAGAAATATATGGGCCCAATATACTGCATGAAGCAATATATAGGGCCCATTATACTATATGAAGTAATATATGAGGCCATTATACACTGTGTGTTGCAATATATGGGCTATTATATTGTATGGTGCCAATATATACTTTATGGAACATAACATGGGGCCATGGCTTCTGGATGGGCGGACTTCATTTCATATTCTTCCAACTGTCATGTTACTCACATGATGAAGTTTGGCAATTTTGTTGGCCAAGAGACCACTATCTATGAGCTGGATGATGCTGTTTCTCTTTTCTTGGAAAAGCGGCTTCATGGATACTCCGCAATTTGAACCAATGATGTTTCACTTGGGAATCAACATAATAATACATTGAGCTATTGGGGAATGTGAGACCAGGATGTGTTTTGTAGTATTCAAGAAAAATATTTTTCCACCACCAGGAGCAAAGCAGTAACAATGCAGTGACATTACAAAAATCTGCATAACTAATCATATGCTAAATAGTTGCAAGTCAAATTTAAGTATGAGATAGCCAAGATGTCTATAAAATGATGGCAGTCTCAAGTTCAAAGCAGAAGTGGATAATGAGATGTGAAGCCTGAAAGTCAAAAGTTCAAAACATTGTTACCCTTTTGCTCTTCACTGTATGTACCACCGAAATGCCACACAAAGCACCAAATACTATATGGATAACTAATTGAATACCGAAACATTTTTGAACGCTTTTTTGGATGGTTGTATACCACAAAAATGTACCCCAGAGGGTGTAATACTCTATGGATGAGTAAATGAATACAGGAAAATTTTTCAATGTTTCTTTGGAGGGTTATGTACGACAGAAATGTACCCCAGAGTACATAATATCCTATGGATGAGTAGTTGAATACTGCAAAATGTTTCAATGCTTTTCTGGACTGTTATGTAGCATTGAAATGTACCACAGACCAAGTTATAATATATGGATAAGTAATTGAATACTGCAAAATATTTCAATGCTTTTTTTGACTGTTATGTAACACCTACATGTACCATAGACCACGTAATAGTATATGGATGAGTAATTGAATAGAAAAAAATGTTTCAAGGTTCCACAAAGCACTTAAGGCAGGGGTCACACTGGCGACAAAATCGGACGACTGCAAAGCGATGAAATATCGCATTGCAGTCGAACCAATGTCAATCTATGGAGCAGCTCCCACCATCCGATTTTTTGTCGTCCGTTTTATATGTGCGAGTAAAATCGCAGCATGCTGCGATTGTCACTGATTGTGGGTCGACAATCGCCAATGCAAGTCTATGGGTGCGATGAAAAATCGGATTACAAACGGACCGCACGTGTGACTTGCGATTAAATCGTACCGGTGTCCTTTAGTAAAGTCGGCAATTCATCCCCAGCTATACTGTAAAATTACACTGACAGGTTTAATAAAGCATAGAAAGAATAGATATATACACATAGAATGCATATATATATATACGTACATGTCATTGTGACATATATATACATATATTTATAGTTCATACACTTCTACATAGTATAATAACCACTAATTCAATTGCCAGCTTTTGTAAAATTACAGACCCGACATGAAATGACACATGGTTTACATACAGTTACCCATGTTATTTCATGTAGTTTGATATATGGTTTTCACTAACAGTGACATGAGTGTATGTGTGCAAAATTTCATACATGTAGGAGTTAATTAAAGGTGTAAATTCGTTGAAAAAAAATGCGTGGGCTCCCGCGCTATTTTCTCCACCAGACAGGCAAAGCCAGCGAATGGGGGCAGATAATAGCCTAGGGAGGGTGCATTTATTTTGTGCCCCCCTGGCTACTAACATCTGCCCCCAGCCACCCCAGAAAAGGCAAATCTATAATTAGATGCGCCCTTTCTGGCACTTATCCCGTCTATTCCCATTGCCCTGTAGCGTTGGCTAATGGGTTAATAAGGGGTTAAAGCCACCTTGCTATTGGAAGGTCACTTTAAGCCAGGTTAATTGAGAGTTGTCAATTAGACAACTATCAATTATTAATCCTATTGTATGAAATTAAAAAAAAACACGCACACATTAATTAAAAATCATTTTAATGAAATAAACACACAGTTTTTGACCATCTTTTATTGTACTGGTAATCCTTCGATTCCCTTGTTCTCCTGTAATAAAAAAAATAAAATAAAACAACATTATTCTTACCTCTGTCAGGTCCAACGCTGTAATCCTTCACAAAGGGTTGACTGGTTTACAGCAAGCAGCGCAGCTAATGCTAGCAGCTCAGCTGTAAGCTCCCGAACTAATGAGCTCCTCTCCCGGCTGACAGGAGAGGAAGTGATTAGCTGCAGGAAGTGATTAACATACATATATTTATTATCTCTTGAGTTCAGAATTGGCCGTTCTATCAATAAAAAAGGATTAACCTGATCGCTAAACGGCGTAGTGAGATAAAAAGTCAAAAAGCTAGAATTACTTTTTTTTGGTCGCCGCGACATTGCATTCAAATGTAGTAACGGGCGATCAAAAGATCGTATCATTAAAAATGTCAGCTCAGCATGCAAAAAATAAGCCCTCACCCAACCTGAGATAACGAAAAATGGAGAAGCTACGGGTATCAAAGTTTGTAATTTTTTTTCATCACTTAGATAAAAAAGAAACTAGACATGTTTGGTGTCTTTGAGCTCGTAATCACCTGGAGAATCATAATGGCAGGTCAGTTTTAGCATTTAGCGAACTTAGTAAAAACGCCAAACAAAAAACAAGTGTGGGATTGCACTGTTTTTGCAATTTATCCGCACTTGGAAATTTTTTCCCGTTATACAACTCGTCCCGCAAAAAACAAGCCCTCATACGGCCATATTGACGGAAAAATTAAAAAGTTATGGCTCAGGGAAGGAGGGGAGCGAAAAACGAAAACGCAAAACTGAAAAAAGCTCCGGGGGTTTAAGGGGTTAATAACATGAACTGACTGTTGGAAACCTGAAGACCCAAAAGAAAACAGGACTCAATAACGCAACATAAACTTGTCAAAAAAATGAAAATTGGGTTGGTGTTAGTAGTTTGTTTGTTACTGGTTGTTAGCACTTTATATTGAAAATATTTTTATAGATTGAGATATTCTTTGTTTTGCTTTAGATTTAAAAAGAAAATGTACGTTATGTGAATAGAGACAAGTTTTGGTAAAAGCTCTTTGGGGTAAAAGATAATTAGAAATCATGAATAAGAAAACTAATTTATTTGAAATGTAAAAAAAGTAAAATGTATCAAAATTATGCCATCAAGACAACTTTATTGTGTGAAGATGGAAAATCTCAATTTTGCAGCTAGAAACGTGCATGATAATGTCAAGATAATACTTGAGGAATCCAGCAATGCATCTATTCTCCACTGTTACCTTATTATTTCACAAGAAAAAAAGCTTGGCAACAGAGTCCAAAGGTTAAAAAATGTGAAATTTGAAAAGCATGTTTAAGAGTTGGCCTTCATGCTTTTCGCACAGACTAATTGTATTATATCCTTGACTTTTCATTTTCAAACAATCCATTAAGGTAAAATACATTTCCCACATCTGCATTGGAAAAAAAATCATACTAAATGATAATTTGCCTTTGAAATTTCAGATACATCACATAACTAAGAATATTGTATAATAAAGAGGAAAGGAAAACAATATTGTAAAAATCTAAATTTGGAGATGACACTGGTTAACTGCTTAATGACCAGAGGTATTTTTTGTTTTGCGTTTTTGTTTTTTGCTCCTCTTCTTCCCAGAGCCATAACTTTTTATTTTTCTGTCAAAATGGCCATGTACGGGCTTGTTTTTCTGCGGGACAATTTGTACTTTTGAGCAACACCATTGGTTTTTACACATAGTGTACTGGAAAATGGGAAAAAAATTTCAAGTGCAGTGAAATTGCAAAAAAAGTGCAATTCCACAGTTGTTTTTCTTACCTTCTTCACTAAATGCTAAAACTGACCTGCCATTATGATTCTCCAGGTCATTATGAGTACATAGACACCTAGCATGTCTAGGTTCTTTTGTATTTAAGTGGTGAAAAAAATTCAAACATTGTTAAAAAAAATAAAATGGAGCTATTTTCCGTGAGACCTGTAGCATCTCCATTTTTCGTGATCTTGGGCTGAATGAGGGCTTATTTTTTGCACGCCGAGCTGTCTTTTTTACATTTTGGTGCTGATACGATCTTTTGATCACCCGTTATTGCATTTATTGCAATGTGGCGGTAACCAAAAAAAGTAATTCTGACATTTTTAATTTTTTCTTGTTATGCCGTTTAGCGATCGGGTTAATTCTTTTTTCATATTGATAGATCGGGTGATTCTGAACAAGGCGATACCAAATATGTGTATATTTGATTTTTTTTATGATTTATTTTGAATGGGACAAAAGAGGGGGTGATTTGAACTTTAATTTTTTTTAGTTTTTTAATATTTTTAAACTTTTTTTTACATTTTGCATGCTTAGAAGCTTTACTACATTGATCGGCTCTGCTGCATGCAGGTGATGATCAGATTGCCTGTATGCAGAAGAAATGCTCACTTGCTATGAGCAATCTGGCCATGACAACCATAGAGGTCTGCTAGAGATGCTGCCAACCCATCAGTGACAAGCGATCATGTGACAGAGTCACTGATGGGTGTGATTTCCGGCGCGCTTCCGGATAGAGAAGGTTAAATGCTGCTGTCAGAGATTAATATTTTTATGCAGAGAGTATTGCAGGGCAGGGGAGGACATACCGCCGGTGCAACTACATCGGGGCTCTGAAGGAGGGGGGCCTAAAACAACTACCGACGATGCTTGATCCATCATAGAGACAGTGGCAGCAGGAACACCATGAGGAGAGGCAGGGGGAGGGGGCCCTCTCTGCTTCACTCTGCAATGAGAGCGTCAGAGGCTCCTGCATCTCCTGTTACTCTTGGAGTCGTGGCTGATAGCAGCTCTACAGGAGACGGAGTGGTGCTGCAGGGAGAGCACGGTCACACTGAGCAGAACAGAACAATCTTTATTAAATCAAACAATTAAAAACAAGTTCATAAAAAATATCGTTGGAGATGAAAGCAAACCATGCAGAAATTGGAAAAAGCAAAACACTGGACAAAAAATCTATAAAGCTGGTGTCCGTACAAATAAATACAAAAATAATCACATCCAATAATGTAGATACCTCTAGAGTAAATATATAATAAGAAGTATACCAAAAATAGCATAGTGCAAAATAGTTGTGCTATACAGGAGGATGCAGGACACATAAATTAGTTGATAACACTGGACATTTGTTGGGATTTGTTCCTGATCATCTCTATTGAGATAAAATGGTCCACAAAGAAGATTTAAGTAAAATCATTTAAATAATTCATAGAGGGGATCAGAATCAAATAGTGCACTCCATAGCTCAAGGTAAATTAATATGAAGCATATGTATAAACAAATAAGAACCAGGGACAATCATAGATACTCAAAGTTCAGGAAAGATCCAGTGTACCCTTAGACGCATTTGTCACAAAAAGGAAGTTGGTGACAGTGACGGACGATAGCTCTCTAAGGAATCAGGTGGCAATGAGGGATCATGTTCCAGGAGCCAATGCTCATAGTAGATGGAGAGGGTTCCCTCAACTGGTAGCTCGAGATGACAGGGATGTCCTTTCTCGTGGACCCCGACTCGTGGTAATGTGTGCATCCCCACTGGTTTGAACAGAGGGGGAGGGTATGTGATGTACCAACTAGTTGTATCGTTAGAGACAGGTGTGTATCGCACAGACAGAGGTCTGCTGCGATCTAAATCCAGGACAGTTTGCTGGGTCATGTTGTGCCACAAACCTGTATATTTGATGAGGGCTAGATTTAAGGGTTAACCAAAAAGTGATGGGTGGGGCAGGTTAACCACATACCCCCCAGGGATGTGTTCCTGTGATGTCAGAAAAGTCCTATATGCTTCCTGGTTGCACCACATGGAAAAAAAAAGAAAAGGCCATGTGTGAGTCTGGAGCTGGGTGAATCTCCTGAAAGTACAGAAGCTACTGAGGGTCTGGACTAGTGACAGGACCAATTTAAAGCCAGTCTGTGAAGCCTAAAAACCTGTGAAGCTTGTAACCCAGAGCATGGGGAATTGTGTGCAATGACGGGTGTCAGTTATTGAACTGTGCGGACATAACCGCAGTTGAAATGGTCTAATAGGTCAGATACATTTCTGTAAAGTGTGCAGATGTATCCGCTAAAGAGAATGGACTGTATGTCGGTTATGTGAGGTTTACATGGCCTACAGTGGTTTATGGTTGTGTAATAAGCCAGAAATTGACTTATTTAAATGAAGACACTGTTGCTGTATGTTCAAATATCGCTGCCAAGTGAGTGCACCCCAACCTGCTTCGTGAGCGCTACCTCACACCCCTTAAAAACAGCAGTTACTTATTCACATCTGTGAAAATCGTCTGTTTTCCCACTTTGATGGCAATTCTGATGCCCAGAACCCATTTGAGCCAGCCTAAAGGGACCTGAGTTTGATGTGGGGCATCATTATGTATGTTATGGTGGTGTGGAATCAGTGGCCCAAAGTCATTTAACTCTTTAAAAACATCAGTTACTTATTCAAATGTGTGAAAATGGTGTTTACCCACTTTGATGCCAATTCTGATGCCCAGAACCCATTTGGGCCAGGCTACAGGGACCTGGGTTTGATGCAGGGCATCACTATCTATGTATTCTTAGTGTGAGATCAGTGGCCCAAAGTCATTTAACCCCTTAAAAACATCAGTTACTTATTCAAATCTGTGAAAATTGACTGTTTGCCCACTTTGATGCCAACTCTGATGCCCAGAATCCATTTGCGCCAGGCTGGAGTGAACTGGTATTGATGTGGGGCTCCCTGTTCTATATGTCTGCAGTTTGATATCAGTGGCCCTAAGTCATTTCACCCTTTCATTAACGCCCTTTGGTGCCCACTTTGATGCCCATTTTTGTGCCAGTTTTATAATTTTTGTAGCTGTTTTTAAGTGTATTCACATTAGGGCACCTCGCTGCATTGTATGTTATTATTGTGATGTTATTTTATGTTGCTAAACCTATAAAAACAGAAAACAAAAAAATGCCGAATAAGAAACTGACGAATAAGAAAAAAACTTCATTCAGCCTCAGCTCCTGCTCCATTTTATACATAAGGCTATGTTGCATTTTTGCTGCATTTTTTTGTGCAGGCAAAGCCTGATTTCTTGGCAGCAAAGAATCTGCTTACAAAAAACAGGTTTTTCTGCATTTTTACTGTGCTTTTATTGTCTCTTGTGCATGCTTATAAAGTTTATTTCCCTCCAAAAAAACATGATGCAACTTCCTTAGGTTTTTGCATGAAAAACGCAGCAAAACCTGATGCCTGCATTTTTTGCTGCATTGTTGCCACATTCCTTTCTATGGATGAAAAAAACGCTAAAAGAAGTGACATGCTGATGTGTTAAAAAACGCAGAAGTTTTCCAATCCAGGGAAAAAAGAACAATATGTATGCAGGAGAATTCTGAAATCTCATAGCTTTTGCTGATACTGTAAAAGGAAGCTTACAATTTGCATAAAAAAGCAGTGAAAATTCAACGTGTGAACATAACCTAACTGTGCCCATATTATATCCTGGTTAAATGAGTTATGTGTGCTATATTCTGTGAAATATGGAACTTCAGTTTATTGTTTAGGTTTGATACTTGTGTTCTATACTGTAAATTTGTCCTTGTATATGTTTCAATAACATCATTGTGGTATGGAGGGGGGCCCATACGTATTTCTCACACAGGGGTCCTCTGCAGTCTGTGTCCGCCCCTTATGCAGGGTAATTACTGCATATATTCGTGTACAAGCCGAGTTTTTCAGCACATTTTTTGTGCTGAAAATGCCCCCCTCGGCTTATACACTAGTCAATTGTCCCAGAAAGCCGTCGGGAAGGGGGAGTGGCAGAGCAGCGGGTCACAGAGGCAGGAGCCGTTGGCTGTGGCTAAAGCCTGTGCCGCTGCTAAAGAAAAATGAATATTCATTTCTCTTATAGTGTGCACAGTTACAGCCGCAGCCGCCAACTACAGCACAGTGGCACACATACTACTCACCTTTCTGGTGCGCCCTCGCTGGATCTTGCTCATTCCAGCGCCAGCAGCATTTCTGGCCGAGTGATCACGTGGCCCTGCTCATTAAGGTAATGAATATGCACACCTTTCCACTCCCATAGGAGTGGAGTCAATATTCATTGCCTTAATGAGCGGGGCCACGTGATCGCTCGGCCACAGGAGCTGCCGGCACCGGAACGAGATGCTGCGAGGATATGCAGGAAGGTGAGTAGGATGTTTGCTTTTTTTAATAGGAACCATGCATAGAAGGATAGGGGATAAGGAGCCATGCATACAAGGATGGGAGGGGGGAGCCATGCATACAAGGACAGGGATGGGGGAGCCATGCATACAAGGATAGGGGATAAGGAGCCATGCATACAAGGACAGCGATGGGGAGCCATGCATACAAGGACAGGGACCGGGGAGCTATGCATACAAGGACAGGAACCAGGGAGCCATGCATACCAGGATAGGGATGAGGGTACAATGTATACATGGCTTATACTCGAGTCAATAAGTTTACCCAGTATTTCTTGGCAAAATTTGGTGCTTCGGCTTATACTCGGGTCGACTTAAACTCGTGTATATATGGTATACTAATGTGAGATAAGTATACCATGGTCACCATGTGAGCATTGAGACTATGGAACTCTCTGCCACATGATGTTAAAATGATACATTTACTAAAAATGTTTAAGGAGGGCCTGGATGCCTTTTTTGTTAGATATAATGTTAGAGGTTATGGGTACTAGATTCTGTGGTGGAAAATTGGTCATGGGACCTGGGAATTTCTATAAATAGTTGTCATTGGCCATGTTTGCGGTTAAATATCTCCAAGGGCGAGTTTACTTGACTATGTAGGAATTGTAGTAAGATTGAGGATTATGAAAGAGAAGCAGATAAATTGTCTTCAATAATTTTTGAAAATGGTATGATTTTGTGCAATTGGTAAAAAATAAGACAGAGATGAAAAATATGTGTAGAGCAACATTATTGCAGATGAAATTGAGCTAATGGAAATCTCATTTATTACATAATATAATTGCCATATTGATATTGTGCCTCAAAACACACAAAAAATAGTTTGGTTAGAAATAGCATAGCTATATTGATTCTGCATTCTAAGAAGTCCATCTGAAGTGGGCTACTTTTCCTGGCATTGTAATATTGCAATTTTTTTCAGCAGTGAAATTTTATACAGCATTTATCGTTCTCCAGTTGTGCCTCATAACAAAAAAAACATTGTTTTTTAGAAATAGCATCACTATGTTGATTATGCATTCTAAGAAGTCCATCTGAAGTGGGCAAATTTTCCTGGCATCGTAATTTAAAAAGGACAAGGTGCGTAGTAAGGAATGGGAAAGTGGATGTGATTCTGATGGTGAGCGCAAAGGCCGAGGCTGTGGACAAAGTGAAACTGTGTCTACTGAGGGAGCATAACAAACACACACATCATGTCGATCTAGCTACCTGCCCCTATTTGTAGGGGGGCACGGAACACCACTCTTGAATTCAGACCACTGGGAGAAGGTTGTTGGATGGAAAGCAGTTAATACTTCCAGTCACTTTGCCAACATCACCCTGTCTTCCACATGGTCCAGTCTCAGCAGCCGTGATTTTGGAACACATAATCCTCACCCTGATCCTCCTTCCTCCCACAATCATAATGTTGAGTGCCCGGAGACAAGTGAACCCACACTTGGACACTCTGAAGAGCTGTGCACATTTCCATTTATAGATTCTAGCCTCTCACACTGCCCGTTTCAAGCGGCACATGTAGCGATGCCCAAATATTTGAGCACCCACACTTACAAGAAGGCGACGGTGGGAAAATTAAATTACTGTTCCAAGAGCTGCATGATGAGATGCAATTGCCAACAAGTTGTTACGTCAGCAAGTCAGGAGGAGGACCACGGTGCATAAAAGGAAGACGCAGTGAGCGATGAAGTCACTGACCCAACCTGGGGAGGTGACATGCAGAGCAAGGATAGCAGCACACAGGGGGAGGGATCCACAGCACCACAACTGGCAGGAAGAGGCAGTGGGGTGGCCAGAGTCACAAGGAGGGCAATGGTTCCCCAGAGCACCAAGCCAAGCCAAGGGATACATGTTCTTGAGTCTGGCGCTTTTTTAAACACAGTCCAGTTAATCCAAAAAAGGCCATTTGCAACATCTGCCATGTCGGCATCAGCAGGAGCAGCACAATTACCAGCCTTACCACCACCAGCATGCTCAGTCACATGCAAGCAAAGCACCCGATCACCCGGGTCAAGAAACAGTGTCTGCGGGTGACACCACTGCCTCTTCCCCTGTTCTATGTTCACGCCAATCCCCTGTCCATGATGTAGGTGAAGATGACTCCCATCCTGCACCTGTCGTTGCATACTTGCAACTACCGTCAGCAACCATGTCCACATCCTTGTCCCAGCTCAGCACTCAGTTGTCCCTACCCCAGTCCTTGGAATGCAAGTGTAAATACGTAGCCATTCACCCACAGGCCACGCACAATGGCCTCATGGCGTTGGCCACCCCTCGGTGCCCAGCCGCCACTATCTCTCCCGGTATGCCATCCTCGCCTTACACAAGCAAGTGTACAATAAAATGAGCCATGCTCTGACCAACGCTGTTACTGGGAAGGTCCACTTAACCATGGACACTTGGGCAAGTGCTTGTGGCCAGGGACTCTACATTTCCCCAATGGCACACTGGAGAAACATTGTGGAAGCTGGGACCCAGATGGACCATTGTTATGATTTGGTAGCTGAGGAGAGCAAGCAAAAAAGGAAATACACCAGAGAGGTTGGAATCTATGGGATTGCAGTACCCTGACTAACCACCACAACTAAAGGCAGCCGTGGAGCGTACCTACGTTGGTCCTAGACGCCTCGTCACAGCCTGAGAAGCTAACTACACCTAAAGACAGAAAGAGGAAAACTATCTGCCCCGGAGCAGATCCCCAAAGAACATAGAAAGCCCCCAAACATGTAATGGCTGTTAGACAAGAGGAGATACAGACACAGACAGAAAATAGTATGAGCAAACGTTGGGGCCCAAACTTCCTAAATAGAAAAGGATAGGAAGGACACTTACTGCAATCCCAAAAAACCCTGAAAAGTACCAACTCTACTAATTACAAAAACACCTGAAAAAACTGGAAAAGGCAAATGAACAAACAACAGTGGCTGAACTAAACTGAGAGGAGCACAAGCCCCCGGAGGGGACCCGGCAGACCCCCACAGAAGTGCAGGACAAAATGCAAAAAGCAAGCACAAAAAACTAAAAGAAGAAAATGTCTTATCTCTTAGCAGAAGATGCAGGCACGAAACAGCAAGCTACAAAGTGAACAGGAATCAAAGATGAGACCAGAACAATTGATCACCGGCAACCCTGATGGGAGGGAACCTCCCTTATATAAGACCAGTCAGTAACATGTGATCGCCAATCTTCACAATCTTCATTGGATAGTTCAGTACTGTTTGTAACCACCAGAGGGAGTTTCTGCTCAGAATTCATTTCTAGCACATTCACAACAGTACCCCCCCCCTTGAGGAGGGGTCACCGAACCCTCATTTGAGCAACCAGGTCGGTCAGGATGAGCTCTGTGATACGCACGGATGAGTCTCCTAGCATGGATGTCCGAAGCAAACACCCAAGAATTGTCCTCCTGACCATAACCTCTCCACTTAACCAAATACTGGAGTTTCCGTCTAGAAAAACGAGAATTCAATATTTTCTCAACCACATACTCCAGATTGCCCTCAACCAAAACAGGGTCAGGAGGCACAGCCATAGGAACCACTGGCTTGACAAACCTCTTCAATAAGGACTTGTGGAACACGTTATGGATCTTAAATGTCCCTGGAAGAAGTAAACGAAAGGAAACAGGATTAAGAATCTCCATGATCTTATAAGGTCCAATGAACCTAGGCTTAAACTTAGGAGATGCAACTCTCATAGGGATATTTCTTGAGGACAACCAGACCAAGTCCCCCACTTCAAACCGAGGACCATCAGTCCTATGCCGGTTGGCAAACCGCTGGGCCCTCTCTTGAGAGAGGGACAACCTCTCCACTACCTGGTCCCAAATCTGCTGCATACGCTCCACAACAGAGTCAACACCTGGACAGACAGAAGCCTCCGTCTGTCCTGAAGAAAATCGAGGGTGAAACCCAAAATTGCAGAAAAATGGAGACATCAAAGTGGCAGAGCTAGCCCTATTATTAAGAGCAAACTCAGCCAAAGGCAAAAAAGAGACCCAGTCATCCTGATCAGCAGACACAAAGCATCTCAGATAAGTCTCCAATGTCTGGTTTGTTCTCTCAGTTTGTCCATTGGTCTGAGGATGAAAAGCCGAGGAGGAAGACAATTGAACACCAAGTTTAGAACAAAAAGTCCTCCAAAATCTGGAAACAAACTAGACTCCTCTGTCAGACACAATGTTCTCAGGAATGCTGTGTAACCGAACCACGTGCTGAAGGAACAAAGGCACCAATTCAGAGGAGGAAGGCAACTTAGGTAATGGCACAAGATGTATCATTTTGGAAAACCTATCACAAATCACCCAGATAACGGTCATTCTCTGAGAAACAGGGAGGACGGAAATGAAATCCATAGAGATATGGGTCCATGGTCTCTTGGGCACAGGCAATGGCATCAACAAACCACTAGAGCGAGAGCAAGGCTTGGAGCAAGAGCAAGTCCCGCAGGACTGCACAAATTCCCTGATGTCACGAGACAAAGTAGGCCACCAAAAGGACCGACTAACCAAGTCTCTGGTACCAAAAATTCCGGGATGACCGGCCAACGCGGAACAATGAATCTCAGACATCACACTCTTTTTCCATTGGTCTGGGACAAACAATTTCCCAATAGGGCAGCGCTCGGGTTTATCCTCCTGACACCCTTCCAGAGCCAGTCTCAAATTGGGCGAGATGGCGGAAAGAACTACACCCTCTTTCAAAATAACAGCAGGATCAGATAACTCAGGAGAGTCCGCAAGGAAACTCCTCGAGAGGGCATCCGCCTTAACATTCTTAGTGCCAGGAAGAAAGGAAACCACAAAATTAAAACGTGTGAAAAACAAGGCCCACCTGGCCTGTCTAGGATTAAATCGCTTGGCTGATTCCAGATAAACCAGATTCTTATGGTCCGTGAGGACCACCACCTGATGTTTGGCTCCCTCCAGCCAATGTCTCCACTCTTCAAAAGCCCACTTCATGGCCAATAACTCCCGATTACCCACGTCATAATTACGTTCAGTTGGAGAAAATTTTCGAGAGAAAAAGGCACAAGGGTTACTTTTAGAGGTCTCTGGATCTCTTTGGGACAAAACGGCACCTGCCCCAATTTCAGAGGCATCAACCTCCACCTGAAATGGCAGAGAAACATCAGGCTGCCGTAGAACAGGAGCAGAAGTGAATCTCTGCTTAAGTTCCTGAAACGCAGAGACTGCCTCAGGAGGCCAATTCACCACATCAGAACCCTTTTTGGTCAAATCAGTCAATGGTTTAACAATAACAGAGAAATTACCAATAAATTTACGATAAAAATTGGCAAAACCCAAGAATCTTTGAAGAGCCTTTAATGAAGTAGGTTGGACCCAATCACAGATGGCCTGAACCTTGACCGGGTCCATTTCAATAACAGATGGGGACAAAATGAATCCCAGAAATGAGATCCTCTGTACGCCAAAAAGACACTTTGATCCCTTCACATACAGAGCATTCTCTCTCAAAATCTGGAACACAGTCCGAACATGTTCCACATGAGAGTCCCAGTCATTGGAAAAAATCAAGATATCATCCAAATAAACAATCAGAAATTTATCCACAAAATCCCTGAAAATGTCATTCATGAAGGACTGGAAGACAGAAGGAGCATTAGTGAGCCCAAAGGGCATCACTAGGTACTCAAAATGCCCCTCTGGGGTATTAAATGCCGTCTTCCATTCATCCCGTGCTTAATGCGAATAAGGTTATATGCCCCCCTGAGGTCAAGCTTGGTAAACCAAGTAGCACTTTTCACCCTGGAAAACAGGTCAGAAATCAAGGGTAACGGATATTGATATTTCACAGTGATATTGTTCAAGAGATGATAATCAATACACGGCCTTAATGAACCATCCTTTTTGACCACAAAGAAAAAACCGGCACCCAAGGGTGAAGAGGATGGTCTGATATGACCCTTCTCCAATGACTCCTTGATATAAGACCGCATAGTGTCATGTTCAGGTACAGACAAGTTAAAAAGGCGACCTTTAGGGAATTTACTACCAGGCACTAATTCAATAGCGCAGTCATAGCTCCTATGGGATAAACAAAGAAAATGGAGGGCACCAACCCAAAATACATGCAGCAGGGGTTCAACCTGGAGTATGTCAAAATTAGATAAGAGCAAGAGAAGTGAGAGGAGACATACTAACACCAGGGAACACCCAAAAATAAACAATAGTCAAATTTTATTAGAACACTGCAATACATCACACCAAAAATAATGAAAAACAATTAAAATCAGACAAACACTCCCTAAACAGGGAAACATGACTCCCTGATCCCATAAATCAGTGCAATTATGAAAATATACCAATAATACAGATGATAGCAATGATGATATACAATTCACAGTAAAAAACATACAGCACAGTCAATACAAAGACCCAGTCACCCCAAAGGACTGAAAAAAGGGGCAAAATAAAATGACAAAATAACAAAATTAGTAGTCAAAAGGCCACTCTCAATAGCAAGGGAAATTCCTGAAAAAGTGTTATATATAAATATATTAACAACTATAGATGTACAGAGTTGCAAAATAGATGGCACCAATACTAATAAATTCAGAAAGAGAGACCATTCTGCAAAAAAACATAACCACAGAACGGAAAGGAAAAATTCCCTATAGGAACAGTGTCCTACAAAATGCCCATAGAAATGACCAAAATGTTACCAGACCAATGGGGTAGAAAGGGGGGGGGTCAGGGAGGGCAGAGCCCAACGCGTGTCGCCACCTGCGTGGCTTCGTCAGGAGCAGTAAAGAATTTACTACCAGGCACTAATTCAATAGCGCAGTCATAGCTCCTATGGGGGGGCAAGGATGCAGATTTGCTTTCGCTAAACACATCAGAAAAATCAGTTCAAAAAGACAGGAAAATCCTGAGCCTGGGGGGAGGCAGAAAAAACAGGAGTGTTGGTATTAACACATTGGCAGCCCCAACTGGTTGCAGACACAGATTTCCAATCCAAAACAGGATTATGAGACTGTAACCAAGGGAAACCCAGTACGATAATGTCATGCAGATTATACAGCACCAAAAATTTGCAAGTCTCCTGATGATCAGGTTCAACCCTCATTATCACCTGAGTAGAGAACTGAGGTTTATTCTCAGCCAAAGGGGTAGAATCGATCCCCAGTAGGGGAATAGACTTCTGTAGGGGTATCAAGGGAAACCCACAACGTTTAGCAAAATCAAAATCCATCAGGTTAATAGCTGCTCCCGAATCAACGAAAGCCTGAGCAGAAAATGTGGACAGGGAGCAAATCAGGGTAACAGTCAACAAAAATTTAGTCTGAACACTACCCAAGACAACTGAGCGTGCAAAACGTCTTCCCCGCTTAGGGCAGACTGAAATAGCATGAGAGGCATCACCACAGTAGAAACATAACCCATTGCGTTTTCGAAACTCATGACGCTGTGCCCCAGAAGCCACTCTATCACACTGCATGGGTTCAGAAGCTGGTTCACAAGGCAACACTATTACACGCATACCTCTACGCTCACGCAAACGTCTGTCAATTTGAATCGCTAATGACATAGAATCATTGAGACCAGAGGGGACAGGGAATCCCACCATAACATCCTTTACATTCTCTGACAGACCCTTCCGAAAAAGGGCTGCCAAAGCATCGTCATTCCATTTGGTCAGGACTGCCCACCTTCGGAATCTCTGACAGTATAACTCAGCGTCCTCAAGCCCCTGATTTAATGCCAACAAGGCTTTTTCAGCTTGATCAGTGACATTAGGCTCATCGTACAATAACCCCAGAGCCTGAAAAAATGCATCAACATTACTCAAAACAGGATCCCCAGGTGTCAGGGAAAAAGCCCAATCCTGAGGATCGCCGCGCAGGAGAGAGATGACAATTTGAACCTGCTGTGCTGCGTTCCCTGAGGACTTAGATTTCAAGGCAAAAAACAACTTACAGTTATTTTTGAAATTCAGAAATTTAGCTCGATCCCCTAAAAACAAATCTGGCATGGGAATCCTAGGTTCCACAACAGGCAACCTCGCAAGATAGGTAGCAATACTCCAATCTTCAGTGGCAAGCTGATCCACACGGCCAGACAACTGTGCAAACTCCATTGAGAGAAAAAAAAAATCCTCCTCAGCACCTAGAGATACAGAGGGAAAAAAAAAAAAAAAAAAAATCTCTGACAACTCTGACAATCTTCTTTCTTTAACACTATTTATCCCTTCTGTGAGTACCATACAAATATCAGTTTGTTGGCCGGTGATACTGTTATGATTTGGTAGCTGAGGAGAGCAAGCAAAAAAGGAAATACACCAGAGAGGTTGGAATCTATGGGATTGCAGTACCCTGACTAACCACCACAACTAAAGGCAGCCATGGAGCGTACCTACGTTGGTCCTAGACACCTCGTCACAGCCTGAGAAGCTAACTACACCTAAAGACAGAAAGAGGAGAACTATCTGCCCCGGCGCAGATCCCCAAAGAACATAGAAAGCCCCCACACATGTAATGGCGGTTAGACAAGAGGAGATACAGACACAGACAGAAAATAGTATGAGCAAACATTGGGGCCCAAACTTCCTAAATAGAAAAGGATAGGAAGGACACTTACTGCAATCCCAAAAAACCCTGAAAAGTACCAACTCTACTAATTACAAAAACACCTGAGATCACACGACCTCTACCACCTAAATTAGTTCTCTGGTGTAACAAAAACTAAACAGCAGCCACTGAAAAAACTGGAAAAGGCAAATGAACAAACAACAGTGGCTGAACTAAACTGAGAGGAGCACAAGCCCCCGGAGGGGACCCGGCAGACCCCCACAGAAGTGCAGGACAAAATGCAAAAAGCAAGCACAAAAAACTAAAAGAAGAAAATGTCTTATCTGTTAGCAGAAGATGCAGGCATGAAACAGCAAGCTACAAAGTGAACAGGAATCAAAGATGAGACCAGAACAATTGATCACCGGCAACCCTGATGGGAGGGAACCTCCCTTATATAAGACCAGTCAGTAACACCTGATCGCCAATCTTCACAATCTTCATTGGATAGTTCTGTACTGTTTGTAACCACCAGAGGGAGTTTCTGCTCAGAATTCATTTCTAGCACATTCACAACAGACCATGGGATGGAACAAGTGTTACTGACAGTGAGGATTGCATGCACTGGTTCAGTCAAGGTTGCCCCCAGCCACTACAGCCCCTCCTCAATCAAGGCAGCCTCCAGCCACTACTACTTCCTGCACCTCCTCCTTCTTCTCACCCTCCATCTCACAAACGTCATCATCAGTCACAAACTGGAAGTACTGCAGCCAGGGCTGGCGTCAGCACCCGGCATACCGGGCAAGTGCCGGGGCCCTGAGCAGGCGGGGGGCCCACTTACCGTCGGGCACCCTGGTGCCTGTTAGCAGATGAGTGCACCGCCACTGGGCCCCCCCGCTTGCTCATGGCCCCGGAAGCAGCCGGCGCCTGCAGGGCGCCAGCGCTTCCTCTCACAGCAGCGCCGCTGAATGACATCATCATTCAGTGGCCGGCTGTGGCAGAGAGAGCGCGGACGCCGGACAGGCGAGATGTGAGGTGTTGTGTGTATGTAGTGCGGTGCTTTGTGTGTGTGTATGTGAGAGAGTGCTGTGGTGCTGTATGTGTGATGGTGGTGGGGGGAGGCAGTGATGATGATGATGGGGAGGCGATGATGATAGGGAGGCGATGATGATGGGGAGGCAATGATGATGATGATGGGGAGGCGATGATGATGGGGAGGCAATGATGATGGGGAGCCAATGATAATGATGGGGAGGTGATGATGATGGGGAGGCAATGATGATGGGGAGGCAATGATGATGGGGAGGCGATGATGATGGGGAGGCAATGATGATGATGGGGAGGCAATGATGATGGGGAGGCAATGATGATGGGGAGGCAATGATGATGATGATGGGGAGGCAATGATGATGATGATGGGAGGCAATGATGATGATGATGGTGAGGAAATGGTGATGATGATGGGGAGGCAATGATGATGATTATGGGGAGGCAATGATGATGATAATGGGGAGGCAATGATGATGATGATGGGGAGTCTTTCCACAGCGCCCTTTCCTGAGCCGTAACAGCGCAGAACGCAGCACAGTGCAGAGGAGAGCTCCATATTTTGTATGGAGCATTATATGGGGACCAGTATCCTGTATGGAGCATTATTTGGGGTCCAATATTCTTTATGGAGCATTATATTTGGCCCATAATACTGTATGGAGGACTATGTGGTGCCCATAATATTGTATGGAGGACTGTACTGTCCGGTCTGTACTGTGCGCTATGAGGATTTGGCGGTTTCTGAGCTATTGTTGAATTTACAATAGATATCACTCATGTAATGGAAGAAGTGAAGTGTTTGGCATTGTACTATACCCATATTTCTTTGCAGTATCTGTGCATCATGAATCGTGGTCTGTGTTAAAGGGGCCCACTGAGACTCTTTCGCCCGGGGCCCATAAAAACCTGGAGCCGGCCCTGACTGCAGCACTGCTTTGGCCAAACGGCAACAAGATCTGCTGAAGATAATCTACTTTGATGAAAAAACGCACACCACCGCGGAGTTGTTGACAGGTCTAACAGACAAGATTGATCTGTGGCTCTCACACCTTAGCCTACAGCCAAGCATGGTTGTATGTGACCTAACTGTAACCTGGTGGTAGCTGTGAAGCTTGGCAACCTCGCACACGTACCATGCCTGGCCCACATGCTCAACTTAGTGGTTCAATGTTTTCTCAAAATCTACACAGAACTGCCTGAACTACTTGTGAATGTGCACCGCTTGTGTGGCCATCCTCGTAAGTCAGCTACAGCTGCAGCCGCCATGGCAGTGCTGCAGCAGTTTTTGCAACTTACAGCTCACTGACTGGTGTGCGATGTCACAACGTGTCGAAACTCAATGTTACATATGTTGGCAAGTCTTTGTGAGCAGCAGAGGGAAGTAGTTGAATACAAGCTACACCATACCCGTTGATATTCCGGCCAGCCTTCGCACATAAGAGTTGATGAATGGGAATGGATGTCTGACATCTGTGCAGTTCTCCAAAACTTTGAGGACTCAACCAAGAAGGTGAGACAGTGATGACACCATGATCAGCATCACCATCCCGTTTATCTTCCTAATGAAACACTCACTGCTCATATTTAAAGAGAAGGCTTTGCAGGCGGAGCAAGTGACGCAGTGAACGATGAAGTCACTGACCCAACCTGGGGAGGTGACATGCAGAGCGAGAATAGCAGCGCACATGGGAAGGATCCACAGCAACACAACAGGTAGGCAATGGGGTGGCCAGAGTCACATGGCGGGCAACGGTTCCCCAGAGCACCAACATGGGTGAAGTTGCTAAGCCAAGGGTTAGATGTTCCCGAGTCTGGCGCTTTTTTAAACACAGTCCAGTTACGGTAATCCAAAAAAGGCCATTTGCAACATCTGCCATACAGGCATCAGCAGGGGCAGCACAACTACCAGCGTGACCACCACCAGCATGTTCAGTCACATGCAAGCAAAGTGTGACGCTAGTCACGTCTCACAGCCAAGCTATGAGTCAGATTGGTCAAGGAGTCCAATGTCAGATACCAAGAGGGTGCGTCATAAACAAAAGGAAGAGACAAAAGCGTACTCAGGTAACGTTACGAGGTTAGAGTACCTGGAGGATAACGGATAAGAGCTGAAGGGGTTAAACAGGCGGATGTCTGAACGAAGTCCAAGGTCAGGCAACAGATCAAGCATGCAGAACTCAAAGCACAGGGAAGCAGAAAACTCCCAGTTCTTCAAAACTTTGAGGACTCGACCATGAATGTGAGCAGCGATGACGCCATAATCGGCGTCACCATCCCATTTCTCTGTCTAATGAAACGCTCACTGCTCATAATTAAAGAGAAAGCTTTGCAAGCGGAGCAAGTTGAAATGGAGCAAGAAACTATTCTGGGTGATGCTACACAGCCCAGCCTAATTTCTTCTTTTCACTGTGGATTGGGTGATAATGAGGAGAAGGAACAGGAGCTGGCTGCCTGCGCTACAGATGGCAATACCACACCACCTTCATCCGTCTGTTTAATGTGGATGGCTTGAAGACGAGGAGAGGGTGGTTGAGGAGGAGGAGTAGGATGAGGAGGACAACATGGACAGTCGTCCCCTTGATGGGGACAGGGAAGTCTTGGCTGTTGGCAGTCAGGCACACATGCCTGAGTTTATTTTCCACTGCCTTCCCTGTGACCCTTGCGTTGTACGCATTTTGGACAATACTAATTACTGGTTGGTCACCCTTATAAACTCACGCTACAAGGAGAACTTTACATCTCTCCTTCCCATGGTGGAGAGGTCTAAGAAAATGTTGCAGGACACTAGTTGAAGATTTATTTAAAAAAATCCCATCTGAATACGCTGGCGGCAGAGGTCATAGTTCCATGGATAGCCAAGAAGTGGAGACTAGGGAGGCGTACACCAGATGCAGCAGAGGCAGGGGATCACTCTCAAAATTCTGGGACAGTTTTCTCAGTTTTCTACTATCGACCAGGCCCTGATGCGCAGAGTTCTCTGACAAGGAGGGAAAAGTTTTGGAAGACGCTGAATGAGTACTTTGCCAACTGTATCTGCATTCTCTGTGATTCCTCTGTGCATTACAACTATTGGGTATCCAAGTTAGACACTTGGCATGAACTGTCTCTCTACGCCTTGGAGGTCCTGGCCTGCCCTGCCAATAGCGTTTTGTCAGAGCGGGATTTTAGTGCCACCGGGGGGTATTACAATTAGGCTGACTCTTATCAAAATGAACAAGGGCTGGATTGGTGAGAACATAAGCTCTAATGCAGTGTATTTTCTCTGGTGTATACCCATGCACCCTTCCCTCCCAAACATGGGTATATGCTTCAGGATTTTGTCTTTTTTGTGTCGTCCTCCTCCTTCTCCTCAACCCCCACCACCATATCACCATGGCATAAATGTTTAAGGGTGTTTATGATGCTTGCATTAACAATATTTGGAGGCCTACCGCGAACATTCTTTTATATATATGTATGCCCCCAGGTGTAGCTTTTTTCAGCTCATGCACTTGGTGCATGGGCATTAGCAGTCTAGTATACACTCTCCTTAAAGGGAATCTGTCACCCCAAAATAGCCATATCAGATAAAGATATGGCTGAATAGTGCGTCCCATAACTAAGCTAACGGTGGGTATCATATATCATGATACCCCCGTTTTCAGATCAAAATACCTTTGTAAAGTTGGTGATTGTATGTGTCAATCACTGCAGTCAGGTCCGGAGGGCAGCGGTTTTCATGTCCTCCCCCGCCCCCGCTCCTCGTCATCTGTTGCGTTACGGCGTTAGCTTCCCGCAATTGCGCAATTCAAAATCCGGCCCGGCGCATGCGCAGTATGCTTTGCCCAACAGTGACTGCTTGCCTTGGACGACTTCCGGGGCAAGGAAAGACTAGCGCATGCGCTGTACTCATTTTATGCTTTGCCCACTGTTTGGCAAAGCATACTGCGCATGCGCCGGGCCGGATTTTGAATTGCGCAATTGCGGGAAGCTAACACCGTCTGTGGTATTCACAGATGGCGTAACGCAGCAGATGACGAGGAGCGGGGGCGGGGGAGGACATGAAAACCGCTGCCTCCGGACCTGACTGCAGTGATTGACACCTACAATCACCAACTTTACAAAGGTATTTTGATCTGAAAACGGGGGTATCATGATATATGATACCCACCGTTAGCTTAGTTATGGGACGCACTATTCAGCCATATCTTTATCTGATATGGCTATTTTGGGGTGACAGATTCCCTTTAAAGGTAATCTGTCACCCCCCGGGAATGTATATGACTAGTGTTGAGCGATACGATAATGCAAATATCGGCTATCGGCCGATATTTGCTCTATCGGCCTTTCGATAATTCGTTTCGATATTTTCGTCATATCGAATACCGGAATCGGATTTGTCACTGTCACTGTCTGTGTCCGTCGGTCGGGTCTGTCACTGTCAGTGTCCGTCGGTCGGGTCTGTCAGGAGTCAGCGGCACTTACCTGGCAGAAGATCTCCGGCGGTCACGTCCTGGACTGCTTCATGGCCGCCATCCTCTTCTCCCCGGCGGTCACATGCAGTTTCTCGCGATAACTGCAGTGACTGCTGGGTAATCCCGGCCGTAAAGCAGTCAGTCCGATGACATCACCGCCGGGGAAGCAGGTAATCAGCTGTGCTGCGTCGCGATGACAGGCTCTGCCTGTCATTGCGATGTAGCAGAGCTGGATCGTCGTGGGACTGTCGTTATGGACTGCGTCGGACAGGTGGTATACTGTTGGTTTGTTTTTTTTCTTTTTTTACAGGAGATCGATGGCGTCGCAGGAATGAGAGTACAATAAAAGAAATGAAAAGTGTGTTGTCTCTTTTATTTCATTAAAATACTTTTTTCTTGCTTTGTCTTTTTTTTATGCATTTAATAACTTTGGGATTAATAATGGATCGGTGTCTTATTGACACCTCTCCATTATTAACCGGGCTTATTGTCACCGTGCAATCAACGGTGACATTAACCCCTTATTACCCCACTTGCCACCGCTACAGGGCAGTGGGAAGAGCCGGGTAAAGTGCCACAATTGGCACATCTTTTGATGCCCAAATGTGGGGCTGCTGTAGCCTGGTATTATCAGGCTGTTGAGGGCCAAAATCCATGGGCCTTGACAGTCTTTTAATACCAGGCCGCAGCAGTCTGCATTTTACTTGGCTGGTTAACAAAAATAGGGGGACCCCTACGCCGTTTTTTTTTCGAGGGGATCCCCTATTTTTGTTAACCAGCCAAGCTAAGCAGACTGCTGTGGCCTGGTATTAACAGGCTTGCAAGGTCCATGGATATTGGATCCTTACCAGCCTGAAAAACCAGGCCTCAGCGGTCTGCTTCATCTGGCTGGTTAACAAAAATAGGGGGGACCCCACGCCAATTTTTTTCGAGGGGATCCCCTATTTTTGTTAATCAGCCAAGATATGCAGACTGCTGTGGCCTGGTATTATCAGGCTGGCAATGTCCATGGATCTTGGCTCCTTAACAGCCTGAAAATCCAGGCCTCAGCGGTCTGCTTCATCTGGCTGGTTAACAAAAATAGGGGGGACCCCACGCCAATTTTTTTCGAGGGGATCCCCTATTTTTGTTAACCAGTTCCCTCTGACGTCACTGATTGTGTCCCTGGCTGACCTGAAGTGAAAGTGGAAAGCAATCAATTAAGCTTTCCACTTCCTCTCCTGTCAGCCAGGAGAGGAACTCATTCATTTGGGGGTTTACTGTGAGGCTGCAGCAATAGCTGCGGTCCCTGCAGTAAACATTAACCCTTTCTGAAGGATTACACCGTGGGACCTGACTGTACATCGGATTGGTAAGAATAATTTTGCTTTATTATTTTATTTTTATTACAGGAAATGGTTTTAGCAGGAAAATAAAATATGGTCAAAAACTGTGTGATTATTTCATTAAACTTCTTTTTTATTAAAGTGTGTGTGTTTGATTTTTCTTTCATACAATAGGATTAATAATTGATAGTTGTCTAATTGACAGCTCTCAATTATTAACCTGGCTTAAAGTGACCTTTCAATTGCAAGGTCATTTTAACCCCTTATTAACCCATTCGCCACCGCTACAGGGCAATGGGAATAGTCGGGCAAAGTGCCAGAAAGGGCAAATCTAATTAGAGATTTGCCCTTTCTGGGGTGTCTGGGGGCAGATGTTAGTAGCCGGGGGGGGGGCAAAAATAATGGTCCCTCTCTGGGCTATTATTATCTGCCCCCACTCACTGGTTTTGTCTGTCTGGTTGCGAAAATAGGGCGGGAGCCCACGCCTTTTTTTCAGCAATTTTACACCTCATATATATATATATATATATATACATGTCATTAAATTTGTGACACATATATATATATTTATATTTATAGTTCATACACTTCTACATAGTATAATAGCCGCTAATTCAATTGCCGGCTTTTGTGAAAATGCAGAACCTGACATGAAATGACACTTGGTTTACATAGAGTTAACCATGTCTTTTCATGTAGTTTGATATCTGATTTGCACAAACAATTACATGAGTGTAAGTGTGCAAAATTTCACACCTGTAGGGGTTAATTAAAGGTGTAAATTCGTAGCAAAAAAGTCCGTTTTTTTTACAACGAATTTACACCTTTAATTAACCCCTACAGGTGTGAAATTTTGCACACATAGACTGATGTAATTGTTTGTGCAAATCAGATTGCAAACGACATGAAAAGACATGGTTAACCCTATGTACACCAAGTGTCATTTCATGTCGGGTGCTTCTGTCTTTTCACAGAAGCCGGCTTTACCCGGCAATTGAATCAGAGGATATTTTACTATGTAGAAGTGTATAAACTATACATATATGTATATATATATATATATGTCACAATGACATGTATATATATATATATATGTATTCTATGTGTGTATATTTAGTGTTTACAGGAAATAAAGGTTTTTTTTTAGTTGCAATATTTTGTTCCCATAGACTTACATGGGACTTCCGGTATCGAAATCGGATATCGCTGATATTTAGTGATATCGGCGATACAATTTCGATACGATATTTTTAGATATCGAGCAATATCGCTCAACACTATATATGACCTATTATTATGGGCATACAGGTAATAGTTCAGTGTTTTCTGGAATTCACTCACTATGTCAATATGAGTTGTGACATCCTTTCATTAGCCAGAGTCACAAAATGGCAACTGCATTTCCTGATTTGGCTTTTATTCCGGCTATGATAGACCCTCCTGATTATTTCTTCAATGCCATGCAGTGTGATAGCTGCAAGGAATTATGGCCATGGCCGATGTCATGTGATCTTTCTTTGGAAAATGCAATTCTCCAAATTCAGAAAATTCCTAAAGTTAAAAAGAATTAATTTCGCATCAAATTAATTCAATCGTCTCTAGTAGTTACAAATCACAATTGTGCATCAAGCTTAAAACAGCCAGGGGACAAACAGTGATAAAAATAAATAGCAGGGTTCATCCCCTGCAAGTAATCACTTAAATATAATTTTTGAGCTCCTGACCATGCAGTTACTTTAAATGAAAGGCAACAGAGTTTTTACGGCTCCTTAATGAATAATATGGATGCATGGGAATAACATTGTGACATTACATTTCATGCTGATCTCTTTATGTATGTATTCCTGTTTTCTCCACTAATGGAGTTTTGCAGTCTTATTTGTTATTTAGTCCTGTAATCAATTAAGAATAAAAAGATTTGTGAATAACATACAAGTGCTTCTCATTAAATTAGAATATCATCAAAAAGTTAATTTATTTTAGTTCAATATAAAAAGTGAAACTCATATTATATAGAGACATTACAGAGTGATCTATTTCAAGTGTTTATTTTTGTTCATATTGCTGATTATGGCTTACAGCCATAACCATATCCCTCACCTGTCCCCAATGTGAAGATAATCCTCCAATGTCCATGTCAACTGGAAAATAAGAAAAATAATAAACAACCATATCCCTCACCTATCCGATGTGAAGGTAATCCACACTGTCCCATGACAATCTGAATGATTTGGATAGTGGTCACATCAGTATCTTTTTTAGAATCTAACTATAAGGTTAGCAATGGGGAAGTCTTTTAGATGCCTCTCCATTACTAACCACTGGGCTTGATGTCAGCGGCCATAAAACAGATGACATTAACCCCATAACCATTACCCCACTTGCCACTTTACCACGGTATGTGGAAAGAGCCGGACAAAGCTCCAGAATTGGTGCATTTAATAGATGTGCCTTTGCTGGGGCGGCTGCTGGCTGCTATTTTTATGCTGGGGGGGCCAATATCCATAGCCCCTTACCAGTTTGAGAATACCAGCCCCCAGCTGTTTGCTTTAGCTTGCCTGAGTGTCAAAAATGGGGGAACCCATGCTGTCTTTTTAAAATTATTTATTTAAATAAATAAAAAAGGCGTGGGACACCTCTATTCTTGATAACCAGCCATGATAAAGCTGACAGCTGAAGGTTGCAGCCCACTGGTTATCAAAACTAGAAGTGACCACATTTATTTATTTAATTATTTATAGCACAGGTGCCGGTTGATGAATACTCCCATTAGCGGAGCCTGCTCTCGCTGTTATCAGCGACAGCAGGAGAAGGCTGATGGGAGTAGTACTCTCATCAGCTGATGCCTGTGACTGTTGGTAACCTTTTTACCGCCGATCAGAGCCTTTTTTCTGCGCTGTCATGCAAATTACAGTGTGGCAAACAATGGATGTTCGAGCCTCCCATTCATCTGAATGGGGTCCTGGTCCAGATTTGGGTACTGTTCTGATACCCGAAACAAACTTTTTTAAGATGTTCGACCGAACCTGCCGGACCCGAACATTTACAGGTTCACCCATCACTATAGGAGATAACTTTCAAACTTGAGAACATAATTTTAATAGTTTGGATGGAGTTATTTAACATTTTAGTTAATTGAATTTAAATGTAAGTTACTGATCAGTCTGAGAGATGGTGGGTGCTATTAACATAATTATAACATAAATTTTAGCAAAAAAAAAAATATTTCTAGACTATAATGACTCAGTAACAGTAACAGACTATAGTAGTGGTTTTATGATTAAGGTTTAAGGTTTTATTGTTCAGATTGCGTTATTACAAGATGAATTCATTTTATCTGGGTCTGAAAGGCCTATGAATGAGAAATTTGTACAATATTTTGAGATTGAAAATTGCATATTTGTTGCATTTTCAATTTTTATGTGATTTCACCTTGACATGCCTTATCAGACTTGTTGAAACTTTTAATTTCTGAGCTTTTATTGCAATGCTCCAATCAGTATAAGGAGCCTATTATTAGGTATTCTAGAGACTCTTATTGTGTTTTATCAAAGAATTGTATCTCGCTGCAATTTATCTGTAGTTATTCTACTCACAGAAAATCTTTCATATTAGGTTCCTTTCATCATTTGATGACAACCCTTGAATACATCATTATTCAGTGATGGGTTATAAATTATAATCATTAGTCAATTTTGCCTTATATAATCTGATATATAAGCTGTTTCTTTTTATCATTTTTTGATGGAAGACGGTAAATACAGCTGTCTGTTTGGGGCTTTTCTGATAGCGGTAATAGAAATGTTAAGTTTAAAAGGCTTTCTGGGAGACAAACATATTTGTAAGAAGTGCGCGGTATTATCATTATACATGCAATTAAACTTATCCTCTTGTATTCTTGGGCTGGGTAAACATTGATAAAACTTTTTAATAGGTATGTCAAGGTCTTGTTTACTCCCACTCAAACTGAATTCTAGAATAGTTTTGAGATTAATTCAACATTTTTTCAGATATACAGTTCTTATCATCTCATGCATAAATTCATGCTTAACAAAATAAGCCATCACTAGTGTCTCACTGAACCAAACCAAAATTCGAATTTGTATAAAATTTATTTGATGCAAATTTTATGTGCTTATTGTACTCTGTGGTCTCTCCAGATCCTAGAGCATAATAAACATAGGAAATTAAACAAAATAAAAAAAATTTATACTCATTTGACATTCTCCCCTATGCTGCCAAGCAGCTATGCTTCAGTCTAGAGGACTTTGGTCTAGTGCATCCACTCCTTCTGTCCAGTATGGTATATTCCTCCGGCTTTTGGAATCTTAAGGCTGACTAGACCCTAAGTTATCAGGATATAGTGTCCTCACAAGACGTCATGATTTGCAATGTGACCTTATGTTAACATGGGGACTAGTCAGCGCCAAAGATGTCACAAGCCACAGGAAGACATTGAACAGAAGAAAAAGCTACACGGTCCTGCTTTGGTCCAGGGGCTTTCTTTGGTCTGATGCGTCCATGCCTTCTGTCTGATGTGCTGTTTTCAACCAGCTCTTGGAATTTTTAGGGCTGACTAGGCCCAGAGTTATTATAATCTAGTTGTCCTCATGAAACGGCATGATGTGCATATGACGCCTTGATGACACAGAACCAACTCAGTGCAGAAGAAGCTACAAGCCAACGGACAAGATGAACAGAAGAAAAGGCAAGCACCAGACCAAAAAAAGACCATTGGACCATAGTGTGTTTGTGCAGTGGGAAAAATAAGGACCACGTAAATATATATTTTTTATTTTTAACCACTTCCCAGCCTTCTATAATCCAATAAAATGGAGACAGGCGAGCCACCATTTTGTTGGATTTAAACAAAGTGAATTCTAAAGCATTCAGATTTCTGCAAGTTTAATTTTTTTTGTATAAGTCAAGGTGAATTTGACTCAATCCATTTTGCTCATCTTTAGTTATAATAAAAAACCCTAAATGTTCTTCCATACACATTCTCAAACATTCCATGCTTCTGAAGAAAATTCCTATTCATATGTCCTATTATGGCATATACGAGATGTCATAGAGAAAGATCCCCCATTCAGGACCCCTATTATATGATCCAGAAAAGAAAACTATTCTATCAAAGTGGCTCAAAATCCATTAGACTTTATGCTCAAGTAATGCAGCAGTTTGTTGGGGGTACCAAGAATGCATTGTAGCTAAATAGATTATTCTTTTTTATTTTCAAAAGATATACTGTATATGTATGTTTTTTTTACTTCTAGTTTTATACAAGTACTCAAATTGTCCTTTTTCAAAATATAAACATTTTGTATTGATCCTCCTAGGCATAGATTTGATAAGTGTTTAGAAATACATGGGGTAATACAAGAGTAATCTAAGCATAATGCTCGAACCATAGTCTCGTCAGTCGGTGCCTGTGTTCAATTGTTAAAAAAATCAAAACATACATCACATACCTAGTCACATACAAAATACATACTCACTGAACACCTAATCCCCGACGCCCGCATCTCCTGCAAGCAATCAAAAATAATAAACCAACATATACTCCCTGTCCGCCGTAGTCCATTCAATACCGAGTGTCACACAGCGATCTCACGTGTAGAACAGTCACATCGGGAGATTTGACTGCTCTACTCGGCCTCTGGCGATACACTGGCAGAAGGTAATTGCTCCTGCAGTGTATCACTGCGCTGCCGTGAGAGTTCACTTGAATTCATCAGGCTGATCAGCTCCAGTTCTCACGCAGTGGTGCCGTAAGTGAGAGCACTGGAGCTGATGAACTCTGGTGAACTCTCATGGCAGCGCAGTGATACACTGCGGGAGTGATTACTTCCTGTCATTGTGTCACCGGAGGCCTGGTAGAGCAGTCACATCTCCCAATGTGACTGTTCTACACGTGAGATCGCCGTGGGATACTCGGTATTAAATGTACTATGTCGGACTGCATAGTATTATATGTTGGTTTATTATTTTTTGATTGTTTGCAGGAGATGAGGGTGTTGGGGATTAGGCATTCAGTAATTATGGTAAATTAAGACTCAATAAAGGAGTTTGTGTGATTATTTCAAATAAAGGACCTTATTCTGGCTGTGTCTTTATTTACCATGTAACCATATGATTAGTAATGGAGAGGTGTCTTATAGACGCCTCTCCATTACTAACCTGTGGGCTTGATGTCACCTGACAATACAAAGGTGACATCAACCCCACAAATATAAACCCCACTTGCCACCGCTAAAGGGCCAGTGGGAAGAGTGAGGCTAAGTGCCAGAATTGGCGCATCTATAAGATGCTCCATTTCTGGGATGGCTGAGAGCTGATATTTTTAGCCTGGGGGGTGCCAATATCCATGGCCCCTTGCCAGGCTATTAATATCAGCCCGCAGCTGTCTGCCTAGCCTTTTCCTTGTTTGATTTTATAGGGGACCCCATGTCAATTTTTTGGGGGGTTCCCCTGTAAACTAGCCAGTAAAGGCTAAGCAAACAGCTGTGAGCTAATATTAATAGCCTGGGAATCTTTATGGCTATTGGCTCCTTCCCAGAATATTAACATCAGCCCTCAGCCGTCGGCTTTCCCTCTGCTGGTTATGAAAATTATGCGGGATAATAAACAGACATTGCGTTTCATGCAGATTTGACAGTTCCTGTTTTGTTACAGCATATGCAGGTTAATTATGTTAATGCTCCTACATAGGCTGCTGAGTGTGTGTGTGTGTGTGTGTCTTCATTTAACTCTTTATGTACCGTTTTATTAATGAGGGTATCTGGCTGACACCTGTTCATTACTAAACCTCAGGCTTGTATTACATATATATATATATATTGTAAGATGGCCGCCGGACAAGTCCTTGAGGGGAGATTTGTGTCATCATGGCTATTAGCTACGGTGATGTGAGCTCGAAGTATGCTCCAGCACATATAGTGCTGAGAGAATTGTTTGGGCCGCTTCAGGGCCGGATTTTACAGCGGTCATAAGAGATGGGTGGGAATGACTGCTCACATATCCCCACCCCAGGGGCGTGTTTTGCTGAATAAAATGGAGGCCAATTGCCTCATTTAGTGTCTGTGGCTGGCGGTGTGGAGATCTTCATTGTGTGTGTGCTAGAGACACTGACCTGTGCAAACGGACCTGCTGTACTACATGGACTGTGTATTTTTTCTGTTTGTTACTTTGTGCTGGAAAAGGCTACAGATCCCTACTATGTATATATATATTCACTTGTATTTGTTCTGTGTGTGTAAACATTATTCATTTGAACATGGTATATAGTGATATTATGGTCTTCAATGGAGAATGAAAAAAAAGAGGTTGAACAAGGAAATGACATCACAATTCTTTTTTTATTTATCTCCATGGATTTACAAAAATGCATGAAAAAAAGCTTAAAAAACGCACATATTTTCCATTGCATTTTTCTGCCAAGAGATGCAGAAACCTTGCAAAAATTTCTGCAAGCAAATACGCAATGTGCGCACATAGCCTTAGGCTCCTTTCAATATCAGTGTCTCTTACAGGGTTTCATTGAAGGGTTTCATGTCAGTACACCTGTTGGTCTGTAACAGTCAGGCCAGAAGGTTATTTTCACTTTATTTGGTGGACCAGGGAAATGGAAGCATTAACGTAAGGACTCTGTGTGATCTAAAACAGGTTACTATAAGGAATGCTGGTGGCTTAACCCTGTCAAGTTGTTAAAGGTAACCTGTCAGCTCGTTTTTCTTCAAAAAGCTGCGGCCACTGCCTTTTGGGGGTTATCTACAGCATTCTATAATGCAGTAGATAAGCCCTCGATATAACCTGAAAAGAGAAGAAAAACACGAAGCAAGGAAGAGGACGTCATCGCATGAAGATGGGAGATGCCGGACACGGACCTGCGATGCCCAGCGATCGGACCGCCCCCGGGTGAGTACTGTATAATAAAACTTGTTTTTCTTCTCGTTCAGGTTGTTTTTCTTCTCTTTCATTATAGAATGCAGTAGATAAGCCCCGAAAGGCAGTGGCCGCAACTTATTGCAGAAAAATGAGTTCACAGGTTCCCTTTAATTTTAAGATCCCTGGTTGGTAATAGAAGGTTTAGACTACGTTAACAATTCAAGAGTGCTCTGCGCTAAGGACTCAGATGGAAAATTTTACAAAATGTATGCCACATGATGCCACTCCCGCTATAGATGTCTTTGACATGTGTAGGGATCCGCTCTGGTAGGCAGGGGCCGGGCCGCAGTAATGAGGCAAACACACAGGCTTTTATCAAGGTTCAGTGGTTTTTAATGCCGGGTTCAAAAGTCCAGATAACAAAAATCAAAAACAGAACATAACATACTCCAGTTTGGAGAACCACTGGTTCCAGACTCACCCTTGTTGGGACGGGCTTAACTAAGCGGCTGCAGGCTAGCAGGGACCGCCAGGTGCCATTCCCGGGTGGACTGGTACTTGCTGCTTGGTGCTCACTGACACACTGTAACAGAAAATCTCTCTTCCAGGCTGACTCCAGCCAAACTCCTTCCTTCCACACCCACATACTACAACAGCTCCTGGTTAAATAGGCATAGTCCACACCCTCAGGTGAGGTACACGTCAGCTGATCTGCTCACGTGACTATGACCTCATCACAGGTCCTTATGATCAGGGAAAATCCTGACCAAACCTTAGCCTACTGGGAGAAATATATCTCCCATCCAGCAAGACCCCCTTTGGTGTACCACACATGACACAGGAGCTGCGGAAGCACACTGACAGTCATCTCTATTTAGGAATCTGCCATAAACTTGTCCCTGCTGGGATTTACATGTGTCATTTGGACTTCCTATCCTCATACAGAGCAACTATGTGAACAAGGCCCGAGAGCAGGTCGAAATGTTAAGAGCTGCTTTTATTGTATATGCCTTCACATTGTCCGCCACTTGCACTTATGTCGAACAATAATTAAAGAAAATCTAGGGGATTAAGGAGGGCATGTGCTCTAGTGCGCAGCCAGCAGAGTGGCGCCATCAGGCCACCTGATGCAGAGGTCCAAGGTGTCTCCCTGGTGGCTGCATTTTGCTGCCTTTCGGACTAGGAGTCGGCTGCTCTCTGAGCCGGCTGTCAAACTGACAGCCGGCTCAGAGAAAGTGCAGTACGTCAGCTTCCAGTGATCAATTTTATTTGCTTCTCCTAGACAGGAGTACAATTGAATATACAAAAAAAAAAATGCCTGCATTTATGGATAAGTAGGAGCCTGCTGTAATTAAAATGTTGAAGGGTGGAGTGTATAAAATATACAAAAAAAGGTTGCACTCTAACATGCTTTAGAATGATAGAGTGCAACATTTTTTGTATATTGTATATGGAGGTAGCTCCTCCTGTTAGTTTTTTGTCAATTGTATGTTAGCTTACTGACCGAGCACTACGCCCTTCAACATGTGGTGATTTTAATTACAGCAGGTTCCTACTTACCAATAAATGCAGGAATTGCTGAGAGAGGAGAACACATTCACCCAGGAATTCAGACATCAGCCTAGGAGAGGTATTTCCACACCTAGGGACCCATCAGTTTTTGAGGCCACCTTGACAATGGTTGATGGGCAGATATAATTTGGCCAAATTTTATGCTAAGCGTCTCAAATTTTTTTTCCCTAATATTCAAAAGCATTATTGCTATTTATATTTCATATATTTCACATTAACATGTTTTAGCATGATAGAGTGCAACCTCTTTTGTATGTTGTATATGAACACCAAAGATTTATTGTAACGAGGGTGGTAAGATTTAGGACACAGTAGGAGGTGCAAGGTGGGAGACAAGGAGGGGCTGGGTACATGTATGAGGAAACAGTATGAGGGGGATGGGTACAGACACAGTATGTTGAGTGGGGGATAGGTGCAGACACAGTATGGTTAGTGGGGAGATGGGTGCCGATACAGTATGAGGAGTGAAGGGGAATGTATGCGCACACAGAATGGGGAGGATAGGTGCAGACTGAGTATGGGGAGTGAGGGAAGGGATGGGTCCAGACACAGTATGGTGAGTGAGGGGATGGGTGTAGACACAGCATGAGGAGCGAAGGGAATGTATGCGGACACAGTATAAGTAGTGATGGGGAAAGTGTGCGGTCACAGTATTAGGAGCAAGGGGAAGAATGTATGCGGACACAAAATGGGGAGCAGGGGGATGTGAGAGGAGACAGTATGAGGAGGGACAGAGAAATGTTTGAGGAGACTATTGAGGGTTATAGTGTGAGGAGACAGTATAGGAGGAGAAAAGTGTAAGTGGTCACAGGATAGAGACTGAGTAGTGTGTGGGGTGGGGGGTAGTGTGGGAGAACAGTAAGGGCACAGCCAGGAGGGGACAGTATGCCAAAGATTGGAGTGTGATGAAGGGGCACAGTATAGATACTGAGCCCTATAGAGGGACACAGTGTGAGATGACAATGTGAAGAGGGGGCCGATAAAGGAGAGGGCAGTGTGGATGGCTTGCACCATAACAGGAGAGTGTGTGGGTCATATAAGGCCTCACCCAACCCGAGATCATGAAAAATGGAGATGCTACGGGTATCGGAAAATAGTGCATTTTTTTGTTCAACAAAGTTTGGATTTTTTTTTCGCCACTTACATAGAAAACAACCTAGACATGTTTGGTGTCTATGAAATCATAATGACCTGGAGAATCATAATGGTGGGTCAGTTTTAGCATTTGATGAACCTAGCAAAAAAGCCAAACAAAAAACAAGTGTGGGATTGCACTTTTTTTTGCAATTTCACTGCACTTGGAATTTTTTTTCCCATTTTCTAGTACACAACATGGTAAAACCAATGGTGTCATTCAAATGTACAACTCGTCCCACAAAAAACAATCCCTCACAAGGCCATATTGATGGAAAAATAAAAAAGTTATGGCTCTGGGAAGAAGGGGAGCGAAAAACGAAAACGAAAAAAACAAAAAAAGCTCCGGGGGTTAAGGAGTTAATAGGTCTGTATCTAGTTCCTGTATTGGCTTATTTCTGTTTAGTCTCACCTGTTATCGACCTGGGTTGCTATCTCGTTTATCCAAATCTCTCCGCTCCTGACCTTGGTTACTAAATCTGAATCTGTGCTGCTTGCCCTGACCTCAAACCATCTGACTACACTTTTGTCTCACCCTCCTGTACCCCGTACCCAAGTCTCTGACCCTCAGCTGCTGCAGTCCCAGTGACTGCCCTGGAGTGGTAACTGGTGTGCGCTGACAGCCCAGCCTATTCTCACCATCAGAGGCTCTAGTGAATACTTGGTAGATGCTTAGTCATGCCCTCCAGGGTAAGCCCGGCCTTTGGCTTAAAGGGTTCTCACCCACAAGCTTTACAGTGGGAGCCTCAAACAGCAGTAGCAATACCTTCACCAATGGTATCAGCCTACGAAAATCCGGTCACCATTGTCCTTGGCTTCCAGCCAGCATAAAAGTTGGGAGGAAAAGGAAGACATTATGGAATATAAAGCAAATCATTCATCTTAGTCACAGCAGGATTGTTACCTTTGACAGTTACACCAGTCGCTGATTGAGTCTGTGTTCTGCACAGCTCTTCTCTAGTGATGAGTGAGCACTAAAATGCTTGTGTACTCGTTACTTGAGTCTAGCAAATCGTAATGCTTGGGTGCTCGACCCGAATAACAAGTATAATGGAAGCCAATTGGAAACTAGAGCATTTTTCCAGCAGCCCCTAGAGGTCTGAAAGAAGTCTAAAAATTTCTGAAATCGATGGAAACAGCATGAAATGGCATTGGAACAGCATGGTGAAGACCCCTAGAAGTATCTCTGAATCTCAGGCTGCTGCTGGGAACAATGTTGTCAGAGAATTATGCCACTTTTATGGGCTGACAATAAAACATACAAAACCACAGTTAAAATGGATTTGAGTGGGAAAAATGTTAAGAAACATTCTTTCCAGATACTGACTTGTATAGAAGGCAAAATAAATAAGAGAAAAAAAATGCTCCTCCATACCCTGGGCTACGTTCACACGCAGTTTTTTTTATGCGTTTTTGCACGTTTGCATTGCTTTCAATGGTGAAATAAATGTTCAACAGGAAATTTAATTTTATCATTTTAATACCTTATCTGGCCATGTGCTGTGTGAGACATGATCTAACACATTCTCAGGCGGCTATTACTATTTGTAGAGGGCCATCAGGCAGCCCTTACTATTGTTAGAGGGACAGCAGGCTGCCCTCACTTTAATATTAGAGGGCCAGCAGCCAATCCTCAATAAGCTTTTGTGGAGGGCCAGCAGATGGCTATGCTTGGCATAGCCGTATATTGCTACTGCAATATAATTTATCTATCTGAGGTGGGCAAATTTACATTTTTGTATTAATACTGTAAAGTTTGAAACTTGGAGGGCCAGCAGGCAGCCCTCACAATTTATAGAGGGCCAGAAGGTGACCCCCAATAGTTTTAGAGGGCCAGCAGGTGTTTTGTGGACAGATGAGACCAAGATAGAGTTTTTTGGTAAATTACATCATTCTACTGTTTACTGTAAATGGAATGAGGCCTACAAATAAAGGAACACAGTAACACTCAAATATGGTGGTTCAAAGATATTTTGAGATTGTTTTGCTTCCTTTTGCCCTGGCTGTCTTGACTGTGTAAGGCATCATGAAATGTGAAGTTTCCCCAATGGATTTTGGGTCGTAATGTAGTGCCCAGGGTCAGAAAGCTGGGTTTGCATCCTAGGTCATGGGTTTTCTAGCCGTACAATGACCCCAAACATACTTCAAGAAAAAAACAATAGAGGGAAAATAGTCGGGAAAAACATCAGCTCACCATCTGTTGCAGCGCCTTGCCGGATGAAGTAACATTGTCCGTAGCCGTCTCAGTTTTGGACGTCGGCAAAATAGAAAAAGGTGTTGGAAGAAACCTCCAGCGACGAAATCAAGAAGGAAAGTTATCTTTTTTGTAAAAAAAAAGAAAAAACTTTTATTTGGTACAGTAGTACATTAAAAAACCATACCATGATTAAGGCTCTTAGCTGAAACATGTTGGTTGCTCATCCCAAGTTGTGGTGAGCAGGATCCATATCTTTTTCAATGTACTACTGTACCGAATAAAAGTTTTTTCATTTTTTTACAAAAAAAATAACTTTCCTTCTTGATTTCTTCATTGGAGGTTTCTTCCCCCACCTTTTAATACTTTAAGAAGCACCCAGAAATAGATGGAAACAAAGGTAAGGGTAATTCCAGCTCAAGTAGCGTAAAGTCTCCCACATACAGTCTCTTACATACAGATGCTATAGAGAAACTGTGAATGAACACATAAAATCAGTTAATTTTGCCTGCTTTGATGAATCTGAGTACAGATCATCGTAAAAAAAGAATTTATAAGGCAATATTCCATGACTAGATGCCTGTCATACACTATACCTACTACAGCACCTCGTCATAGGCGAATTGCAGATAAGAGAGGTATTATTGTAGAATATAAAATGGATTTTAACTGGCCCTGAAAAGATTTTTTTCTTGTACGTGGCAGCAACAAACTCGGGAGGAACGCAAGTAACACTGCCAGTCTTGATGAATTTCTGAGTATAGATCACTGTAAAAAAACATGAATCGGTCAATGAGTCCATAGAAAAAAGAAGCAGCAAGGCTTAGGGCTTAGAATTTATAAGGCAATAATTCCTGCCTAGTTACCTGTCATATGCTATACCTACTTCATCACCTCACCGTAGATGAATTGCAGATATGAGAGGTGGTATTGTAGAACATAGAAGTGATTTGAACCAGCCCTGAAAAGATTTTTTGTTGTACGTGGCAGCAACAAACTCTGGAGGAACGCAAATAACACTGGCAGCTTTGATGAATTTCTGAGTACAGATCACCGTAACAACATGAATTGGTCAATGAGTAGAACCTGAACAGTAAAGTTCAACGTCCGTACCAAACACCTGCTGTTTGGGCATGGACACCGAACAGGAAGTCCATGTTACTCTTCAGGTTCAGCCCACCCAAACAACGGGTGTTTGTCATGCTGTTGTGTGCATGACAGCGTGGAAAACACTGCTTTTGATCAACAGTAAAATCATCACCGGTCAGACAGCCGCGGTTTCCACGACGGACAGATGAGGGATATTGTTGTTTTTTATTTTTGTTTTATTACATGAGACGAGGGATTAAATGGCATGGGCGTTAGGTGAGTATATCTGTGTTTTTTATTTTTAAATAAAAATGGAAAAGTATGTTTTGTTTTATTTCAAATAAAGGACTTTATTCCGGCTGTGTGTTTATTTAAAATATAACTAAAGGATTAGTAAAGGATAGGTGTCTTATAGACAACTCTCTATTACTAATCTGTGAGCTTGATGTTACCGGACAATACAAAGGTGACCTTAACCCTACAAATTTGAAGCCCACTTGCCACCACTACAGTGCAAGTGGGACGATCCGGGCAAAGCGCCTGAATTGGAACACCTAATAGATGCACCTTTTCTGAGCGGTGGTGGACTGCTATTTTTAGGCTTGGGGCCAATATCCATGGCCCCTTACCAGCCTGAGAATACCAGCCTCCAACTGTCAGCTTATGCTTGGCTGGTTGTCAAAAATGGGGGGGACTCCACAATGTTTTTTTTTTTTTATTATTTATTTAAATAATAAATATTGGCTATTCTTGATAGGCTGGCTATTCTTGATAACCAGCCTTGCTTTTTTCTCTCCCTTCTTTATTTAAATTTTCCAATTTAAAGAACAAACAAACATTACAAGTACTATAGGGCAGTACAAACAATACAAAAAAATATCAGGCTCACAAGTCTCATCATGAAGAAATGCAAAACATGAACAACGAAACAATAAAGGAAGTGGGGGAGGACATGAGGGAGGTGGAGGGAGGGGGAGTGATCTGACCAATAATCACTGAAAACATATCTAATCAGGAAAAACAAATATAGAGATCCGAAGCCTTAAATAGAGGAAGGTAGGAGGGGAGTAGCATATTTTGAAGAGGACCACAGTTTCCACGTCTTGGTGATTTTGGATCTGGATACATGGTTTTGAGCAAGATGAAACTCCATATGAAACCAGCCTTGTTAATGCTGACAGCTGAGGGTTGCAGCCTCCAGCTGTGAGTTTTGCCTGGCTGGTTATCAATAATACAGGGAACCCATACTTTTTTAAAAATTATTTATTTACAGCGCAGGCACTCTCTGATGAATACTGCCATCAGCCGCCGCCTGCTCTCACTGTTATTAGTGACAGCAGGCATTGGCTGATGGGAGCAGTAGTCCTATCAGCTGACACCAGTGGCCAGAGGTAAACTTTATACCTCCGATCACAGCTGCACGCTCACGCTGTCTTTCTACAGCATGGGAACCGTGACTATCTGACTGGCAGTGGTGATTTTACCGCCGATCAGAAGCGGTGTTTGCCGTGCTGTCACACACATGAAAGCGTAGCAGACACTGGATGTTCAGGCCTCCCATTCAAGTGAATGGGGTCCGGGTCCAGGTATTGTTCTGGTACCAGAACCCGAACCTTTTGTAACTGTTCGGCCAAACTTGCTGGACCCGAATATCCAGATGTCCGCCCATCTCTATCAATGAGTTCATAAAAGAAAGTATAAAAAACACTGCTGTGGTGTTCACAATCCTCTTGCAATATGACAAGCTGAATGGCAAAACAAGTGCTAGTAATATCCCAAAAGTAATAGGAATGAAAAAATAACTTTTAACCATGCCAAAGGAGTTGAAAAGAAAAGTCTTGAGTGAGGAAAATAAGGACTCAAATCTGGCTTTACTAGCAGAGGGATACAGTGAGTGTCATGTTGCCTTCATCCTTAAAATTTTTAAGACGGCAATCCATTACAACAAGGTCAAGCAGCAGACATTGGGGACAACAAAGGTACAGACTGGCAGAGGGCGAAAACGACTCTCCACTGACTGGGATGACTATCATCTTATTTGAATGTCACTCAGCAACCGCAGGATGACATCAAGTGACTTACAAAAGGAATGGCAAATGGCAGGTGGGGTGAAGTGCATAGCAAGAACAGTTCGTAACAGGCTCCTAGAGGCAGGATTCAAGTCATGTAAAGCTAGAAAAAAGCCTTTCATCAATGAGAAGCAAAGGAGAGCGAGCCAGGCTGAAGTTTGCCAAAGACCATAAGGATTGGACCATAGAGGACTGGAATAAGGTAACCTTCTCTGATGAGTCTAATTTTCAGCTTAGCCCAACACCTGGTCGTTCAATAGTTAAACCTGGAGAGGCCTACAAGCCACAGTGTCTTGCACCCACTGTGAAATTTGGTGGAGGATCGGTGATGATCTAGGGATGCTTCAGAAAGGCTGGAATTGGGCAGGTTATTCTTTGCGAATGACGTATGAATCAAGCCGCATACAAGGTTATCCTGGAAAAACAGTTGATTCCTTCTGCTCAGGCAATGTTCCCCAACTCTGAGGACTGGTTTTTCCAGCAGGACAATGGGCCATGCCACACAGCTAGGTCAATCAATGTGTGGATGAAGGACCACACATCAAATTCCTGTCATAGCGAGCCCAAACTCCAGACATAAACCCTACTGAAAACCTCTGGAATGTAATCAAGAGGAAGATGGATAGTGACAAGCCATCAAGCAAAGAAGTACTGCTTACATTTTTGTACCAGGAGTGGCATAAGGTCACCCAAAAGCAGTGTGAAAGACTGGTGGAAAACATGCCAAGATGCATGAAAGCTGTGATTAAAAATCATGGTTATTCCAGAAAATATTGATTTCTGAACTCTTCCTGAGTTAAAACATTAGTAATTGTTGTTTCTAAATGATTATGAATTTGTTTTCTTAGCATTATTTGAGGTCTGCAAGCACTGCATTTTTTTTGCTATTTTGACCATTTCTCATTTTCTGAAAATAAATAAAAAATGTATTGCTTGGAAATTCAGAGACATGTTGTCAGTAGTTTATAGAATAAAAGAGCAATTTACATAGCGATGCTATTTCTAACTAACCAAGTGTTAAAGGGAATCTGTCACCCTAAATTAGCGGGATATTTAAATGATGGCAGTCAGGTCAGATGGGCGGTGTTTTGGGTACTTGCCTTAACATGTTGTTCGCCGCTGTCTCCATTATTTCTGGGAATTGTAGTCGTTGCCCTCCATATAACGCGCCTGCGCATTGCAATCTGCCGGCAAAGCATACTGCGCGTGCGCAATTCAAGATTGCAATGTGCACG